>PTEX01000067.1:1795905-2156190 GCA_003342815.1 Eudromia elegans
CTCCATGTTTTCTTTTTTCCTGATACCCGATTTTTTGTTTTCCATCAGTAGGCTTCAGTGTTAACAGCTGCTGCAGGACTGCTACTTCGYGCCGTCCCTTTCAGGTAGCTGTCGGGAGTTGTTGTCGCACACCTGTGCGCTCTGTGATGGGAAGGCCGGCCTTGCCCCCAGGATAAGGGGAGATGCCGCAGGTGACCTCCACAGGGGTGGCTCAGCCCGGGTTTATACCCGCTGTGGAGGATGTTGGGGTAAAGAAGGCAGAGGCGGCTCTAGTGAGCACTGCTGCTGTATTTAYCCGCAAGTGCAGCAGGTCCCTCGGGATCGCTGAGAGCTGAGGTCCTGCTAGGAAGGGGTCTCGTGAGCACTCGAAAYGCGCTCAGCCCCATCGGTCGAGCTTGGCTCTGCCCAGACACGCGCAGCCTCTCGGAGGCCTCCCAGAACCCCATCTTTGCAGGGATCTGCCCCTGTTCCAGTCTCCCGCTGCTCCAAAACACTCCATGGGCCCCTGTGTGCCAGCTGGCATCCTGTGGGACGTGCAAGGGGTCCCAARTAAACCAAAAGGAGGGGGAAAAGAAGGTACAGAAGCATTGAGATGCATGTATGTTTATACACTGGCAACTGCATTTCATGTAGCCCTAACTATAGCCCTGTGGCTCTAGAATGTGGCTCTAAACGTCATTTCAGCTCAGTGTGACCCGCGGTAGTGACAACGTGCCTGTAGTCCAGAGCCCCCGTGTCACAGCCGTGGAGCCCCATCCTCGACCGGACCCTGCGCCCAGGTCCTGCGCTCGCTTCTGACCCTCAAATCACCCTGCAAAGAGGCTTGAGGGGCTCTTTTAACTGCAGAGAATATTCGGAAGTGCGTGGAAGCTACAAGCAAAATATTTATTTTACACACTTGTCTGCGTTTAATCCATAAATCCGCCCGCAACGATAGTGTTTTACTGGTGTAGATGAGGCGAGTAAGCCGAGATCATAGCAGACGTGTCCTGTACGGCTTTACAGAAAATCATTGCTTTTTAATCCCTTTATCCCCGTTATTTCCTGCCACTGGGAACATCCAGAGGCAGAGGAAGCACCGCTGCCCTGGGAGCTTCCACAGGGGCAACGGAGGCTGCGGAGCTGCCACGGGATCCAGATTGGCACCAGACACATGGAGCAGGATGTGGGTGCTCTGCTGGTCCGGGGCACGGGAAAGGATGGAGCGTCACGGCAGGATCCGTTTCAGAGCGTGACAACAAAAATATGTATTCTTTCAGGCATAATAATTTAAAATAATGGCTCGTTTTTCGCCTGCCCTGACACCGCCTCTGAGCTGCGTGCGAGTGACAGGTTCTCGGGCTGTTCTCATCTGACTTTAAAAACATCTGCCGAGGGACGACTCTGCCTCTAACCTGCGAGCAGCTTCCCAATTATTTTACTAAATAAACACGAGTCATCTGTGCAAACAGCTGCTGCTCCGGAAGGTGTTTTTCCGTGAGGGGGAGTCACTCCAAAGGAACGTGCTGCTTCCAGAGGAGCGTTTCGGGGATAGGGGCAAACCTGGCAAAATCCAGCACGCGCTCTTCCCAAAACTCCCGGTTTCACTCCCAAATACTCCCAAGTACCAGTGGCTTTATGGAAATGTGTTTGCTCACAATGAGTGCCCGAGTTGAGGCCACAGTGAAATCCAATAGCGTAGTAAAATACCAGGGAAAATGCTGACTTTCCTGTGGAATTTTTAAGCATTTAATAGAATTTATTAGAACATTATCTCTCTCCTGAAGGATCCTGAGATGGGTGCAAGACGGGCTCTTGTAGGTCTGTCTCCCATAAAACCTAATTGGTTTCATATCTGTTAAATTCTAAAGGTCTTTCTTGAAAGTTGTAGATTTTTTTAAATCGCACAGATTTATTCTCCATGTCTTGGGCCCATTATTGCACTAACCTCATCCGCGGATGAAAACTTTGGCAGAACACACACATCCGTAATGAGGAACTAGGTGTTCTGCGGTGATTTTATTACAAAAGAAAATGGGCCAGGGTGTTAGGGAGAGAGGGGAGAAGTGCTGAAGAAACCTTTTTGGCAGGGCCGTGCCCTGCAGCGCTCTCGTCTGTGGTTGCCGCTGCCTTTAGGTGCGCATCTCTGTAACCTGCTGGGTTCAGCTCCACTGCAGAGCTYCCCACGTTTGCTCTTTGGTGAGGCAGAATTGTGCTGATTCCCGGGGAAAAATGACTGAATTTGGTTTTACCACAAACGCTGGCCCTCGTCCATCGTAAGAAAGGATTGCATTTGCAGAGGGATCGATTTCTCAGGACGGGGACGGTGAAGGAAACATTTCCAATGTCCACTTTAATCCTCTCTCTTCCCCCAAACAGGTTTATAGGGGCAGGATTTCCAGAACTTGTGAAATTAATGCTTCCTGAAAGGAGCAGAATTCCCTCTGGGACTACCCAGCTTTCAGGCCTGCTTCTGAGGGAAGGTAAGAGAGCTCTGTTTTCATTTACTATTTATGAGTTGTGCATTCGTATTACCAAGTGCCCATAGGACTCGGTGCKCTTAAGAATCTGCAAATGAGATGAAGCTCATTACTTTTTAATGTAAAAAGGCTTATTGTGATCTTTGTGGAGGGATATATAACCTCGGATACATGTCTTGCTGTAGGATACGTATCAAGAGGCTTTCTTTAGGAAGCCAATAAAGAACACACAGTATTTACCAATCGCTCTGTTCAGCGCACGAAAGCAGTATTTATTAGAAATAACATTAAAGGGGAATTTTTTAATTGCAGCCCCTGACTGGTAGGAAATTGTCCTCCTCTTTGTGTGGTTTTTGCTTTACAGTGTGGAGATAAATGCAGGGGCACGTTTTCAAAGGAAAGCTCCTTAATCACAAAGACTTGTTATCATCGCGCCTGGCTCCATGAAGAGGAGTTGCCGTTCCTTGTCAGGAAAGCAAGGCCTGACATCAATTAATCCCTCATTAGTGTTGTCTCCAGTAAATTGCGGGGGTGCTTTATAGGATCATGTTATGGGGTGTCAAAGTGTGGTCCTGCCTCTACCAGTGCCAAGGTCTGCGGTGTTTCTGAGGATGGAAGTACTCAAGTTGGTGTGTAGCTGCTCGTTAGGAGGGAATGAGAAAGCTGGAAACATGGTCTTAAACCTGCTTGTTGTGCCGGGTTACGACAGACACGGGCCGAGTGGAGCCTGTTTGCAGCAGTGGTGGGAGCGCTTCCCGCATGCGGAGCCTGCGGAGGGAAGCTCTGGTTGTGCTGGTCCGTGCACAGGGCACGTAGGACCCTGGTTCATCCCGTGGTGCCACTGCAGGGTCTCTCCAGTGCTCCCTGCAGGCTCTCGGGCCCACGGGCTGGTTCCTTGGCTCCTTGCTTTTGGGCTCGGGCTCCAGAAGCACCGGAGCTGCCAGCATTTGTTGGGAGCTCCACAAGAGAAAGCTTTATTTACAGCAATTACGCCTGGCAGATAATTTCTATTAAACTCAGGAAAACGATAAGCCATAATTCACCAGCAGAAATGTAGGSCGAATTGATCAAACAGGCTGTCTCCTACATACTCAAAAAATTATGTACATAATTCAGAGCAGAAATAGGTTTTCTGAAATGAAGAGATGAGTAGGAACTCACGAAAGGCATCTGTGGAGGGTTTTAAAATTGAACTCGGGACTAGCAAAGAACCTAAGAACCCGCTTAGCGCTAATGCACGCGAGGGTRGCGGAGCTGCTTACGTGGGATTAGGGGCTTTGGGCTTCCTCTGGGCCCCATTTCTGCCCTGCTCGAGGCCACTGGGAAGCAGTGTGCCCATGGGAGCGAGGCTGCTCCCTCCTCTGCCAATGTGCAGCCCGGCAAAGCAGGCAAAACCTGGGGCTTTGGGCTGGTTCCTCGTCTCGCACAAGCACGTGTGTGATAGTGCGGGGTCTAAATATCAACAACCAAATTCAGGTATTGGCTGCTTTTAAAAAGGAGCTTTTAATAATTGCTGAGATATTTCATCTCTGCTGTGTAGCTTAATTTGCATTTAAAATTTGAATTTCATCCTAAATTCTTAATCTAGCAGCGTGAACACCTCTCTGAGAGCAGTAAATTATTGCCACGAATTAGGCCAGGCTTGGATGCAGCAGTTCATTAACATCACAGAAGGACAAAAAAAAGCAATGGCAGCCTGGGGTTTGTCTAGGGAAAGGGATGAAGAGAGGGGAAAAAAGGAATAAAAACATCTTTTGGAGAGGAAAAATCCCTCCCCTGGAGCCAGAAGGCAGCAGGGCCTGGTCCCTGTGCTGGGGAGCCCCTGTGAGATCAGTTTTGCTGCCTGGTGCCTGCTAGTCRCCTCACAGCTCAGATTAAACTAGTTAGGGGACCAAAATTAATGGCAATTGGGTGAATTAATAGCMAGTATCACAAATCTAAGAAAGATGAATACTCTCCATCACGCCTGCACTAASAAATATCCATTAATATTTGACCTGTGAAAAATTGTGTTAGTGTGTGGTGCTCAGAAAAAAAAATGCACCTGCTTGGACAGAATCTCCCTTTCCTGGGCTGATACTCCTGTTAGCTGCGTGATTCTGCTAAGGGTTTTTGTGTTAACATAGAAATTACTCATCTGGGTAGTACAGCCGCTGTTGGGCTGGTCTGTTTTCTCTTCTCTCTTTGGATGACGTACTAAAAAGGCTTCAAGTTTCAGGAAAGGGGCCTGGCCTTCTGGTCAAGAAATCAAAGGACTCGAGATGTAGGTTGATGGGTGAAGGTGTAGGATGGGGGTTGATGTGCATGTTGGCCAGCAACATTGGGTTAGCTCTGCAGCATGTTTGCTTTAAGGCCAATATTATGAGAGCTCTGTGCCTAGAAGGCAGTTTATTGGGAGAACATGCAAGGCCTTCAGTTGAGATGAGCTCTTGTGTCCCCACAGACAACAGGCGCATATTGGATTTCACGCCAGCTGTAAATCACTGGGCTGGTGCCAGGCTAAGGTTAGGCTTGGGGTGAAGGTTCAGAACRACATCCTCAGGAACCCATTTCGTTCTTGATCCTGCAATCCCCACTAGGGATGAAAGCCTTATAATTAGTTTTCAGATGACAGTGATGGCTCCCTTTGCTGTTTTTAAGCCTGGGTTTGGTGCAGATGTTAGATTAATTTTCAGAGAAACAAGGCGCTGGAGAAGCTAATTCGTGGAGGATCTTGGCACACGTTTTGTAGGCCCTCCAGGAGCCCTGGAGATCTGCTCTTCCCTGCTCTTCACCTCGAAATCCCAGCCCTGGAGTGAAGGATGGAGTGAAAATGGATGTAGTTTTTTTYCTCCAGAGTTAACCCCAAACCTTTCTCTTGATACCTCGACAGGAAGGCTTCACCAAGCGCAGGGCTTTGCTCTCCAGCAGGTCACGTCRCTCCAGCTTGCCTGGGCTACAACCTGCCTTTGGCTGGAGGGCTCCCGGGCCTGCCTCATGTTCTGCCTCTCGTCGGGCGTAACAGAACYGCTCTTAACTCAAAGCGTTCATGCAATGCCAGCGCTCGCGCTGGGCGCACTTCGTATCCAGGGCTCTGCTTCAGAGGAAAGCAGCACGGGAACCACGGATTTAGCGTCTCTGTCGTCTATGTAGGGCTCACGCCAGTGATTACTACAGAGCCACAAAGCATCTCTCATATTCAGTCCTGTAAACAAAGGGATGTAAAGATTACCAGCTGTTAAAAATCATTCTCCCTTTTAGGAAAGGCTCACACCACTTGCCGTGCAATTCCGAATGGAGTATTTGATGCTTCCAAGTTTTTTGAGAAGTGATAYTTAAACTTGCCGTTTAATAATTCCGTGAACAAGAATATCATCAGAGTGGAAGCTGCTCTTCGGTCTGCAAACCTACGCCTGCCATACCTGGAGAGATCCCAGTGCCGTGTCAAGTCTTCAGGCTGTCGGTTTATTGAAAGTGATTTTAGTTGCATTTAACGCCATGTGCAGGAGTGTGTGACCGTGGCCTTTGCAATACGAGATTGAATCTCRAGCGGCTACTGGAAGCCCAGGCGTCCCTGTGCTCCTCCTCAGCTCCGTGCAGGGCTCTTCCCGGGCTGTGTGCACCTGATCGTTTTGTTTTGTTGAGGCACAGCAAGTAATATTGTATTCATTTGAATACTGTAGCATCCAACACGGCTGCAATGCTCCGATATTAATGGTGCACTCGAGGCCCATTTCTCTGCTCTGAGGGCTTTCTCATTGCAAATTCATCATGCAGGCATCAGGCACAGTGTTATCATTCCTTTTTTTTTTTTTTTTCTTGGGGGACAGGTATTGATATTCTCCTTAGATATAAAAATAGAGCCCGTATCAGCAGGGCTTACCCCACAGGCTGGATAAGGAGGCTCGTGCCGCTGGGCTGGGTTGTCCCGAAGAGCAGTCATGGGAGCACTGCCTTGATACAACTTCAGCCTAAAGYGGGATTTTTGTGGAGTTTGGCTTTCTTCACTCCCCGTGTCTAGCAGCGTTCATATTTCCACGCAGGTCGTGGGCATCCCACATTGCTATAGCCTTGGAGGCCTGCAGGGTATGGTGTGTAGTGCTGAAACACCCCGACCTGCACCAGCATGCCCGGCCCGATCCACGAAGATGCTGGAGACATGTCGCCCTTTCCACCTCTCCCAGAAAGGCTCTCTGCAGGATCCACGCACACGAGCCTTCCTCGCGTGTGCAGCCTCACAAAGGCGAAGACTGCCTGGAAGTTGGGCTGGGTTGAACTCGGTGGATTTGGAAGCCTAGAGGTAGTTTTAATAACAGGTTGCTGCTTGTGAAGTGCTTGAGCTCGCCTGGGGCAGGTGGGTAAAGCTCCTTGTCAGCACAGAGCCTCCCATTTGACTAGAAAATCCCTTGGATTTGGGTCTTTTGTTTCATTAAGACGTGAGTTTTGTTTCTCCTTTGGTGAGGGAAGACAAGGCTCCCCGTGGCCGAGGTGACGAGTCTGCAGGTGAGGTATTTGCGTAGCGATACATGAATATTCGTAGTTCCCGGGCTTCCATTTTYGAAGAGATGCCGGGGCTGTGAAGCTCGTTCCTCTCCTCAGTACCTGAACCCCTTGCCAGCATCCTCCTGCCTTAACTCCTGCAGCGCCAGCCGCGCTCACGGGGCTTCCTCAGAGCCTTGAGAGGCTCCTAGCTCCTCTCGGCTCCCTCTGTCCCGSCTGCATAATTGAAGAAGCCAAAGTCTGCAAAGACGGACGCGGTATCGGCCCAGAGAGATAAAGATGTCTGCTCATATTTATTTCTCCAGCAAAACAGGTTCTTTATGAATCCTTCATGGCCCATTAAAAATTGACTCTTCCTTGTCCCAGTGAACAAAATAATTGTGCATCTGAAATTTCTCCTTTGAAAGTGCAGGAGGGATTGCTGTAGCACTTGACTCAATATTTAATTAAATTCTTTTTTTTTTTTTTTTTTTTTTTGAAAAAAAAAAGAGAAGAACTCATTCAGACACAGGAGGAAGGCAGGACCGTCAAGGCGTGGTTGGCCCAGGAGCAGCACGTGGTTGCTTCCCGGTCGCTCCGTGTGGATGGCAGGCGGAGGCTAAGGGGGAAGAGCCGGGAATGGCATTTATAGAAACGGGGCTGGAAGAGTCGCGTTTCTAAAAGCACTGCGGTGAGGCAGTATGAAAATGCAAGACAAGCTGCCAGCCTTGAGTCTTCCAAAGGCGTGTTTCGGGACCTGAGAAAACGCGGAATTAAGTCTCAGGATTTTACAACTTTGTTGAGTTTTGCCGCAGGGGAAGGCGGCCCCATGCCCGGCATCACAGCCAGGACGGGCACTCAGGGGCAGCGTGCGTGGCCGTGGCCCCACGTGGGGCTCGCGCAGCCTCCCACCCACGGCAGCACCCGCGGAGGGCAGGGAGAGTCGGTCCTGATGGATGACCCGCATCCCAAGGCCATCGCCCGGCTTCCTGCAAAATGGGCTTTAAAGGGACTTTGATGCCTGCGGTGTTGGCATATGCTGAAATGCAGGGCAGAGGAGGGGATCACAAATTCTTGCAGCCTGGGGATTTATTATCCACACAGTTTTTGAAGATTTTCATCCCTTTGGAGCTGGTAAGCAGCTGGGCTGGTTACATTTGATTTCCCTGAATCCTATTAATTAAAGCGAGGAACATTAAAGAATTAAGTGACCATTGCTTAATTTTTTTCCCCATTAAGATTTTTCATTTCCTATCTCTCTTCCTCCTCTTGACATACATGGGTAGGCCTGAAGCCCAGTACCAATCTAACCTCCTCCCAAGTCCCTGCCTGTGGTCCTTATGGAGACAGGGGCTCAAGCTGATAGAACAAGTGTAAAATAGAAATAGATGTGATGAAAAAAAAAAAAGAAAAAAGAAAGGAAAACATCAAAAGAAGGTGCAAATTACAGGTGAAAAACAGCCTCTGCAGAGGGGTCTTGTGTCCAGCGCTGCCCTTCGCACGCAGACTGCAGCCCRTGCTGCTCGTTTCCACATTCCCTCCTCTGCACCTCTTGGGGAGCGACACTACGTTGTGTATAGTGAGTGGTCCCACGCAGTGTTGTACATATTTTAGTGCTTCAAAATGTCTAATTTCCCCACAGATGAGGAAAATTGCGAGCGAAATTGACTGAGTAGAAAAATGTAGATGTAAACATGCGAATGGAAACCGGGAGCCTTGACAAAGAGCTTTATTAGATGACTAACAAGGTTGTGATTCCACAGTTGAGAGATGTGACAGCTTTGGGGGAAAACCTTCAATAGCTCAGACCATCAAGGAAGGCAGTAATTAGGTATAAAATAGTAAGTGGGAGAAAAAAAAAAGAAATAGCAGTTGATGTAAACATCTGCAAGTTTGGAGAAGGAGAAGGGGGCTAAGGAGATTAGGGCRAATCTTTCTGCTGGCAGAACTAAGAGCAGGAACGAAGCAGCTGTTAGGGAAAGATAGAAACAAAAGAAATGCTGCTGACAGGAGGAAACCATTAGTTTTGAGAGCGATGAAGTGACTGAAGGTAATGCCAGGAAGGCAGTAGTGTCCAGCAGGCCTCTCTGGTTGACATTTAGAGCAGAAGCTTGCTGTGCTTTGCCCGCACACGGTGGTGGTGCCACCTGGCTACCCATCCTGGTCCCCAATGCTGGTGGACAAGCATTGACATGGAGAGGGCACTTGATACCTGCAGCCTTTGACTTCTCCATAGACGTTCCTAGGGCTTGTTGAGGTGTTTGAGTAGGTTTGCAAATGGGGATGAACTTCACGAAGGGTCTGGGCTGTGTGCCGTTCGTGATCCTATGGTGGGCCCAGCAAAGGGAGAGTAGGGGTGATGCTTTCTCATGTAAGAGGCAGTTTTGCCTTTGTGTGTGTTTGATTTTTTTTTTTTTAATAATGGAAATGAATTCTTAACAAGGCAGCTGTTGTTCTATTAATAATTTATATATTACATTAAAGCTATTTTTTATCCCCTTCTTTCTCCCTATTTTGGAGTGTGCGGGGACAGGGTCATAAATCCATTCTTCATCACACATATTATGGTTTCATATTTCTCTTAATTTATACCTTTTCCCAGTAGAAATTATTGCCAGGGCCATTATTCAAGAAGTCAAACAGCAGGAAGAAAAATAGTGTGGGGAGGACAATTCAGTGCTATGCTGAAATTAAGGAGAGACAGAAACCTGTGCCTGTGATTCAGTATCGTCTGCGCRACCAAAGCTGAAATAAATACGGCTGTCGTCACCTGGGCATCTAGGTAAGAGTGTTGGGATTCCTGCACCGGGAATCACAGGCGCTTTGAAGCTCTTTAATGTCATTCTCAGGGGCTTTAGGCTGAGGTTTTTGCATTAAATGAAATGATCATAAGCACGGCACAGAAATATGATCCCCATAAAAGCGAGCAAAAGAAGGGAAGGATATACAGGTATAGTGTGCTGTTTGCTAATGCTGTGAGATTGGGGGGAAYGTGCGTCCTATCCATAGGGAAATGCTGCTTCTGTGGACTAGCTGGAGATGCTTGGTTGGGGCTTTCTTAGAAGTGCCCCTAAAATAACAGGTTTCCATTCACTCCCAAGGAGCAGGATCCCCCCATACTCCGTGTTTGAAACGCTCCTTTGGATTTCCCAGGAGAGCAAGTTGATTTTTGGGGCCGGTTCAGGCCCCGGGGTGCARGGCATCCGCAGACGTGCGGCTGAGCTGCGGGGAAGCGGAACGGACCTGACCCTGCAGCGGCCACGGGAAAGAAAGAGCTGGGAAAAATTGCTGTGGTAAGTGTGTGACGAGCGCACATTGTGCCGCCCCGTCTGATCCGTGTTGACTTTTGTCATTGGCTTTTCCGCTCGTGAGTGTTCCAGGAGTTGCCCGAAGCCGAATTGCACCATGCCAAATTCAACTCAGCTCGAAATACTGGGRAAAAAGTGAAAGTAATGAAATACAGTTCAAATCCTATTTTTTTCCTCTAAAAAGTCCTTTGAGTGCCTCATTACTGTTGCAGGTATATATGGCAAAATAAGGAGCATCTCGCAGAGGTGGCTTGTGTCCTCCAGGCTTGGCTAAAAACGGTGACAAACCTCACGATTTTGCAGGGTTGGAGTTGCTTGCTGTGGCTCTAAGTATTGAAGGCATTTAGATATGGATATTAATGGAAAAAAACCCAAACACTTGCTTAGGTTTCTGTGTCTGTGTCAGTACATACAGTATATGTTATATCAGTATGAATGTTRGAGGGATTTTCAGACATAGGGAAAAAAATAAGTGTAATTTGCCCTTGGCAGGATAATGGTGCAAACACTCCTGAAAGAACTATTTGATTTAGCTGCTGCTTTGGGAAGGGGGTTGTCTTTTCCCATGCTCCTACCTTTGGAGCAGCTAACTGAGGATACCAAGGACCCAAATGTGTTTCATACTCCTGTTGGGACAGGCAAGGTTGTTTTAGGACTGTGAAGATAAAAGGTGCTTTGAGGAGTTAATGTGTTTTACCTAGTGCTTGAAAAATCTCCTACGAGCAATATTCTGTATCTAACACCCTACTGGGGATAAATCTGCTTTATTTATGAGTATTTAAAGTGCATACTTACTAGCAAAGTGTTTGTTTACTCCAAAACTTTTCTTCTGGTGGTTGAGGATAAAAATCACTGTTCTGCTCTTCCAGTCTCGAGTGTGTCAGGCAAGTGTGAGGGACATCTATTACCCTGTATCTGGCCTTGCGTCGCTTTCCAATCACGATGGTAATCTCGCCAGTGCTGTAATTACTCCAACTTATCATCTCTTTAGGTTGCACACCAGTGTTTGTTCTAGCTCTGTTTCAGAGTAATTACCCCAAAGATGTAAGACACGTTATCCTGCTCCAGCAGGAAGCCCAGCCGTTGGGCTGTGGTTTGGGGAGGTCCTGCTGGGATTTCACGCGCTCGGGACGCTGCTGGAACCCCAGCAGCTCTCTCCCCCGCCGACCCCTAAGCCCTTCTCACCTCCGCCGACCCCGGGGACGTGGATTTATTCCTCACGCTTTGCTGCCCGCAGGCAGGCTCTCGCAGAATGCATGCCCACCATATGGCACGTCCTTCACAGCTCCCGATGCACGTGCGGGGTCGCGTCTCCTGCAGCAGYACAGGCACCTCGTGAATCTTTCTGTTGCATATTTCTCTCTGCCAGTATTCTTTCTCTGCAGGCTCTCAGCTGCTGGGCGGGCTCCTGCTTTCCTGCCTTGCTCAGTGAGTCGCCGTTACAGAAAAATCAAGTAGGTCAAACAGTGGCTTAGGTCAGGCGTATTCCGATGTCTTCCAACCTTTGCAAATCCTTTTTGCTAGCAGCTGCTAAGGGATAAATTAATGCTTTCGCGAGGAAAGGTCTCATGGCAGACACATTAAATAGCGCTTGTCTTTGACCTGTGCCGTGCTCAGGTCAGGGTTTCCAGATTCCCTTGCACGTGCCTGTAGCTCCTGAGGTGCCCTGTGGCTTCCCCCGTGCCTGTCAGGCAGGCGCTGGCAGTGATGTCGGGTGAGCACACGAGCTGCAGCGCTGCCTTCTTCCTCCTCTGACCACGGGTCCCCTGCGAGCGTCGCGTCCAGCCCGCAAAGGCCTTCGCCCCAGCATCTCGGCTCAGCCCTCGGCCTCTGTAGGCTTAAGGAGACCTAATAGGAAATTATCTGCCTAATAGGAAATTATCACTTAGGGTTGATTAGTATTTGATTAGTATTAAAACTCTACACAAGGCGCAGGCTGGAGGGGCTGGCTTGTGGTTAAAAGGGAATTACTGCGCTGGTGGTCAGCCGTGTTTGCTCCCAAACTTTGCAGCTGGCACCAGTCTGAGTAAAACTGGCAACAGTGAGGAGGTCTGGATGTGATAGGGTAAGAAATAGATGGTGATATGAGGGTAATAAAAATGAGAGGAAAATGAATAGCGTAAAATGCAAAATAACATTTTTATAGCACCACTTTGCTATAACCCTGGGACTTGTCAACTGGAAATGATGGAGAGGGAAACAAGTCTGATTAAAATRGTTGGCTGTGGGAAGACTGAGCTACCTGACCCATCTGTGAAAAGGTAAAGTGATTTATAGGCTATATTCAGCTAGTAAAGACTAGGAGAGGTTACAGCCATTGTGAAAAGCCCTGCTAGGACCTCTTAGAATATTTTGTGCAGTTCCGGGAATTAGGTCCCAGAAGATGAAATTAATTGGCTCAGGTGCAGAAAAGGGCTTCCAGGATGCTTAGGAGAATGTAGGATCTTACAAAAATGTATCACAAAAGCTTGGCTTGTTGAGCCTGATAACACAGGGGTTAAGAGGGAGCAGGCTCACTCCATAAATGCATTTAAGATTAAAAACCAAGGGGGAAGAGATTTTTTTTTTTAAATAAAGTAAAATAGAGAGTTTAAAGAGAGTTTAAACTTAAATGAGCTATAAATTGAAAATTAATAAATCTATTTGCTAGCTCTTTGAGGAGTGAAGTCTCTAAAATGAACAGTGGGGACAAGGAGCACAGCGCATGTCCTTAAGAGTTTGTTTTAAAGCGGGTTAAGTCTGTGCTTGATCCAGGCGTTGGGAAGCCAGGATCGGGCCGTGACTCCGAGCTGTCTAATTTCTTTCATCCGAGCGGGACAACACTGCACCCTGCATTGCATCCCTGCTGTGATGGGCCGGGCGCTCATCCTCGTTCCCTGCGCCCRCACGGAGGGATCTCTCCACGGGAGGAGCAAACTTCACTCACGGGATTACTCTATCCATCATATTCTGTGTTCCTGAAGCCTTGAGAAGTGGCAGACGCTAAAGGAAGAGCGGAGCAGAGACGGGTGGCTCCTCGGGGTCACTAAAGCCCTCGAGTGCCCGGCTCATGCACCGCGGCCGGGCTTAGCAGGAAAGCGGGAGCCAGAGCTGGGATTAGCGGATAATTCCCCCCATGCCCTGGCCTGTCCCAGCTGCTCCAGCTGTGTCTCCGCATTAACGCGGAACATCTGGGCATTTCCCCTAAGGATTCYTGGTGGCTGCAGAGACCCCAGTGTCGTTTGTGCACAGGATACATCCCTCCCTTCACCCACTCCCGAGAATTCCCATCCTCTGCTCTTGCTGGATTTCCTTTCCCGCTCGCTGGCTTTCCCACTCCGGCRGAGCAGCATGTAAATTCTCTAATACCCTCGGGTTGGAGCTTTGGAAAGCGCCTCTTTGAGTAAATGTGAAATTAAAGGGGAATTAATTTATTTTGCTCTAAATGTTATATTAACATTTCATTTATTTATCTATTATAGCAAATGGATTCAARCTAGAGATTTATGTGCCGCCTGCAAGAGCGTTTCGATAGTCTGTTGAAAGAAGCTGGAAGCCTTGCCGAGCTCCTTTCTTCAACTTGTGCCCTGAAATTAAAGTGAAATGATCAGTGTATTGGCTAATTAAGAGAAGACATTTGTAATCCAGGCTTTAGCACTCAGTATAACAGTAAGTCACAGGGTAATGATGCTRGTTAAAACAATATTATGAGAAAGTGGCATTGTTATTCCGGTGATGAACTCRTGAAATGAATCGACCGGTTTCAAGGTTAACGACGTGCTTGCGGTGCCCGAGCTCTGCGCCCGCCGGCCAAGCCGCGCTCGGCGGCAGCTTTGCGCCTATCGGAGCAGCTCCGTCCAAAGGGATGGTCATTTTATAACATCCAACCCGAAACGCGTGCCGGCTTCCCGAGAAGGGAGTGAATTAAACTCGATTGTAATAAGGCACATAAAGAGCCTGTGTAAAACCAAAAGTTAAATGCCCTTTTATTGGGGTGAGAAATGTTAGCTCTGCGCTGTCTTGAGCAGGGAGCTGCTGAGGCTGCTATGGAGCCTGGTGCGCTTCCACTTTACCCGAAAAACAGCAAAAAAATGAAATCMCTCAATACATAAAAATTGCCAAGGCACCGAACTGCTTTAGTTGATACCTCTGCTTGCTTATTACCCTGTGCTGATATATGTGCTAATGTAAAAGTAATGCCAAGAACAGATGGACTGTCTTCATGCTCCGGGATGAGGAGGTCAAAGTTTTCCAGGGCCAAAGGCAAGGGGAAATTTTGCCAAGGTTTGGGATAGATCCATGGACCTTGGCTGGCATAGATCCGTGGACCTTGGTTGAACGTGCACACACACAGATTGAGTGTGGAGTCATCACCATCTGCGTCCAGAGCGGTCTTAAAAAGAGCAAAATGAACTGAATTAAGGCACATAACTGAAAACAAAATAAGGAGATGGCAGTTTGCTCACAAGTGGCTGGTGAGCCTGAGAAGAGGCTGCATTTGTTGACTGAATTATTCACGATGAGTTATTTGCTCAGCCCTAGTTGGTAAAAGATTTACAATAATTTCCTCCTCCTTTTTCTGTGTTCCTCTGTTTAGTCAGAGCTGCTTCCTCTGTGGATGTTATATTAAAATCTTTATGTACGGTAAACACCATTTCTTATTGCAGACATCTATCTTGAAAGCAGAAGTTATGAAAAAAAAAGGAATAATGCACCACAAAGATTGATTTCTTTTATGTTTATTGCAGACTTGAAGAGAATTGAAATGGGGCCTAATTTATCATCGGATTTGATCTTTAAATAACCCCCTTTTTATCAAAGTATGTTCACAACATAATTTATGAAAGTAGCAATTTGGCAGATTGAGCTATTTTTTTCTGAACTGAACCTCTCTACTCTCTGATTTAATATTTTAATAACGAAACTGTGTCTGCTAGTGGACTAGATAGAAATGACACCTCTTTGCAGGCTGCTTAGGAGAAAAAAATCCTGTAGGAACTCGTATCTTAGTTTTCGAAGGAAGCTTTTAAGTTATCCACTTCCTTTTCCTCTTCAAAACTCCCATAATAGTTTGAACAACCTTGAATTAACAAATGTAAATTAGTATTTTAAATCACACTTCTTACCTACTTACTAGATAACTTCAAAGAAGTGAGCTCAGACTTCTCAAAAGTAGCTTTTTTCTTACGAAGGACCACAAATCACTCATAATTTTTACAATTTCAGTAAGTGTGTGAGATTTGGTTTGAAATAAAACAATGGTGCTGCAGAAGTCAGGCCTATATTCTTCRTGTTATTAAAGATTTATATAGCTCTGAATATATCAGCAGCACCGTTGGCTTGTGCCTAGCCCATATTTAAGTTGAGTATGATGTTATTTAAAAAACAAAAATTATTGTTTTTTGAGAACTTTGGTCCTTACTGCTCTGAGATGTAGTAACGCAGGGGCTCCCTRCGGGACCTCGGGGCTGTGCAGAGTATTGTGGCTCTGTGCTGGTGCCAGGGAGGAGGGATAAGCCCTCAACCCAGGCGAGGCACCGCAGGGCGCGAGGCACCGCTGCTGCTTGTACGTGATTTGACCATACRTGAGGCACATTGATTGTATGTGATTTTGTCCCCTGTTCCCTGCTTGCTTTCTGCCAACTCCGGATGCAGTGCAAGCTGCAAGACTAAACATACTTATTACTATAATTATGTAAAATGTTGACATGTGGAAAGAGCTCATCCCACTCTCCGCAAGCCGAGATCTGCGGGRATGAGGAACAGGTTTGGGATGGGGTTTTTCTTTCCTCCCACAGCTGTGCTCAGCCTTCCCTCAGGTGTCAGTGTGTTCTGCATCCCCRCAGGCACAAAGACCCCCTTCCTCCCCCATTGCTGGGGTTAGTGTTGTTGCTGTCCCCAAAAAGAGTGCAAGGGGAACGTGCAGGAGAGACAGTCTCCGTGTCCTGCTGGCCCTGGCAGCTGCTGCTGTGGCCTGTTTTAGCCCCCTCAGGAATGTGCTCYTCAAGCAGAAATAGCGGGAAGCAGCTCTAGCCAGGAATCCCTGCGCAGGTGAGTGTAATCCCCAGGCCAAGCGGCCCCAAGGCGTCTCGTTGAGGAAAGCTTAAAATAAAGCTGTTACGGAGGAGGAGAGGAAGCTTGGTGCCGAGGAAGTATAACAAGGCTTGTAATACGTAATTAAAATCAAATGTATTGGGGCTAGCATTCATTACGTGTTTGTTTTTCACAAACCCCAGGAGCTGTGAAGTTCTTGGGGYGGTGATCAATAACCCATTACAGCAGCGACAGGAGTGCCCCACCGCGTTACCATCCTGAGAGCGTGCTGGAGCCGGCCTAAGGAGCCACGAGAACTACTGGGACGGGCAACAGGGCAGGGGCTGATATCCTCYTGTTTGTGTAGTTTTGTCTATACAAACTGAGGCTAAGGGGAGGATCACGGGACCAGTCTGCTGAGCTGAGCTGCAAGTGCTGGATGAAGCTGCCTGCCAGAAGCGCAGGCAGCCCCTCTCTTTCCATAGCATGGCTGCTAAAAGTCATCACGTTTCCATTCTTAATGAAGCATATGGAGCTGCAGTGTRTACTTTTCTAAACTCGGCTTAAATGGATCTGTCTGTAAGTGCTGTTTTCCTTCTTGTGTCTCTGCTTGTGCTGCAAGAATCGGAAAACTGCGGCACTGCGGCTCGCTGAGGACCSTTTCTGTGGGAAACCCACGGCCTCTTACAGCTGGGGTTTGTGGCCGTGCAAATCTGGTGTTTTGGCAAAAACAGCCCTGTTCTTTGCATCCTTAGGGTTAATATGCTGATGGCCTGTGATGTTTCAGGAGAAATCGTGCATTAATAGCTCAAAGCTGCAATAACATGAATGCCACTGTCCATTGACTCGCTGCTAACTTGTGTTTTTGTTGTGTTTTTTTWAATTTAATTAATGCTTTACGTGAGTACTTTGCTTACGGATGTGTTGCCTTTTTTTTAACCAATTTGAGTGTACTTAAGCCGAAGACCACTGTTTGTGAAGAGCCTTGAGCAGAGATTCAGACTTACTATGATTTGGAGGTCAGAAAAGAAATACAGTAATTAGCAGGTTATTAGCAGCTTATCTGTGATATGCTGGTGTTTGGTATGAGTTGGCAGGTAACTAATTATTATTTAGGTAGGTAGCTAACTGTTATTATTTGGTAGGTAACTACTCAGAGGAGGGTGCGGGTAGGCTTTCCTAGGACTGAAGCTCGTTAGAGAAAATTAAAGAGGCTGCGTTATGCACCTGAAAGTGAGGGGAACCCTGCAGAAGCCAGAGCAAAGGGATTGCAAGTGCATAATGCGCACGTGGTGCATTCAGACACGGAGCTCGAAACCTGCTGTATGCAGCTGTATCTCCCCCAGCCCATTAAAGCAAACGTTTAACCAACTTCCCCAGAGTGCTAATGCAAGAAGAATTTCTGGAAATCATCACTTTATGCCAGAAAGTTAGGAGCTTTGCGCTTTCAGAAAGGCAAAAGCTTGCACCCCGTTTCAGCTAACAAAGCTGAATCTGCCTTTGGAGGCTCGTGTAGTCCCCACGATGCCTTGGTTAGGAGGAGGGCTGCGGGTGGGTAATTTATCTTTATTTGTCAGCTGCCCGGGGTCAACCCCTCGTGAAGGGCAAAAGGGAAGGGGAAGCAGGAAGGGATGGGAAGCTCTGTGGGTTTTGACCTGTGTTGTCTTCTGGCCGCGATGTGCAGGGACTTCCCCAAGGCACCAGGGTGGTGAGGGGACGCTCTGGGCAGCGTTCCCTGCTCCAGCCAAGGTTGAGAAGCAGCAGGGACCTCGGCAAGGCACGTCTGGTTCACAGGGGTGTCCCTGGGCCTGATGAAGTTGTCTTTCCACGCTGTTTTTGTGCAGCAGCAGCTGTGTGGATGGGCCTTACGYGATGGCCACCGAACAGGGGAAGGACTCGTCCTGGTTTGGTGGCCCTGAAGCTTCTTTGCTGGAGCTCTGCTGAAGGCAGGAGGCACGTGTGTGTAAGCAGAACTGCACCTCTGGAGACAGGGCACTGCCACCCACCTGCCGCTTGCTCGGGAAGCTGATAAATTACTGCACTGAGCAGAGCGCTTCGTGCCCGAGGAGCCACGTGGTGCACAATGACAACAGCCAAGTGACGGGGAAAACCTGCTCAAATGAGACAGGGTGGCTGCGAACCCGAAGTGGCACTGGGGAGCGGGTGTGCTGGAGCTCCCCGACCACCCTCGCTCTCGGGCTTCCTGCCCCGGCTTGGTTGGTGTGGTAAGTCTGGGTCACGGCGTGTGAACGTGGGACCCCTCGTGTGCTCTGGCCCAGGAGTGAACGGGTAACCCGTCCCCTCTGCCGGACTGCTGAGCCGCTGTCTGTGCGAGTCCCGCTTCGAAAAGCCTGCTCTCCAGTCCCGCTGCAGAGAGCTAAAATCCTGGCAAAAACATCCTGGTGGAAWCCTTCCAGGAACAGTCATGTTTTCCATAGGGCTCTGTCTTCACTGCCAAACATGATTTTTCCTTTTTTATAGAGAGGTAAATTATGCACATTGCTATAAACCTGTTTTGCAGATATGGAAGTCAGGTAGACTTCACCATGTTGGTCAAATTGTGTTTRTACCAAGGATATTAACATTATTTAGCCAGCATAAAAGCTGCTAGAGCCGATCTTGCAGCAGGATTTAATGGTGAGGATGTTGAAGGACATCAAGTATCTTGCTCTAAACGCTGCGGTCATCGGGAGGCTGGACAGTATTGGTTCTTGTACAGCATCAGATGCTGCCTGTGTCTTGTTGGACCTCGTCTTGAGAATTTGCTAGGCATGTGTAAAACCCATATCTGCGTCCAAAGCGGTGCGATAAACTTGCTGTGGTCACTGCTTTGAATTAGGACACTGAGTTTTGACTAGAGGGAGTGTTCTGAGTTAGCGTTTGCGTTTTTCTTCTATCCCGGATGGAATTTATATTGCATTCTCTCATCTTTCTTCAGGCATTTTCAGCTCGGTTAATACAACTTTAAAAGGGCAAAAGTCAGGAGGACTTGGTATCCCTGAGCTTTCCAYGGAGAGCCGAAGAGGCAGAGGAGGTTGTGCAAAGGGAAGAGCAGCTTCCCRCCGTGCAAGGACAGGCTCCTGCCCTGCCCTAGCTTCAAGGAGACTGCAGTAAATTAGCTAGAAGATGATGCCAGTYGGCTGCTTCTGCCAGCGTTTCCCTCTGCGCTTTGCATGAGGGATGAGGGGCTGCACGCGAGGGCAGCAGCTGCAGCGCGGGCTGCTCGCGGGTCAGCTCCTTCCGCACCGGGACTGCCCAGGCCTCCTCAGCAGCAGAMATCAAGATCCCGGCTCCCCAAAGGCACCTGAGGCTGCTGAGAAACCAGCCCTTCCTCCCCTCCCGCACCACCCGCTCAGCGCGGCGCGGGATAAAGGCRCTGCATACGTGGGAGCGCTCGGGCAGGGAGGCCGGCACGCGGCGAGGACGTCCCGCGATCCGGGTATCCCGCTCGGGAACGCTGCTCTGTTCCGCACGCCTGTTTCCATGCGATGAATCCGGCAATATAAAAGCTATCAAAAACGCCAGCGTGTCCTGAAAAGACCCTTGGGCTGCACTATAGTGGTCTAAAAATCCATGCTYCACGGACTGAGGGAGCTTCCTTAAAATCTGCAGGAACTGCAAAAATTGAACTGAAAGTTTGGAGTRGCACTGGTATTGTAGGTACGATGTTGTAATGCACTGAGCCTTACCTGATGTGGTAATTGCTACCATTACAGGACGTTTTAATTGCAATAGAGTCAAAGTTCTGTATCTCTTGAAAACTCCTGCCTACAAAAGCTTTATTATGTGTGCACAGATGCAGTTTTCTTACTAGTATTTCTCTTCTTTTTTGTTTAGCTGTTAATAGCAAGCGATTGTTGCTATCACGTGTCCCCTACGTGTTTAAAATCTAAAGTTTCCCACAATTTCGTGGCAAAAATTAACATTTTTATTAGACTTGCTAGATTGTCTACAAACTTCCATTTTATAAATCTGCTTTTGAAATATAGTTGGACAGGAAGAAAACACTATAAGTAGTGCAAAACCTGTAAATTCTGCAAGTAGGGGGTGAATTCAGTCTGGACTGATGTGACAAACTACTACAGATATTTTCTACAGGTGAGATCAAAAATAGTGTCTTGTGAAAGTGACTACACAGCCCAGTCTTGACTCCTCAGCAAAATCACAGGTGGAGCCAGGAATGAGCAGGGAGGTTCTGGTTGAGATCTGACCGTGAGCACCTTGTGGAGCTCCGGCTCCTGCCAGGTGGTGTCATGAGGACCAAGACCACACGAAGCACTTGCCGTCTCCACTTCACAGGCTCTTGGATGTTTCTGGCCTGGTACTGAGCAGTGCTGAGCAGGTGTTTGCAGCGAGTGTAGCCCAAGTTGGTAGGTTTGGGGCAGTGATAACTTCCCGTTATGCCTCTCAGGACTCTCTAACTTGTGTGGTGTGGTCTTCAGTGGGTGGGAATTGGGGGCTCTCTGCTTTGAGGTAGACACCTACAACAGCTTGACGTATGAAGGCTTTAGGGGCGAGGTGGAAAAGGTACTCTTGAAATGCTTTGTGAAAGACATATAGCGAAACGTGGCTAGATGTGGCACCAAGAGTCAGGTATCAGCTGGGAGAAGCGAGATGCACAACCCGAGCAGCTGATGATGTGAGTCCACATCTGAAGCAGGAGTTGGGGTGCAGGTAGGTCATATATTGAGTCACTAATGGCTCTGGAATGAGGACCATGGAAACGGATCTTGTTCTGACTTTCAGGACTTGCTGCCCTGATGGGAAGTGCCCATCTCTGTTGGTGCTGCAGACCAAGGGCTTTTGCTGGATGTGCATAACATCAATGGGTTTCGACGGTGGCAAGGGGAGCGATGAGGTGAGCTATTACTGTAGCCTGAGCAGTGAGTACGGAGGTGTTGGAATCTTTGTACTGAATATTTATAAACTGTGGGCTTCCTGAGTCTCCGTGTGCTCCAAGAGCACCCGCGTATGCTCACAGAGATTTCCCTTTGATGTCCCTTTAGTCTTCAAGATCAAAATCAACCTTGTGGCTGAAAGCAGTCTTTGCAGAAAGTCTTTGGCCATCTGTGGAAGATCGCTGTGCTTCTGCAATCTGCATTGCAGATATTCAGCCATCACCAGTCCAGCCTTTCTGTGCGGCCACCGTCCCTGTTAGACACCCTGCCCAAGGAGAAGGGGTAGATCACTCTCCTGTGGTTTAAAAAGGCAAACGTCATGAAAAGCAACTAGCAGCTTGTGGTAGGTCAGTATTAGTGATGATGGAGCGTGTAGGAAAGGATGTGTTGGAAGGAGGGGGATGCATAAGGAGCCCTTGGTTGGTGCTGAGGCTGTGAATCCCAGGCATTGTGCATGGGCAGGAGCGAGCACGGAGAAGAGGGACATTAACACACAAGTGCCACCTCCTCCCCTACCATGGGGACAACAGATTGCCCCAAAGCGGGGACACTTGTGGCCGTTGAGCGCTGTTACTTGTTTATGACTCGGCGCCTTGTTGTGAAGAACAGCCTTGCAGTGGCAGCACGGGTGACACGGGCTGTGCCAGTTAATTTGCAGCCAGGTAGGATTGCTGCATGGTGTGAATCTCGCCTGCTGAAGATGCCCGTGTTGCTCCCCTTTTCATCCCCTCTCTGCAGGGTTTAATTTGTTCCTCGGAAAACAGGGAATGGGAACACGCAAAGTGCCTGGAGTAATTGCCTGGCAATTAAACTGCAGCTTTTCAGGAGCTCTAAGGCGAAATGAGTTCCTGAGAGCGCTGCTGAAACCAGAGGTTTCTTTGCAAAGAAATTAAACATAAGGAGGGCAGAGAGGAACTGTTCAATCTGTCAGGAAATAAAGATTTACAGCCCCACAGCTTATGTTAGGTGGAGCAAATCCTACGCTTCATGGTGTTCCCTAGAGAAAGCAGCATACCCAGTGCTCCGCAGATGGAGAGGACGGCGGGTGGAGCAGTCCTGGTGAAATGCAGCTTCAGAACACAAACGTTTGGTTCACAAGCAGGGCTCTTTCCATTAAGTTTAATTCGTATTGTCTGCTTCAATGGAAAGGCAGAAAATAATTGTGTTTTACCTCTCTGTTCCTTGTACTGGGACCTTCAACAGTCCCATCAGTAAAGCTCCAGGGAGGAGTCTGGAAGCATGGGAAGGAACGGAGAGTCACAGCTCTGGATTGGGAGAGGCCACGTGTGTTTTATGGCAGGCTTTCCCCGAGGTAACAGGTCTCACTGAAGCATTCACTAGAACATCTCTTTCTTAAAAATAAGATTTTGCTTTTGGTTTTATGGACAGTATTAAAACATTTGTAAGATCAAAAACACTTTGCAGTTGCAGAGTAGCTTGTACCTTCTGAGGGGGGTGTAGAGGAGCTAGTTGGGCAAAAAGCCCAGATTTTGGATGCAAATGGGAAAGCTGTTAAATGTAACATATACAGGCTGCCCATGATTAAGAATTAATTCCAGAAATCAGCCCAACCTTGTCCTCATCCCCAGAGGTGATGGTGGATGAGAGGGGATTGCAACACGACTCCTCTCCTGTCCAAACCCTGCAGCAAGACAAGAGTTTCCCAGAGCACAGAGGTCTCTGGGCACAGAGTAAGGAGCAGCTCCAGCCCCACATCCCGGCCCTGCTCCCTGCAAGGCAGCCGGGCTCTGGCAGCAGCTCCATGAATCCACATGAAGCTGCAAAYGGGGCAGCGCATCCCGGGCTCCTCTTCCTCCCCGGGAGCCCCTTCTAGTGACACTGTGCAGCGCGTGCTCTGACTCTAAATGCTTCAGAGCTGCCACACAGACATGCGAAATTCTCCACCTGAGCTTCGTAGCAGTGCATGTTGTTATCACCCGATCTTTTGATTATACAGGGAGGGGGGAAAAAAAAATTTTCCATAACAATGGCTCTTAATGACCAGCAATGGGGAAAAYTCAAGGTCTAATTTTATATATGGAAATAAAGATGCAACTTCTCCGCAGAAATATTTGAAACTTCTTTTAAGAAAAGATGTTGGTAGGGAACAGATGGCCGCCTGGCGCCATACATATTCATGAGTGCATTTATTTCATTATGCCTTCCCCTGGGAACCTCGCGCTTCGGCTTTTATAAGTTTGCCTGGCCATCAAATTGAGCAGTCAGAAGCCCCCTGTCAAAGGCGGCGTTGCTGTAGAAATGGGGGGAAGGCATGTGAAAGGCTTTAGCACTTTTGTCTTGACTTTTATCCCGGGAACACCTGTTAGTTTGAGAYGCAGGCAGAGACTTCCATAAGGTATAAGCCGTGTTGCGTTTTGGTAGAAAAAGGGACGTGTTTGTGTTGAGCGCGTTCCTTGTGTCTCGGGTTTGTGGTGCCTTTGGGCTGTTTAGCAACTTTGAAGCTCCCTGTTGGGTGTGTTTTGGACCTCTCGGAGCTGCCCAAAGCTGCTGCGGGGGAAGTAAATCCTGCAGATCTCTGCTCCGCTTGCTTAATTGGTCAGGTTGCGTTTTACCAAGCAGCAACGGCTCCGGTCACAAAGGGACCTCATGCTTCATTTTTCCCTAGGTGGGCAYGTTTTTAGCTGCCTTCTCTCGGGTGACCCGGCTCCAGGGCTGGGACACGGAGCCGTGGGCTGCCCTCCCGGCTCGGGCCCAGCGCAGCAGATTGGCCCTGAAGGGAGGCACAAAAGTCGCTGATTGATGGCAGGGCCAGCGGCCGCCCCGGCCCCTCGGCGCCGCATTCACCACCTATGGCTGCTGCGGCGCGCTGGGCAGCTGCTCCTTTGATTTGCAAAGCGAGGTTTAGTTCCGGAGAATGGGCCCGGATAGAGSGATCCTGCACAGTGGAAATTCCTTTTATCTCTCCCCTTTTTATAGCGCAGGCCCTTTTCTTTGGGACCGTGGACGTGCCGCCTGTGCAGAGCGGGYGCCGAGGGGCCGCGGAGGGGACGCCCAGGGTGCCCATGGGACGGCAGACACGGAGCAATACCCGGCCTGGGCRTAGACACCGGCAGGGTGAAGCCCAGAAATGCTCGTTTTGGAGAACTTGCTTAAGCCAAACGCAACCAGCCCCAGGATGGTGGCACAGGTGACACTGGTGCCTGTGCCAATACAGGCAGAATTTGGCCAGGCCAGTAAGGAACCTCCAATGTGCTCCTGTACTACTCTGCTAAAACCAAAAATTCTGGTTGGTGTTCTCCTCTTCCATTTAATTGGTAAGGAGTACGGTTTAATTAACTGAAATGTGCACAACTGCAGGTATTTTGCATTATGGAAATGTCAGTTTAGTGTGCGGCTCCCCAAGCAGACTCCAAGGATCATTTAATTCTAAGATGATTGTAGCCTTGAAGTAACTTAAAAGGTACTAATATATTTAATCAAAGGCGGTAACTAATAAGATAGAAATAAATCATTCATGCATATAAACAGCCGTGCTGTGAAGAGTGGGTAAAGCCACCAGGGAAAATGTTTGCAAGGAAATYCTTTCCTCGGGCACCTTGATGCTGGTTTCTCTGAAGCTAAAGAGCAGTTTTGTCAAGGGCCAGATTTGGTCTCTATGTGTACACAGCATACTGAGTTGCCCTATAAAATATCTATATTTATGCCTATACACATAATTTGTGCATACATTAGCTACACAAAGTGTATATTAACTGTTTCCCAATTTAATAAGCTAAATGCCTCTCTAAATGTCAGGATTCAGGTTGCTTCAATAACGCTGGTTTTCCTTTTACCCTTTCGTCTTGCACACTGAATGAGAAATCAGGAAGGAAAAGTCATCCAYGCTCGAGCAATTAAGATGCCTTTTCCGAGACCAAACTGCCGTCGTTTCACTGCTGCTGTTGCTTAGCTGGGGGGTTGCTTGATTCCACTGCACAAATAACGTGCTTTAGTTGTGGTTATTTCCTGGTGAGTTTTCCTGATTGTTTGGGCCAGCCTGGCTTTGATGATATTRGTGTTTTGCTAACTTGGCTTTTCACCTGGGGGAGGGTGCTGTGCCCCRTTGCTTTTCTCTGAGACCTTTAAACATCAATGCTTATGGGAACGCAGTCGTGGAAGGATGTGTTTCTGTTGGTTCCTTTTTGATGGCTGTTTTGTGTTTTGCTATAAACACTTGCTCTCGTGCAAGATGCCTTTGCTGAGCAGCCTGGTGGGGCCAGCTGGGGTGTCTGCTGCACCTGCAGCTCTGCCCAGGCAATTGAAGTTCCCGTTGAGTGCGCTTTGATTACTTAAAAATCTGAAATGCTCAAAACCTGTATATCTTGCAAGGCAAACTTGATGTTTCTGCTCCACGGCACTCTGGAGAATCCCTCTGTCCATCCATCCTCCCAGTGCTGCCCGCGGGCTGGCTCCTGCGGAGCACGGGAAGCAGCAGCAGGAAAGCCAGGTGAGGCTTCACAGCTGGCAAACCTCTACAGAGCCAGCTGAGATTCCACAGATGAGGCTGAGTGACTTAAACTGACTGCATCCCTTAGCATGGAAACAATAAATTACCACTGGTGGTGACGCAGGGTGGCTCGCGTTCAGTCTGGCCTTACTTRGATCCTCAGATTAAAACTTCCCTTCAGGCACATCCTGCCGCTGCGATGGCCTCGGGCAGCGCGAGCCCCGCGTGCCGCATTCCCGGGATCCGCGTTGGCACCGGGATGCGGCGCCGGCGGAGCGCTCTGCGCGGGAGCCGCTCTTGTGCCGCGCTCGCGCGCGTCTGGGGAGCGCGTGCAGATGATGGAACATTTTAATCTTCCTGCATGTTCTCGTGTGCATCAYCGCAGCAGTGCTCGGGCGGTCGCAGCGAGCCTGCTACGGCCCCGGCGGGATTTGCAGGCTTCGGAACAGCACGTTCCCACTGTAATTTCCTCTCGTCTTCATCTCCTGCTGCTCCCTCCTCATCTTGCTCTCTGCCGCGCTGGTGGGAAGTGGCGGTTTTGGCAGTGGGTCCCCCCATCACCAGCCCTGCTGCTTTGGGAGCTCTTAGCTGCAGGGAAATCTCGCAGGCTCCTTCCTAATTCCCTTTCCTTAAAGATCTCGCTGACCATTTTGGAGTTTGGTTGGGTTTGTGCTTGTGTCCATTTAGGCAGATGTTCTTCAGTAGAGTGCACTATTTGATCAGCCAGTGTCTCCAATAGGAAGTGGCAGGAGAGGAGCAGCCTCATGCCAGGCCCAGCAAGCACCGGCACAGGGTCTCTCCCGGTGCCATGTCTTCCTCAGCATGTGTTGGAAGTATTCCTGGTGCTCTTCTTCCTGGAATTCCTGCTGTACCAAGTAGGAAAGAAGGCCAACACGCTTCCTCCCCAGTGTTGCTGTTTCTGTCTTTGTCTCAGCATCATAGCAAAAATGATTTTTAGGCTCCAACTTTGTCTCAAAAGTCTTTAACATTAATAAGGCAGTATTTATCTGTTGTTTCCACAGTAATAGGGATTTTCATGCTTTCACCCTTTTTTTAGAGCTTTTAAAGGTCTGCCCCTGTTCTCAAGCTGGAATGTTTTGTCACCTTTGATGTACAGCACCATGGAGAATGTGCAGCGTGCTCCAAGGAGCAGCTGGAGAAACTCTGGAAAACCTCATCCCACGGAGATGCTTCCCTCTGCCTTGGACTCCGCACTGCAGAGCAGGGTCCCAGGTGGGTGCACTTGTTTTCCTGCCCTAGGATGAGGGAGCTGTGTGGGATGGATGGCAGAGCTTCCCGTTCCTCTCCACGTGGATGGGGATGGGATGAGGTGGGTGTTGCTGCATTGGAGCTGCCCCCCGGCCTCTGCTCCCAGCAGCTCAGCGTCCTCCTCCCGCTTTTGTCTGTGCCTTGAAATAAATGGAAATAAGATTGAGGTGCAGTTCAGCCTTTGGGTTTTTTATTACTGCTTTCACTCAGGGAACTAAATCCTATCTTAAGATGCACTGGCAGGGCTGATACGAATAAACRGCACTGCGTTTGGGCAGGCAAAGCTTATTAAAAATCTGGCCCCGTATTTTTTGTCTGATAGTGATACTTGCATATTCTGTTTATTTTCAATTATCTGATAAAGGCGAGGAAGACCTTTGCTCGTGCCTTCCAGCATGCCTCTCGCTCGTGCCGTTCGCTGGAGCTGCGAGGGGAAAGGCTTGGGTGGAGCTGGTGAAAAACGTGCTGCAGCAGTATGAGCTGATGGGTCATTTAACTCTTCTTAGTTTATTGTGCTGCTAAGCAACATTTTAAAGGGCTGTACGTTTCCTTTTTGTACAGGTGCCCAGCGAGCATGGACAGTCTTTACTCTATGTTTTAAATCTAGCTAAAAAGTTAAGTATATAGCGCTGTAAGTCTTCATTGGGCTTTAATAGGTTTATTTAATCATCCTTTATGGGCTAGGTTAGCAGTTACTGCCTCCGTTTTGCAGGAGGGGGAGGTGATCAACCCCGAGGACTTGCTTTGGTCAGTGGAAGTGCTTGGAAATCTCTCCCCAGCTTTAACCATTCGCTYCTCCTGCTAGTCCTCGTTGCTGCCCCAGGGCTGATTTGGGTCGTTTCCCTGTTGCTTTGGGTCAGGCTTCAGTCACCTACTGTAGCRTCACCCAGCGCCCAGGTCTTCACTAGGTGAAAATTGAAGCTTTTCCCTGATTTACCTCACCTCAGGATGCGGCTCCTGGTTTGCGAGTTTGGTCAGAATGAATTAACTGCTAGTTCGTCAGCCGTCCAGGGGAGTCCTGARTAGTCTCCAGGAAAATCCCGTTCACGCCATGCGTCTTTCCTGACWCACCCCAACACTCACCAGTCCTGCATAGCAATGGCTGCGTTACCTGGGCAGGTTATTTAATAACTTCATAAGAAAAGGTTGAAACAGATACTTAATCAATCAAAATGCACYCAGATCAAATGATTAGAAATTCCTAGTTAATCACCAGAAAGGAAAATAATTAAATTGCCATTCAGCTTTCACGGGGGCCTGGGGACAGAGTGCTAAAATAAGTCCCTTCAATCACTTTTTTCATTAGATGGGGCAGGCATATTCAAGGTTAGTGAAGACAAAGGCAATGTTCTTTGATCCCTCTTGAAATTATATTACTTAAATTGTGCTTTATGCTTCGTCACCTACTACTAAAACTAAAATATCCGGGTAAGAAGCAGCCATGGCAGAGAGAGCTCATCAGGTGGACGCACAATAGAGTTGAGTATTACGGAATACACAAGTCAAGGCTTAAAAGATTTTCATTTAATTATTGTTTACATTTCTAATTGGACGTTCCCTTGCGGTGCAAGGTCGGTGCATTGCCGTGGGAGGGGGTCGTTCTCATGTTGTTCTCATGTTGTCGTTCCCATGTTGTTAGCGTGTAGAACATGGAGCAGGAGCCACCAGCAAAGCRCTTTGCAGAGGCAGCACTGCTCCTCTGAGAAATGGGAAATCCCATGGTRCTCCGAAACCAGAAAGCAACGTAATTCCCAAACATAAGGCAACCAGCAGATCGAGGAAAGGAATAATAAGTCTGAGTTTAAACACAGTTCCAAATATTTTCGTGTTCCTTTAAGATTCAAAGAAAAGGCKAACTTCTCCAGGCTCACAAATGTAACAAAAGATGCCAGTGATATCTCTTTTGTTCAGCAAAAGGGAGGATTTTCAGAAGAAAGTTAAGTCGGTGAAATCTTTTCACTTCCTCCCTTAGCTTTTTAACACCCGTATCCAAGGTTTCTGACACCTAGGACTTGCTTGAAAAGTTAAGAAAAGAAAGCACAGCTGCAGGATTTCAAAGCAGGGCGCAAACAAGTCAAAATAATGTCACTTCAAAATCTGGGCGCTTCTCCTTCATGGTAGCTTATCCCACATATAAGTGATGGATGGGTGTATTTAGCGAGCCCGAAGCGTCCTTTAGGCTGCCTGCTGAATTGGTGCCACCCCACCTATAGAATAAAGGCTAGTCTTTCACCAGGAGCCCTCGATGGTTGATAACTAAAGCCTTGAAGCATCGCTGATTTGGGGGTCTTGGTGATGCTGGTCCTCACCCTTGCATTGCCCATGGATGGGCTCAATCACCCCAGGAGAACGATGCCTTCCATTAGAACAAGGAGCATGTTTCTGGGTATTTTGGTATTGCTCTTGTAGAGAAAATTCTTTGTTCAAGCAAAACTACTTCTAACAGGGGGAAGAACATCTTTGGATGCGTTTTCAGGAGTCCAGTTMTGCGATGGGATTTGTGTGGCCCCCTGCAGCCATCGCTGGTGTTCACGATGTGTTTGGTGTTTGCAGAGCGTTCTGGTGATGCTGGAGGTCAGAGACACGGACCACCCTTGCCATGAGCTGGACRTCCCCGTGGCTTCATCTGTGCTGAACGTGCTCTGCTATTGGGTGCGTGGACCCTGCTGGGACACMAGCTCCTGTCCCAAGGCTGCCCCATGGAGTGACGTCCCTGGTGCATGGGTGGYCTCAGAGCAGGGAGAYGAGGAGGGATCCTGCTGGTCCCAGCAGATCTCCAAGGACACCAAACCTCCGTGTCACTTGTGGTTCACTGGAGCAAAGTCTTGCCTCATCATCTAATTTCTCACATGGCTGGTGCTTGTCCAGCATTGCTGAGGTTGGTCTGGGTGTAACGGCGTGGGGAAATGGTGGCAATAAGCATTAAGGCGTCTGTGATGAGCTGAATGGTTTTTTACTGCTCTTCATTTCATAGTAGAAGTAGTTCATTATGGCAGTTTATAGAGGCTTAAATATGATTATTTCCATATTACTGCTAGTGCCTGGAAAGCTCACTTGCTGTCCAGGAATCTGCTGTCAGAGTGTGAATCGAAGATGTGCTGATGCACATTTAAACAACAAACTGCTGGATTTTACTCCTAATAGCTGTGGAAATAATAAAGAGGCAATAACCAAAWCCCGGGAAGAAATCTAAGAGGGCAGAAGTAAGTGGTCCTGGAGACCAGCACCAGAGACACCCTGGAACAAACTCCTGCCATTAGCCTTGTGATCCGCCTGGCCTGGGCCACGGGGGCATCTTCTGACCCAGGAAACCTTTTCCTGCTCGCCCTGGTGTTGGTCCCTGCTGGCAGCTGCAGGGCCGGGGCTGGAGGGCTGAACCACAGCATGGCTAAACGCCCGCTGGGCTCTGCGGCCGCGTCCCCGCAGCCCAAGGCCACGCGTCGCCTTTTAGGCTTTTGATCATGTGCTGATTATTTTGTCATTATTGCCTGAACATCCCGGTGTCCTACAATCAAGTGTGACTGGAATAATTAAGATGTGCAGAGGGAGGATAGCAGAGACTGTGAGTGTGCAAGGAAATGATAACATGAATCGTAATGAGCACGAGGGCGCTGCTATTAAAATTGTACCGTTTATGGCCGTTTTTGTTTCCAGGTGCAAAGTCAGGTCCCAGGGAGCTCTCCTGTACCCTGCGTACGGGCAGCGAAGCACCCATGTGTGATCCTGATGTTAATCACAGGGACAGAGGTGAGAACATTTGTACACTTAATGCAAATAGTGTTGAAGGCAACTGTTCTGTGTTTTATTTAATGTAATTATTACTTTGCATGAGAAAAGAAGGATGTGAGCTTGAGGATTCTGATCTTCAGGATTGATCCTGTGTTAATGTGATAGAGATATTAGGAAATAATATGAGCACTTAATAGGGAATTGTATGATGATTGTGATATTAAGTTCAGAATGACATGAGCAGTCCATAGCAGCATGCTCATAGGGTTTATGTCTTTAATGACTTAAAAGTGATCCCTAGACAGGTGTTACATAGTGAATGGGGTCTTCTAATGCCTTTGGCAGCAGCAGAATTACAAAATAAGGGAAATACAGGTCTGGGGAGCTGCCAAAAGGCCGGTGCTTTTCCACRTGCCTGAATCCCTAAGTGCGCTTGTCGGTGAACTTCACGGTGCTGCGGGGAGGCAATATCGATATGAAACATCAGTAGCAGCTTATGAGGATGAGCGAGGCTTTTTCCAGCATGTTTCCTTGCACTGCAGGAGCAGCTCGAGGCCCCGGCGCCGCTGTCCGGTTCCTGCCGCAGGGCGGGTGAGGCTGGAGCGGGAGSAGAGCCAGGGAGAGGCCCTGAGGAGGTGTGAAACCCCCTGCTCMAACCGATCCCCAGGGAGCTCTGCCACAAACACAAGCTCTGCCCGTGGACAGGTCCGAGCGATAACGGGTAAGAGGAGCACAGCATGGCTCCTAACCTGGGAGAAACTCCAGGTKGGCAGTAGGAGGAAGAGCCTAACGAGGCATTAAAACCTGAGAACCGCGAGGGGTGTTTTACACCAGGCGGGTGCCTGGTGGGAGTTCGCAGGAGTCTCCTTGGCCTGGGGTAAGGACGAGCTGTGGGGCTGTCACTGCAGAAACAGCCGGGGGCAGCGCTAGCCAAGTCCTGCGGAGAAGTCCCCGTGGTGATGGGGGCTGCAGAGCCGCGCCGGGCTCTGCGGGGGGACCCTTATTAAGCGCTCTAATTCTTTCATGGTTTAATGATATTTAAATGGCTCAAATAGCTTCAATAAATGAATACATTACGAAGATAGCGTTTGAGAAATTACAATAAACCATAATGGACTTAGCAGTTCATTAGCTTCATAAATGTCACCTTGTTATTAAAAGCACAGGTAAAGGCAGTTTTACAGCAGGATCCATTAGYGCCTGGCCGAGGGAACAGCGCGTGTGCTGCTCGGTGTGCTCCCRAACACCAACTTCAGCCTCTTGCACCGCTTCGGAGGCAGCGGCTCCCTACCCGTGTCCCTGCCTGCCTGGCGYGCTCCTGCCCGTGCCCCAGGGAGCCCCGTGGAGCCCCGTGCTCATCCTCGCCTGGCACTGACGTGCTTCAGCTACACGAGTCATTGAAGTAATTAGCTAGTGCCTGAAGAGGGGTTTGAAGGGGAGAAGCATTAAGCAAATAGGAAGTAGTGTTAATACTATTGTTAATAAATATGGGAGCATGATCCGTAATAGAAACCTGGGTGATAAAGTGTTTTTCACTGTGTTGCTCTCCCAAGCCTTTTGGAAAAAAATAACAAATATTGACAGTTTTTCCTCTGGTTTCTAGATTAATCTTCAGGCACTGTAGGTAGCTTAGATTTTTATTTCTCTCAAAAATAGGTTAAAATTTGTATTCCAGCCTTCCTATATTTTACACAGGAGGAAGATGAATAAGATTAAGAGAAGCATCTCCATCACAGCCCCAGATACGTCACAGGCCTGGACATGTTCCACTGAACTGTCACCACTGGRGTTCTGTCAATATCCTGTGGAATAAGATGGAAAGGTGGATAAAGAGATCTGGATGGCAGCAATAAGCTCCTGAACTGAAAGCCAGGCACAGTGGAGTGAAAAGCAGTTCCCTTATGTAAGTACATTAATTGAAAACCAAACATCCCTAAGCTTCCTGGGAACAGATTGTGTCGTGGGCCATAAGGGAATACAAGCAGCAAGGACTTGCATCGTCTCCACGTGCAGCCGTTCTTGCATCCCTGAGGTCAGTAGGAGTCTCTTTATTGGCTTAAGCAGACCTTGGGCTTCACGCCTTGGTTTTCAGCAGCTGGATGTGTTGGCTGTGGTGTCTTCCCTGGCCACCTTTGACGTGGTGGTTGGCCATGAGAKGTGCAGCGGCTGAACCTGTTGCACACAGCACCCAAAATTGCAGAAAAATGCTCTATTATGCCCCACAGAGCCAGTAAGGTGACTCCAGAGTATTCGTTGGAGTTTATTTTAGCCTTGCTTATTGTCACTTGAGAAACTAAACATGAACTGATAGCTCTTCTAGCAGTAATAGTGTATTATAGTTATGGTGAACACAACTGCCTCATTACACCTAGTCAGGGTCTGATTCCCTTTTACAGCCCTACCTGTAGGAAAATGTTTTTTAATTTATGAATGAGGACGCGCAGGAATCTGAGCTTTCCTATTTACGTGAACACGACAGACAATTAATCTTCTGTAAAGAACCAGAGTGATGTTCAGAACAGACAGGCTCCTTTGGAAGCGCATTAGAGGATGCCTACAGGACAGTCATATCATAGAGTGTTTTAATGGAAATCTATTGCATAGAAAAGTAATAAACAGCAGGAAAATGGGTAATTCCTTTTTTTTYCCCCCCCTCTTTCTTTCACCTAATTTTATGCTCTATGATTCTTTCAGCAACGACTGATGCATGGATTTTTATATGCTGAGGAATTGGGGTGAATACTGTGTCAAAGTAATGAAAATAGCTAAGATAGCAAAATATGATGATGACTTTTGAGTGAGATTGCTTGTCCCATCAGCTTTATGTGAAATATCTTTATGGTTTTTGAGAAAAATCCTTTATGCTGGTGTTGCAGTGTAAATAAGGGAGTAATAGAGAAAAATTGACCTTGCATAAGTATCATGGTTAGTCCTGCTCARTAGGCACTAATAGTTTTAATAGTTTGCTGTGGCCACTATTTGTGACCTACTATTTGTTGGTCAGAAGGTAAGAAAGCCAAGAATGGGAGGATCCTGACAGTAGGAGAGAAATTTATCTGTCTCATCTGTTGAAAAATATGCAAAGCAAAAGGCAGTTACATTAAAATCAGTGGCAATTATTTGTAAAAAGCTCTATATTATATGGAAAAGGGGCCGCAAGCTAGCACCACAAGCCAGTCAAAGAGCTGAATCTTCCTTTATTTACAGTTTGCTGAATTTTGGAAGGCATTGCCAAATTTGGCCTAAAAATAGTATTTTTTTATGCCTCGGGCATGGCTAAAGTGTTCTTTGCCACATCCAAGACTTTTAAATCAGTTGCATTATATATTTAGCAATGCAGAGGTATTTCTATGGGATAAATTAACTTCCAAATGTTGTGGCAAACTTGCCTTTCACATGGAGTCTCTTGTCTGTATCTGCCTCATCCAACAGCATACAACAAAATGTGGAAGTGTGTTTGGAAGACAAAATGAAAGGAATTATTCCTTTTCTTTTTTTTTCCTTGCCACCCCATCGGTAGTTCTCCAAATTATGGTTGTGTTAGAACCCAATTATTTTTGAGAATTTTTTGACTATAATTAGGTCACCTTTATGCTGGTCTGTGGTCATGTACTTTAAGTAGGTGTTGGTGGCGTGATTGTTTCTTGTTACTTCATTTGAAAATTTTATAAATTTTTTTGAATTTTTTTTGAAAAGTTTTGAAAATTCTGAAAAGTGCATTTCTGAAAGAATAGCATAATTGCAGGGGATTTAACCTTGCCTACGTCGTTTTGGAGCRTTCACTCCATTTCCTGAGCCCCAGGGGAAAGAAAGAGCTTCAGCACTGGCCTGCCCCAGGCCTGGCTAAGCCTCTGGTGACGTTTCTGTCCACACCATTGCGGAGCAATTTTTGAATTTCTTTGCAATCTTACTAAGACTTAGGGGAAAAAAAAAAACTGTGAAACAAAAGCCCTTATCAAATACAGAGAGCAATTAATACGGAATAGTGCTGAGGGGAAAAAAGGGGGGGAAAAAAGGGCCTGGAAATACTTTAAATCACCAGTTCTACTTGCCAGCAGCRTTATTGGTATATGCAGTCATGCAAGGTACAAAATTGTATGCAAATGCCACTGTGTCTCAAAAATAATGTCCTAGAAATAAAATGTTTCCTGACAGGAAAATATTTTCATCATGCAGAAAATCAGCATTTACATTCTTCATTTAAGAAGSGTTTAGGCGAGGATTCACGAAGTTGAAAAACCTACTTTGGGTATGTTTTTTTTTAAAGCCAGACTGAGTTGCTGTCCTTATGTCCTAAAATAAAATTAATRTAAACGATCATTTTGCTCTTAATAACTGCAAACAATTCTAATGCATTCAGACGATCGTAATTCAGGCAGCTTCGTGCCGAGCCCTTCCTGGCTCTCCAGGATGCATTACATGCCAGAGCTTTCAGCCTCCTATTGATTGATTCTTTGCAATAGACCTTAAAAATCCATTAAGAAAGAAGTTAGAAGATGTGAATTAATTCTAAACCCTTTGTTGGTATGTGTGGCTGAAGAAAGCCCTCTTAAAGCCATTAATCATAACTCAAAATAGACTGCTAACTTCAGAATAAACTTTGCAGTGCAGGAGGACAAGCGCAGTGCAGGCATTTAGCTCCACGGTCCCCTCTCCCCACTGGGCAGCAAGAGTGTTTTCAAGTGTTCCTAAGTGTATTTTCCAATACTATTTTTTTTTCCAATTATGTTGTTCTGGTTAGAAATAGATTGAAATGCAGCCATCTGTGCCAAAAGTGAAGTAGATTGCTATTTAATAGATAGCGTATGTCGGCAACTTAGAAAAATATGGAAAGCAAAAACAGGGCTTGGCATCTCCTGCCAGGTAACACCATTAATCAGGCACAAAATAATTTAGAACACTACAAAAAAAAAAAACCTCCTTGTGAAATCTTCACCCATTATTAATTATTAAAATGAATTTGGCACTGGATCATTCATACACCCACTGCTCCCCAGAACATCTCAATCTTCAAATTAAAGTTACGAAAACTTTGAATTAAACTTTGAATTAAAACCAAGATGCAACAGAAATTATGTAAGCGAGCTGATATTAAATAGAAACGAGGAGAAGTATTATCTAAAAGGGTAGCTGCAGGTTTGTTTTGCCACCTTGCTCTGTGTGCATAGTTTGTGTTTATGAAGCCATGCGAAGCAGAATGCTCTTGATACCTGCACGTACCAAGGGATGGGACAGGGACCATCTGTCCCTCCTGGTGTCTGTCCTGCCCTTCCCACTTTGGGATCCTCACCCCTGCTGGAGAGGAGACCTCTTGTCATAACAACTGTGACAGGGCTGCAGATTTCTGCGTTAAACAGAACAGGAGATTTTTACCCGAAAACTCAACAAGGAAAGTCAGGTCTTGCGTCTTCAAAGACCTGAAAGTGAACTGGGGAAAAAAAAAAATGGAAAAAAATGTTTCTGCCTTTCCCCAGAGGTCCCAGGTACAGTAGTAAATTGCTCAAGTAATTGAACCGAAGCTGCTGAGCTGTGTAATAGCCGTTAATCCTTCCACGCTCGGAGGACGTGCGGTAGCCGAGACGAGGGTGCTCGGCTGAGGCGTGTGGCACCGGAGCAGCGCGCTTCGTTTCCAGGTGGTTACTGCGACCCTGAGGGCTTTATGTCAGCTGGAGAATAAATCTGCTTGTCGCTTTAGAAAGCAAAAGGAAAAGCAGATGCATCAGGCTGTAGAGGAGCAGGCTGGAGCAGAGGGAGCTGTGCGGGGTGGTGCAATCCGTGGTGTCGTCCAGGCAGGCTTCAGGGAGCCCCCGTTCCACTTATGGAAGAAAGAGGCTGTGATATAAAGCACAGAGAAACTTGGAATAATGTCCCAGCGCATGGTTGGAAACAGTTATTAAGCCATGCAATTTGCTAAGAAATGTTACTTTGGAGAACTATGCTGCAAGGTTTGTTGTTGGGAACAAGTGAATTGATTTCCCATCTCATTATACTCGCTCCCGCCTCGTTACACGGTCCAGCTCCATGCAGTGTGATGGATTGGCTTGCTCTCCTGTCCCTGATGGGCAATGCCGTACAGAATAAGGGGCTTTCTTGCTCCAGTGTCTAGGGGCAAGTTTGCTTTTAAGCTCTGATAGGTGTTGTGGATCTTACACAAGGACTGCTGGGGCTTTCAGTGGTTGGTGGGACATGTCTTGGCAGGACATGGGGGCATCTGACATGCTCTGAAGGTCCGTGTGCTCAGGGGACATGATTTAATGTTCTTGTGGAGCAAGTCGCATTGACTACTAGTAAAAATACTAAGTTTAAAATATTTTGAGATGTCACTGTGCAAAACTTCTCAAGAGCTGAATTCTATGTTAGTGGTTCCTTTTTTTAAAAAAAAGTTCTTGCTTTGGAAAATGTACAAAGGCCACCATATAGTACCAGCTGTAGCATAGCGTCAATGGTATTATCTATGCAGGGAAAACTCTATGACTGTTAAGCCAGACATTGTTATTTCTGTAGGATTTTCTCCTAATTTTGCATAGCAAATAGCAAGAAATAGCCCTGGCTGAGTTTTAGCCCAAACCAAGCAATCTTAGCCATGCATTTCCCCAGGATGGAGGCTGCATCGTCACTGATGTATGCTGAGGTAAAATCCAAGCTGCTTGCTAAGAACAGACCAGAATAAATCAATAAATTGTACAGCCAGGCTGTATCCGCCCTTGGCACAGGTGTGTTGAGTGCAGTAGGAGCTTGCAGCACTGCTGGGAGGTCGGCAGTGATGGCCACCAAGCTGCTGCATTTCCTGCAGAGGTGAGTAAGGACGTGGTTCACGGAGCATAATTCATCTGGCAGATGCTTCCTTTCCTTCCTTTCTGCATCCTCTCTTTGAGCGAGTGGCCTCTTTCTGCTGTGTGCTGGAGCAGGAGCCTGATGCAAAACTTTGCAACAGGTTATCAACACCAACGTTAATTAAAAAAAGAAAATAAAAAAAGAAGAAGGTTCTAAATGCTGTGATGAATTTTTAATGTGAGTGTGGGGTTCTGATTCAAAGCAGCAAGGGGCTGACTTGTTCTCAAAGTTTTGTGAAATCCTCCGCTGGGTTTCTCAGGACATGCACCACAAAGATTTCCTTAAGCCCTTTTTGCAATGCCTGTGGTGTCTCTCTTCCTAATTGGCCATGGGTATTGACTCCTTCCTTTGCTGTTGGGTTTATTAGCTCCYAGCAATGAAATTAGTGCAGGCGGTTGCATGCGGTGCGACCCTTCCAGGTGTGTCCCAGCAGTCCTCCTGCTGCCCTGGGAAACCCTCCATCTCCTGTGCAACTGTAGAATCTTGAAACCAGGATTTTTATAGATTTACAGAGTAGTCTGCGTTTCCCAGCACTGACTGTGCTTGGAAGAGGCTGTGTCCTCAAGCAGGTTACTTGGCTCTTGTGCCATAAAGCATCACTTGGGTTGCTCAGGGAGCATTGGAGAGTAGGAGGGAGTCCTTGTTCCCTCTGTATTATCTGTGAATCCATCCCTAGCATAAAAACTCCCACTTCTCTGCTAGAGCCCTGTCTCTGGACTTGGATATCTTTTCTTAATAGGTTTTCTTAAAAGGTTAAGGCTGAAGTGAATGGGGTTATTTTACTGGGTTATTCAAAGAAATTTTGTCCTTCATAAGTGCAGTAACTCCCACTAGAAAAGGCAAATTTATTATAAAAGAGAAAAAAAAWTGAGGAAAGCAACTTGATTAATGGTGCTCTGAGGCATGCCTCTTTAAAGGCTGTTTCACGCGGTTTCCTTGGTGGTTCTCCAAGTACAGTTGTGCATGTGTTCCTTCAATATCCAAAAATACAACACAGGGACACAAATCGGAACGAACCTGTGGTTTATCTATCAATTCCACATTTCTCCAAAGAAAGAGCCTCAGAACTCTCCCTAAATAAAGTGTTTACAATGATGTGGGCAGAGCAAAAGCAATTGTGAGAGACACCAAGCTCCAAAACAAATAATCTGCATGATTTTCTGTCAAATTTTGGAAGTTATTGTGATGAATTCATAGTCTTCTCTGGACATTTGTATTCCTCAGTAGGAGAGTTTTAATAGAGGTCCCATGAATATAGGGGTGGTATTTCACATGACTATTCACATCACATTGGGATCTAAAATTTTGAGGAAAATGGGTATTTATTCATCCTGCAGAAGGGTATCTGGTTTTAGGGGTGACAGTGAGATAAAGTGAGTAATTAGCACAAAATCCCCCCAAAGACACTGGATGTTTGTGTCAAGTGAAATGAAGGAAGATGTTACTTCTGTGTTTAGTGTACAGTCTAGTCCCAAACTTCTGGCTCCAGTCTTGCAAAGATGGGAATTATGTGAGAAGTCCTTGATTTCTTTGTGCTTAATGAAATGTCTGCAGAGCAACTTGGGGCAAGGTCAGGATGCTGGTGTTCCTGGAATCTCCATCTGCTCAGGGTGCTGTGAAAAATGGGCTTGCAACTGCCCAAAGTCACTTTAGCTCTAGGATAATTTTTTTAAAACTTTTTTAAGTATGCAAGTAGTTTACAAAGAAATTGATTTTTTTTTTTATTTTTCATGAAAATTAATGTTTCAGTGTCTGACTCAGTGAGTGATGGTTCTTTAGTGATTCGGTTTAGTTATTATTGGCTGAAGGAAGGACAAGGAAATTGAGCCCCTGGGACTTCCACTGCACCATGGAAAAATGTGCCGGTCGACGGATCAGTTGTAATGAGCAGCATAGGGCAACCGGGATGGACGTCGGGGCTYGTCGTGCTGGACACGCAGCAGGGCTCAAAATGGGAGGGTGAACGGTCCATAGGCTCCCTGCCTATCTGAGGTTGAAACTGGTTCTTACGCCTTTTACCTCTTTACTGTATTAATGTGTTGTATAGAATTGTGAAAAGTCTAGCACTGTGAAAGTCTTTTCTGGTTCTTTATTTCCCTCTYCCCCTTTTTTTTTCTCCCTCCTGGCAGCTTCAATATTTCTGCTTTCCTATTTCTTTCTTCTTTATGGTGTTTCATGTTCTCACCAACCGCCGCATTTTCATTTCTGTTTCTCTGCTACTTTCCTTAAGGCATGATCCAAAAATAGGATCCAGTGACTTCGGCGCGTTTCATACCTTGCTGATAAGCCCCAAATCAGCGAGTCCTAAAGCCGGGTACCTGTGGCCTGGTGGAACATTGCTGATCTTGGAGATCCTACTGCTCAGGTGAGTGGCAAGGCCTTCCACCTGAACTGGGTGATTGCTGATCCCTGTATTGGCTTTCCAGGTATGGGATGGATTTTTTTCCATTGAAAATAAGTGTTGTGGCCATCAAGAGCAGTGCAGCAGCTCTGGGCTCTTCCCCATGCAATGGTCTGATGGCAGCATGGGATGTTCCTGCTGTGCCAAGGGAATTGTAGATCCTGGCAGTAAAAGGAAAATAAGAAGCTTTGGGAAGTTATTGTACYCAGCAGGTTGCTGAAAATGGTTAAAGTTGCAAAAAAACACATTCCATCGTGGAAAGTTTCATTAAAAGTTGCTTCTCTGAGTTCAGTCTCAGTTTAATAAGAGAAAGCATCTCCAACTTCTTAAAATTTAATTTGGTAGTTTATGAAGGAAATAATTAAAGCATAGCGTGCATCAGTCACTTTTTATTTCATAGAAAGTCTGTAGAAGTAYATCACCCGCATGGCAGCTGGAGCCTTTATTGGCCTGCAAACTTTATTTGTTCTTATTGACACAACATTCGCTAATCCAGAGTAAATGGGAAGGAAATTATTGATTTTTTTGTTTTTAATAAAGGTTAATCTTGACCTTGAGGCTACATAAAATGAGAGTTGGTGGAAACCTTGGAGAAGTTATGGCTTTATGGGGAAAGCAGCTGGTGCACAAGAGCAGACTGATGCTACGTGTCCAGGGGAGATGAGCAGCGAGAGAAATGGATTCAGGCCAAATCCCTGGTTTTTGCAGTATTATTGCTCTACACTGCAAACTCTAACTGGAGGGGGTTGCTGCGAGCTCTCGGGAGACTGCATTTGCATCTGGGATGGTTTTAATCAAACTGCTTTCCATCGCTCTCTGGACGTGCCGCAGTTTTCAGTGACGGCCTCGAATGAAGGCTGCACGTGCGTCTGACGAGCCCCCAGTAGATTAATCTCCAGCCTCTGCAACAGTTACTGCTTTGGACTGGTGTGTCATGTCCGGACAGATGTTTTCAGTTGCTGTCTATGTAAAAACAGCACCCACGGAGGAATATAAACATGTGTCCGTGCGCTGCAGCAAGTACCCATGTCTTCAGGGGGCAGCTCTGCATCTTCACGAGCATTTTTCAAATTAATCAGCTGTTAAGTAGCCTGTTAATTGTGTTTGATTTTAGATATGTAGGCATTGATCTGGGGAATSCATCCCAGCCTTCCTTCACTCAGGAGCTTCACTTGGGCTGTGTCGGCCAGGGCTCGCGGTGGGACTCGGTCCTTCTGCCGGAGAGGAGCGTCGTGGATGGCTCTGCTGGAGCCTGGAGTCCTGGCTCCCGGCTGCCGATGGGACTCTGTGWTGAAGGACTTTGGGAAGATGTGTGCTGGGGCCACCTTGCTGCTGCTGGCCAGAGACGTCCTCCTGGGAGGAATGAAGCACGGTCAGGGCAACTGCATTAAATTCAGAGCACGCTTTCACAGGACGGCCTCGTGCCTTACATCTGGAAACTGTAGTACCGACAATAATGTTCAAAATATGATCGTTCCTGGCCACAATGAGCTATAGGGTGGTTCAGCCTTTTGTGCTCAGGATGCTGCAATATGCAGCAATATAAAAGTGAATAAGTAGGGCTGGAAAGACATCTTATTTTTCATCCAGGGTTGCTTAATTAATTTCTTTCAACCTTTTTATACTGTTTGATGAATGTTATTTCAAACTACTGCCAGGGGAACAGTGAGGAGGGAAAAATGAACCACCTACATGCTGCTTCTAATACAATTGCCTCTCCCCTGAACAACAGAATTAGAAAAATAGGTGTTAGTGTGTGAGCCTGACAGAGAGCATTTATAATAGTCATGCAGGCTTCAGCTTTAATTATGCTTGTCAGCGCATTTTGTAAAACAAGAAATTATGTAAGTTAAATAAAAAGCAAAGATAGGCCAGGATATTTGAGGCTCCCCTTTCAAACAAACAAAACCACTGTATTCCCGTCTGTTGTGCCTGTTGCCCATAGACCTTTTGTGTTGTGCTCCTGTTAAAAGAGAAATGAGCCCATCTGGCAGTACGGATTTTTGCTGTTGGAGGGAAGGTTATTAGGCCTCTTCTTGAGGTAATCTAACAAGACTTGAGAGTTGTACAGTGTTTCAAATGGAGAAAAAAGGCTCCAGTCTGAATCAAGTGAGCATCTTTTCATGGCCTCTTCCTATCATGCTCGAACTCAAAGGCTAAATGTTTGCAGTTGCTCATGCTTCAGATTCTGGTGGTGCTTGGAGGCACTGGAAGACGGCAGAAGCAATATCATAATGCAAAGAGTTACTGCAGGAGAAAAAGGAGGAATTCTTTCTGTTTTAAGATGGAAAACGTACCTGCCAAGCAATCACAGGGAGGAGCCAGCGCTCCTATGGCTCTGTGCTGAGGCACAAGCTGAGAGCATCACCTGGATGGAGCCCAACTGCTCTGGTCCATGGCACGTGGCTGCCCATCCGCCTCGAAGCTGAGGCCATTTGAAGTGACCCTGACTGCAAAGGGTCTTCAGCCGGCTGCCCTGGTTCAGGGTTTGTAGGACCACGCTCAGGTTGCTCTTGAGCCCATGGTGTGCAGTGGGTGAGCTTGGCCTCGGYGAGGCTGCTCTTCCAGCTTGGCCAGCTGTGGCACTTCTCGAGTGAGGGCTTCTTCAGGAGTAATTTAGGAATGAAGCTTGTCTTTAAATAGAGCTTCATTCCTTCTTGTCACGTTTATTTGCCGTTTCAAAAATCTTTGCTGAATAATTTATCAAAATAACCCCTTTTCCCTAGTTCTTTCCTGAGTAAGACGTATGAGAAGTTTCTGCTGCCTAATTTGAGGTTCTTAGAAGTTTTAACTTTCTACTGTGAATACACATGAATGCCAAGTATCTGCTTTATGAATATTTGCTCTGACTTGAGTGTGTTACTCCTGCAAAACCTTCTGTTCTGCTGAATGTTTCTACCCCAAAAATTCTCCTTACAATATTTGTGGAAAAACAAGCAGACAAAGGACAAGGACACAGTTGAAGTGTCTTAATTTGCAAGCATGTTTGAATATTCATGGTGCATATTTTAATATTCACCCATTTTCTCCTCAAGTGAATGCAGCATGTCTATTTTAAGGTAGACTACGTCTGTGGCAATTTATTTTATTATCAGAAGCATCCTGTCAGAAAAAGGAAAAGAAAAAGGTTTGGCCAGCAGAAACCCTAGTGCATGACTGAGGCCTTAAACAAACTCATAACTCACCAAGGCTGTCTTTCTCCCCTGGTGGGCAGCATGAATAGTGACTATTAAAATGGAATATCCTGCCTGCTCAGGGGCACCTGTGGAAGCTGCAAACCCATAACTTGCCTCCCGGAGCAGCTGGGGCTGGATGTGATGTGAGCGACCCTTCTCCACTGCTTTGAGGAATCAGTGTTCATCATGCGTTGCCCTTGGAAGACCCATATCCTGAACTATTTAAGGGAAGGGGATGATGAAAGTACTTTGGGCCCAGCCAGGGAGAAATTGGTTTTCAATTTGCTGTGCTCGGGAGCAGGGTCTGGCCTGGCTTTTCCTGCTGCTCTTCCCCATTGAGCGCTTTTTGATTCATCGTGGGGGTAAATTCCCTCCTGCAAGTCATTTCAGCCCTATATTGATAAATTATATTGCCAGCAAAGATGACTTCCCCTAAACCCAAGCCTTTCTACTTATCTGCTCTTGAAAGGCGCAGACACTGCCAAAATATCCTCGCAGCTCCGTGGTGTTTCGGGTTGTGTCARTCAGCGTGACACCAAGTCCCCTCCTGCTCCTTCTGCCCATGGCCCTGGTGCAGCAGCTGTCAGAGCTACTTAGGTAAGAGCTATTTTGGCAACCCTACGAGCTGTGCTGTATGTACCAGAGATCCTTGCAGGCCCTCTGGATCTAAACTTATAGTTTAGTCCAAAAATTATGAAAATTGAATTGGTTGAATGATTTATACGTTTAGAGTCTCTGTTAAATAAGTGCTTTTTTGTAGGCACAAGGWCTTCCTCCAGTGTTCACTGAGGTCCATGGAAAGGAGGTACTCTGTTGCTTGAAAGAGTATTTGATTCAAACCAGCTGAGAATTCCTGCAGCAAAGGTGATGTTGGTCAAACTGTAAGAAATTTTTAAAATTAAATGAGTTCTAGTTTCTTCCATGTGTGTCTGTGGGAAGTGCAGTGCAGCTGTTTTAACAGGCATAGAATCATCACTGTTGTGAGTTACCATACAACTTTCTACATATATTGTATTGTCTTTTAGTAGAATATCAGTGCTTAGTTATTTGTATAGCACTGATTTTTATTGATGGAGAGAGAATTTAGAGATGCCTACTTTGTTTTTCTGTAGAGATGTCACATACACCCTCCAAGAGTAACCTGTTCTCAGAAGCAGGTAATTCATGAACTGTTTCAAAGTATAATGTGCAAATCTCAATATGATGCTTTATTTCTTGCACTGTTATATCCACAGACTTCTTTGTTCTGTGCCAGATTTCCTTGTTCATGTATTCATTGAACTGTGCCTRGGAAATAACTTTTTGTTTTTAATTCAGGTTATCACCAGCTCCTGCTTTATTACTCAGTGCAGTTACAGGATGGTGCCTGGATGTGCCGGGAGGGAGAGGGAAGAGAAGTTGTCAAGTTTATTGAAACWGTTTGGGAAGTCAGCGTGAGCTACCATAAAAGATTTCAATTCCCCAAGCAGCCAAGTGCCTCTCCGCTAGAATCTGTCCAATTTAAAAAATGTGAGCGCCAGAAGCAGTTGTCCCTGTTGACACGTGAAAGTCTCGGCCACGGATCTTTACGAGGTAACAGGATATGTYGGCAGCAAACAGAGACTAGAGGATATCTATAGGATGAGTTTATCTATAGGATAGACTTCTTGGTATGATGGAAGGGAAGGGGCACCGTTCTCTAGGTCTTAGCTCAGTCCTGTGTGATTAATATAACTGTRTGAAAGCATCTGGTTTTCGTGTTTGACCCTCAGTCAAAGAGTGAGGGTGAGGACAGGGAACAGCTGCATGTCCTAAAGCTACGTGCACTTCCAAGGAATCAGCACGTTTCCCTCAGACTTTGTCCCGACCTTCAGAATCTCAGGGGAAGGCAACGTGGCCAGCAGGGAGGTCTCTCCGGGATGTTTAGACTGTGTTTGTTCTCCTCCCTCAGCCCCACTTGTTTCTTTGACCTCTACGTTTATACGTGTACTTCAGCAAGGCAGAGAAGAGCGAAGAGCAGCTGCGTTTCCCTGTGGTGCAGCCCATCTCTAGCGCAGCATCAATTTCTTTGTTACGAGGTGCAAGCGTATTSAGGACAGATGCTGCCAGGGGTGTCAAGGGGATGGTGGCACACTGCGCCATTTCTGGGCATTAATAGTTCCATTTATTTTCAGATAGTTTGCAGAGGCAGATGCCACTTGGCATGTAGACCATGCACCATTAAATCAAATTGAGTGAGTCTGAAAGATTCTCTGGAATTGCTTCACACTCCACACTGTCACTGCAAAGCACAAGCAGAAGCATTTGCTGTTATTTTTTTTTTCACTGTAAGAGGCACTTTGCTCGCTCATGCACTGATTGCTCTGATAAATTTGGGGCTGGTGYAGCCCTGCGTTGCAGGGAGCATCCCTAGACCTTGCTGGGAGGGAGGCAGCAGCTCGTGCTGGAAGCTCCTCCCCAGGAGCCCGAGCGGCACCCGCTTGGCCATCGCAAGTCGTGCGGKTCCGTGGCCCTCCAAGTATAATTTGACTGCAACTGAGAAGGTTACTAAAAGGAAACGCATACAGGGCTGTAAGATAAGCAGAGAGAAGTGTGTTTACTATGAGTAAACACAGGCATGAGAATCCCTTATCTGTTTCCTCTGGTTTATCACCGCAGAAGACAGGTGGAAAGAGAATCATATCTAGTTTACAAGAGGAGATTGGATTAAGCTTTCAGGAAGGTGTTGTGGGAGCTACTCCCATTTTGCTGGTTTTTTTTTTTCTTTTCTGGAGTAGCCTAACTCCTCCAGACTGTTTTGAAATCTGTACAGCAGACTGTATTGGCACCAGGGAGGGAGGATGACCAGTGCCTTGTTTTCCTAAGGAAAAATTAACCTTTCACTTCTGCAAAAGAATTGGGAGACCTAATGTGAAAAAGCTAATGAAATATTGAAGAGGACTTGGGATGCTTGAGTTCATGTACTACAGTGCTGATGTTTCTTACGTTGTCTCTTTGCTGCTGAAAACAGCCTTGGAATAAGCCCTTTTCAGGATGCGTCTAAACAAAAGGTAGATGCAAGAAATGTAGTGAAGAGCAATGTACAGCAGCACGTGTTGGTGTTTCCCATTAGGCTCTGAGAACTGTGACCATGGACTTTAGCTTCCTTGAGGAATAAAGAGGAGAAAGGCATCCAGTCTCTGCAACATCCTGAATGGCTCAGTGTGCTGGTTTGAAATAGTCCTGACCTTTCTGTGCTTTGTTTCTGTACAAAGTACGATCCTGTGGTATCAGAGCTCTGTACACTTTGTGGAGCCTTGATGCAGGGACAGGATGGCCCTGGTTTTGATACGATAAAATCCAATCTTTGTCAGTGCTGCTATTCTCCCTGCATTGTACTCCTGTTAGTAGATATAATGCAGTCTTGCSTGCATCATAGTCAGTTATGAGTATTTGTGAAGGCTGGGGGAATTATTCCGGTGGTTCATAAGCATTTACTATCCAAGATATTTCTGTTTTTTCTTAGACTTTTTCAGATTTGTCATATTTGGCTTTATGTGTGTATGTGTGAAAAAGAGCTTGCACTTATGGCATATTATGTTTTATTTTAATAACAACTTAGAAGAAGTGATCGCAAGGGAAAACTCAGCACATAACACCAGAAGGAACAGGAAGAAAACCTCTGCGTCCCTGCAGCCCTCTGCAACCCTCTGCATCCTCACAGAGCTTGCATCTCTGCAGACCTGTGCAAGGCTCCTGTAGGTGGCTGCAAGGACATTTACAGCAGCTTTTGGACCGGAAACGGCCGCAGCTTTCCCTGCTTTCTTGTGTTGAGGAGGCAGGTGGTGCCTCTTTCTTCGCCGCTGATGGCCAGTGGTGATCTGCACAGCTTCTTTCCAGTTAGTTTGGACCTTTTATTTTCAGGGAGCACATGGGGTTTTTTTAAAAAACTTTTCTTGTCTCTCTGGTTACAGTTGTATCTGCTGCAGCATCTTTGAGCTCCTGGGTGCTACAAGAGCTCTCCTAGATACTGAATCTTGTCATTTTTGATAAATCTCTGTGAACCTTAGAGCTCCGTTGAAACTGCAGTTCAGCATCCTGAAGTGCCAGTTTAATCTATTTCTAACRTAGAAAAAGGTCAAAAAAAAAAAAAAGAGAGAGAAAAAAATCATAGCTTTGTGCCAATAATAAGCATGGGAAGGAATTGTCTTTCAGAAAGTAATTCAGTCTCTGGGGTTCYGGAGACAGCTTTGGAGCCTCGTGTKTAACGRAGCCTAAGGCTGGGGAAGTGCCTTGCTCTTGTGGATTATATATAAAGAATTTCCTCTGAAAATTTATTAAATTGCAGTTGCATGTTGCATGTTACTGTTTTCCACACTGAAACTGCAAGTGGAACGGTCTTCTCTTGGAAATACTGCGGGTTATTTCTGTTTTGGCATGGTTAGTTCAGCAGAGAGGAGGCCCTTGACATGATTAAAAGGTTGGAACATTTTTTCATGCGAGCATGCCCTTCATATTGTTTTGCCTTGTGATCTGGAGGATTTGGGTATTAATTATGAGGATGRAAAAGCTGGTGGCAGCTCTTTTTAAAAGATGATTGATTTCTCACTAGGAAAGCTGGAGGAAAGTTTTAAGCACTAAAATGGGTGCTGGGTGCCTAATAGCCATAGGACAGGCATCAGAATGAGGTCACTGTGTCTTTGCTCCAAAATTTCCCTCTGGATTCACCAGTGCAAGGGACAAATTTCACTCTTGTTTTCGTAATTCCATCTGGGCTAAGACAGTCCTTAACACAGCACTTGCCATCAGATTAAAGCCAGATGAATGCCACAGAAGATCAGAATTAAAATTCCAATGCTGATTCTACYGAGTTTTCAAGATCAGACAAGGTTCATTTCCTCCTGCTTGCTAATCAGCGGCTTCACTGCCTCTGGGTGGGTTCCAGGTCTCCAAGAAGTAGTCAGGAGTTTTGGATACCAGCACAGTGTGACAGTGGACAGCACTGTGTGCAGATCATCTCCTAGCACCTAGAATACGGAGAGTTAAAGACAAGTGCATCTGTAGGTCTGTTTAGAGGCCAGTTGTCAGGAATAAGCAGGATGACCACCGGTTTGGTGTTTAAGTTCACCTGTCTAAACTACCCTTTTAATTTGCACTGTGGTTCTGACACACAAATCAATGCCCACAAAATCAAAATGCTTTGTCTGATAATCCTTTGTGCTCGGGTTATCAATAGTTCATTAGTCTCGCTTTGCAGCTGTCAATACGAGGTGTGGAGGAGAAAAAGAGCTCAAGGGAGGGAGTGAGTGAGTGTACTCGATGCAGGGAAGGAATCCTCTTGCCTGTGCCCACCCTTTCCGTGCTGCCCCTTGAAGAACATGGTATGGTTGCACGCACAGCTTCACTTCCATGCTCTAAAGGGCTTGGAGGGTGGYATGAGGTTTATTTTATTTCCAGGGATGTGCAGTCTCTGGACTGCATTCACGCCATGGAAGTGCACGTGCAGGAAGCCTCCCGCACAGCAGGAGCAGGAATTATCCTGCTGTCCCTGGGGTGGTGCTGCTCATCTAAAAGGCACTCATCCAAAGGCGAGCATTGCTTCCTGGCCAGGAGTCAGCGTGCCTTTGACCGAGCTGACAGCATCCTGCGTGCTGACTAATGACCCCTCTTGCTGGGCCATCTAGGTGCTCCTCACTAATTACTTGGGTTTATGTAGCTTGACGTGAGAGATTGGATTTTATCCCAGCAAGGTGGTGTGGCTTCAGGCCATGGTATTTTACTCGCGCGATCCTGCCAAGTTCATTTGAGTTGTGTTTTGTGGTCTGGTTCCTCTTAATCTGTGTCGCTAAACTCCGCTAATATGACAGAGACAATTTGTGTAGCACTTTTGTGTCCAAGTGGACTAAACTCAACTCCAGCACACCTTTGATAATGTTAACTCTTTAGCAGTTAATTAGAACTCTGTATGTTTTGACCAGTAGGTCAACACACAAATAGTGTCATTAATCTGATATCAAATAGTTTGATGGCTCCTGGGATGCCACTCAATTTCTTAAAACGTGATCATTCTATTGTTAAATAATGATCAGTGCACAGTAGTTTCATAATTCATCCAGCCAATAGTTGTGGAGGGGTAAAGGAAGATATCTGCAAGAGAAAGGTGTTTGGTCTTCTCCAGTAGTGGTGTACAAGGCTGGAGCATTGGCTCTGCCTATTTGGTTGGGTCTGAATGGGATTTCAGGTTACCAAGATCCTTCTCTTACTTGCCTGCAGGTGGAAATGGGACACGCAGGCACGTCAGTGGATTGTTTCAATGAATATTTCATGAAACCATTTCGATTCCTTCATTTTTTTTCCTGTTAGAAAATCATTGATCATAGTTTTGGGGTATTTCTGGTATAAAAAGTTCTGCTTCTTCTGATTTGTTCTATTTCCTTTCCTTTTTGCTACATGAAAAAGGAACAGAAGGTTAAAAAGTGATGTCTGTCTTCACTATAAAAAATKATTTTCTCATATCTTTTGTTTCACATTGTATTGCTGAAAATGAYAAAGGTAAAAACTGCAGAAAATTTGCAAAATGAAAAAAAAARCATTTTGAAATATGTCACAAGACATATTTACTTTTCCTTAAATGTCAACTTTATTCATATGTGAGTTAGAAAAGTGATATAAGTGATCTGATACTGCTAGGTTACAGTAAAACAAAAGATTGGTATGTAAAGGAGTGGGTGAATTTTGAATTTCCTCTTGTGTTTTACCATTTTTTATCAAAATTTCATCATAAATGTAAGTGCAGAGACTTACTTTGAGTCTTGCTTTGCTGWCTCCGGCAACCCATCCCTCTATTAAAATGTCAATCTTAAGGTTGTTTTCTGTGCTGGTAAGGTTAGGAAAAAGAATGAAAAGGGACAAACACGTACAGCTCTCCAGAAAGGAAAATGAGAATGAAAGAATTTAAGTTCCTTTTGATTCTCTTGCCTGCTGCCTGCAGCAATCCCTCCTGCCCGAGCAAGCCCCGAGKGTCTGGCTGCTCCTCCTGCAGATCCCCTTGCCCCGGGGCCCAGTAATGGCCAGCGTTGCCCTAGACCATCTTCTCCTGTGCTCCCCTACGTTAAATGTGGCAGCGTGAAAGGCAGTTCGTTAGCAAGTGGTGCCCTAGGCTTGTGAGGAAGCCAATTAATCCTGGGAAGTTTCTAATCCCCCCTCTGCTCTAGGCCAAGTGCAGATGTGTTTGTTCTTCGGGGAGAGATTATTTGGTGGTGTGAGGAACACCGCCTGCCTCCTCTTAAACTGAGCCTTCCTCGGCTAGCTTCGATTTGTTGGAATGAAAMTTCTCCGGTGTTCTCAGCACACCAAAATAAAAAATGCTGTCTCAGAGCTGTAGCTCAGTGCCATATGGGCAGTCAACAAGAACTGCAGCAACAGACGGTACAAAGCAGTAGGAAAATAGACCAGTTATAAGGTAAGGGGATATTTGGCATAGTTTTGCATTGCTCTGCCTTCTGTGAAGTTCTTCCAGAACCTAACTGAAGTGCTGACTGCCACACTGTGTTTGGAAACCAGGTCCGAGGTAGGATTTGGGGCCCATCTGCACTGGCAGATGACTTCCCTCCATCATTTGCTCTTGGTCCTGACTGTCTGATTGTCTGCACGGGATCCTCTTTGGAAGGAACCCAGCTAGTTCCTCCCAAGAAGAAGAATTCCTCCAGGACCTGCTATCACAGCTACAACACTTTTTCTCATCATTATGCTGTAAAGACTTGGACGAGATGCAGGACATGCCTGGTATTATCTCAACTATCTGAGACCACATCGCCAGCCTGCCTCAGYGCTGCCCACTGGGTCCCAAACCCACGTGGTGGATGCAGTGATTTGGTTTAAAAAGGAGCTGGTCCAGAGCAACATAGACCTCTGCCACCGTCCCCCGTTTGGCCTGGAGACTGCAGGCTGTCCTGAGGCATGATCCTCCATCTGCTCTCCCTGCTGCAAAGCAGTTTGAATCCATTTCACCGTAGAGATGCAACTAGAGCTGGAKACACCTGCACCCAAGGCAGGCGCTAAGTTAGAGCCAGGGAAGCGAGGGGGATGTGGGCATGAATCCCATAGACCAGGGGAAAACTSTGTCTAGGTCTCTTCCTTCTCGGGTGAGGATTGTGCCTATGGAGAGAGAGTGCAAGCAARATCAACTCCCCTCAGTCACCTATTTTGAAAGAAAGTGGTGGTTACTGATATGCCTGTCCCTAAATCCTRAAGGAGGGAACAGGAGAATTGGGATGATTGGTCACAGGTGACAAAGTTGTTTAAGATTGGCCTCAGGAAGGCACAACAGGGACACTTAACCTTGACAGTGTGGCACTGGTGTCCCCATCATGGGAGTTACTGCAGCTGCAATAAGGCCCAGTTTTAGTAACAATTAAGAATTCAGACCGTGAAGCTGGCTTGGTTTGAGAACCAGCATCTTCCTTACCTTTTCCTAGTTTTTTCGACAAGCCTCTGCTATCCTCTTGCCTAGCAATTTATTTTTGCGGGCGCTATAAATAGCAGAAGCTGTGGATCAGGTCAGTTCCCCAGGGAAATAAGTGCATGCCACATATATTACAGGTTGCGCTCTGCCCTGCCGGGTAGGGTGGTGAGGAAGCGCGAGGCGGGGAGGAACCTGATACCGTGCACAGAAAGTCCATGGCCTTATCCCTGGGCGCTCCCCAAGAGAGAAACAGCGGAGCCTCCATCCTGCTGCGGTCCACGGGTGGCACCTGGTCCCCTTGTGCAAGGGCTGCCTGCGCTGGGCTGCTATCACAAGCTTTTGGGAAGATGTGACATGATGGAAATACAATCGTGGGGCTTGCCGGGAGCTGCAAGACACTTCAGTTTAGCCCCTCACTTAAAAATCATGTCTTATTTTAACCACAATCCCTAAAAATGTGAGATTTGAAGAAGCCTTGATCTGTCTTGTGTAGGGGAGGTGATGGGAATTGCACTGCAAAATTCACAGCCGCAGCCTCTTCAATGCTCTTGACACATGTAATAGAATTTCTTGCTTTCCCGTAATGAAACATTTTAAGACACTGGTAAAAAAAAAAAAACAAAAACAAAAACAAAAAAACCCCTTTACCCTGTTTTGACCCTCTGAAAGGTCGAAAAAGCTAGCTGATTCAACATGGCTTTGCTTTTTTTTTATTCCCTCAAGGATAAGAATCCAGCATAGAGGAAAACAGCAGGACCGGAGCAAGSAGAAGAGCAGAGCGAGTGAATAACGACGGCGCAAATCAGCAGTAAAGAGCCAGTCTGCTGCAGCACCTGCACCCTGCCCGGGGCCGGCGCGGAAGGCGGCGTGTGGAGCTCCATATGCACCGAGCGGAAACGCTGCCAGCGGCCTCGTCAGCTGCCCTCGAGATGCGAGGGAAGCGTCTGTGTCCTTGAGGAAGGTTGGCGGGACGGAGGAGCTTTCGGGTGGGCGCTCTGGGAGGTGCTTTGGTGCTGGAGCCCGGTGCAGTTTGGTTCGGCCCCACGCAGAGCGTCCTTGTGCAGGGAGGACGCCAGCCCGCCTGGTGCAGGTGTCTGTCTGTGTGGGACATCAAAATACATCATTCCATGAAGGTTATGTTAAAAAGAAAGTCGTTAGTCAACCCGGCAAATTAGCCACGCTGTAAGTGCAAATTAAGGAGAGTGCTTGTTTTGAGTGTGGGTTTTTTTGTGTATGTGTGTTCTTGTTTTGGACAAAACAGCTTTTGATGCAGAAATTGTTTAAAAAGGGAATATAGTTGAATAACATTCTCAAAATAGTCTCTGCTGCTACAGCTAATAGGGCATTTAAAACCTATATAATGCTATATTTTCTACTAAATGTATTTTCTTGCAAATTTTGAGCTTCCCTAGTCTGCTGAGCCTGTTCTAGTGGAAAATATATTGTGTAGCTAGAATCAAAGCCAGTCATTAAAAAGCCATCGCCTGGGCTGCGGGGCCCAGATTAAGGGCCCTGCACTGAGTCAGACAGATGGTGGGCTATTGTTTTCCCGATTTGTCCTACTTCTTGTTTAATGCTTTTTCTTTTTTTTTTTTTTTAAAGTGGATAACATTGGAAGATGAAGCATGGGTCCCTTAAACTCCCCACTTGGCTTTGGCAATGACATCCAGAAGAGACGTGGTAGTGGAGAATGGCACCGTCTCCTTCAGATTTTCCATTGTTAATAACAGTATAAAAACCAGGTCTTTTGAATGATCTAAGTGTTTGGCTTCCATTTTTGCTTGGTTGAAGACTCAGCAGAGCTGGGCAGCAGCCAGAGGTGATATGGGCAACATCTCAGAGCCAACTGGGGTGACCCTGCAGTAGAGAGGCCAAATCCAGGACCCCCAGAAACCATGTGCAAGCTATTCTGCACAGGTGTCATTTTTTTATTACCTAAATAAGGTAAGAAAAAACATTTTTGACTTAAAACTGGTCAAGTAAGCTTGTAAATCTTCCTGGTCCATTTGCAGACATTCCAGTTCCTTATTCCTGTCATGTTTTTTGTGGAGAACAAGCCAATGTCCASATAGCAACTGGTTATGGATGATCAGAAGCTTTTTTCCCCTGTTTTCAAAGGGCACCTGAGATAAGGTAAATGTCTTATGTACACCGAGTTGCAGTTTTTCTGTATATATAACCAAGATGTCATGCAGGTCATTCTTTGTAATGTTTAGAGGAAAATACCACTATGAACAACCAAGGCTTGGGACTGCCACTGATTTTATTAAAAGCAAAATTATTTGATCTTTTGAAGAAATAAAGAAAAAAGGGCAACTCTTGTATTTTTAAAATACTTTGCACTTGCTCTTATCTAAAAGCTTCAAAAATTTAAAAATCGAACCTGACGTTATACTTTCTAGTGGCCCCTAATAGCCAGTCACTCTACCAATTTTCTAGGTTTATCCTTAATCTACTACTCCCCAAACTAATTAAGAGCTGAATGCCTTTGGACTGATTCTCATTTTGTCTTAAGTTATTGTGACATCTTTACTACAAATTCTTTTTCAGTCTAATTAAATTCCTGCAGCATAAATGTCATTATTAATATCATCACCTTTGGTAGGCTAACTTTGCTTTGCTCTCCTGATAATGACTTTGTAGAATAATTCCCTTTCTCTCTGGTTAACATTTGAGAAGTTTCGTGTGACGTAAGAATATCCTGAAGCTTAGCATGGACATAAAATCTATTAATAAGAATATAATTTGTATCATTCATTCATTGCAGGAAGAGCGGGTGAATCCCGTTGTCCTTGGGGGGGCCTTTCCCAAGGGATATTGTCCTAAATGCTTCCGGGTGTGACTGCGCTGCCGTTCGGGGAGCACTGGAGCCACCCCAGGATTTTGGTTGTTGAATTTTGTTTTGTTCTGCAAATAGTTTAATTGACAATTTAATTAGAGGAATCCTGGAAAGCAGTAAAACCAGTGCACATAGATGCAARGAACATTACCGTGAAAAAAAGATTAGGAAAATTGCATAAACTATACGTTACTTCGGCTGACATTGCCTTGATAACGCCTCATTATTGGTGGTTTTAATAATGATCTTTCAGCTCTAAACCAATCAGTCAATAACATGCAGATTTTCTGAAGGGCACAGGTAGCAGAGAATTGCCTTTTGTGTGAGGTGTGTTAGGATTAAATCAACAAATCGATTCCCAGTCTCAAAAATGATGAATTTCCCCAGGCAAAGTTTTGATCTTTGATCTCTGCAAGTTCTGATGAACATTAGCAACATTCGAGCTTAAGGTGCAGACATCCCCAACAACCTATTAATTTAATAGACAGCGAGAGTTTGAGATTGATTGCTTTAATCGTAACGTGGGAGCAAAAATCTGTTCTGTAGGTATAAATAGTGCCCTGGGCCCGATCCTGACCCCGAAGAAGGCCACACTTCCAGAAGTCCCACGGCGTTCCCTGGATTTTGTCGATGCCTGGAGTGTCGCTGTTCTCCTCTGCRTTTGTCATTGTGATCATCAAAGCGAAAGGGAGGTCTCGCACACGCTTAGAAGTCCTGGTGGAGAACGGCCGAGTTCCCGGAGCGTGAAGGAAGGCAGAGTGTCCCCGTGCACCCGCGCAGCTGAGAAATCCTCTCGTTTTAACCGCGGTGCAGTACTTCATCTGCTAAATAAAACCTAAATGATGAATGCTGATATTTTAATGAAATATAAGTTCAGGGATTTCGCAAAAGAAAGCTGCTGTCATTGCTTTAATTTATTAGGGTACAGTTATGTGCAGATGGTATATATGGAGTTATTTCCTGACTGTAGTCCAAAGTAAGTTGATTTGTGGTTTAATGACTTTTATCAAAATGAAATAAGCATTTGATCTTTGGATTTGATCTGACTATATCTGCAGCTGCTACACGGCGGCAGCAATTACTTCCAAACTGGGCTTTTTGCCCAGGCAAATGGAGTTTGTCCTTGTTTCGTGTCTCATTGACTGTCCRGAGAATGCACAGAGCGTACTTGAAGTTGTTTCTTCCTCTAAATTCGATAGGTGTGCAAACATCGGTAATGAGAATATTCTCTTCTTCTTAATAGCAAAGTGTTGTTTTATTATAATACATTTGTTACTACTGGTTAATTTTATCTATATAAAAACTTGAAGCTGCTCCTAGCTATTCTCTAGTATGAGAATATTTTCTCTGCATAATCCTGCTGTGCCCTTTTTACAGGGAAACAAGAAATTGATTTATAAACTCTAAATCTAGGAACCCTAGTGATAATCTGTACATCTGTCTGTATGTTTACGGAAGAAACTGTAGCGATGCTTCACACACACATAGGGACTAACTCTGCTTGTGGCAATAGTGTTATACTGGGAATGAATTTGTCCCTGGCGTCATTTATGAAATCTGCTGCTTTTCACTGCTAGCTGATTTCTTGCAGCATTAAATCAGGGCATTTTAGCCTTAGTGGTACTTTCTGTAGGACGATACTTGTTTGTGTGTGTGTTTATTTACCCTTCAGGACAGGATTCCCCGAGAAGTCCTGGCGGGATGTCATTGCTGGGATTAAGGTGCGAGGCGGCTGCTGCCAGCTATTGACTTTAACGAGTAGTCCTGACCCAGAGTGTTGCAGTGCAGACCTCGGCCTAGGAGAGCACTTAAACAGAGAGCCTCTGGCCAGCTCACCTGAGGCTGGGCTGGCAGAATAAAGCTGCTGATTTACAGCGTGTGGTTTATTTTCCGAGCAAGGCAGTGCTGGATGAGGATGCTTTGGAAGCAACACGTGTGATGCTGCTGGCGATCTTGGATTGACTGCGACAGGGAGGTTCCGTTGTGGGGAATTGCAGAACAAATCAAGCCCTCTCGTTCTCCCCGTCACATTGATGGAAAATGCTYCATACTTCATGCTAGTGGCAACTAGGTTTTCGATTGTCCTTTCTAGCAGGATATTTCTTTTATAAAGAAACTTGTAATAAAAATGATTGGAAAACGAGCTAACTAGGTTTGCAATCCTAGCAGAAACTGTGATAAAACAGCTAGTCCTAAGCACTCCAAAGGGAATTCCTATGCCAGACTTTCTGCTACAAGGGATTTCCGATGCCTGGTTTTCTGTCGTGTCTTTAGCAGATCAAACTCCTTGTACTTGCCTCTTAATCCAGAGGAATTAAGGCGATGCTGGTGGCTGCGCTGCGTTGCAGTCTGCTCGCCCGGGTGCAATGTCCCTTCCCAGGAGCAAGGGATGTRACCCAGGAATCCCGCTGCAGGCCAGGGATGCTCCCAGCATTGGGCTTCTGTTAGAGTAAACAGCACGATTTGATGTGAGAACATATGTCCATTGTGTAATTGATTAGAATTTTACTGTGGCACTATTTTTAGGTATTTTTCAATCAGGTTTAGAGGATGATGGRGGGATTCAGGAAGAAAATGGTAAGATATGGAGTTATGGTGTTTTTCAGAAAAACATACAGGTACTTCTGAACCTGGAGACAAATTCGGTCGTTCAGTTACATGTGCTTGTGTCTTAAGTAGTTATTTTGGTCTTGGACAGCTCCACAGTCCTTTGATACATCTCAAGTGTGAGATGGTGTAAATCAAGTAGTGGCGTGGGAAACCAGTTCCCTCTCTGCATAACACAGTGCTAAAAACAGAAAGCGTAACTCTTACCTCGCACCGCTTTCGTAGCTCTGTAACTCCACTGCCTCTGGGGTAGTTACCCCCGTTTTGTGACGCAGGAGGCACTCRGAGCTTCTTACCTTCTGTGCTGCAAGTTATCCACAGGTGCTGGTGCCACGTGGCAGGCAAAGCAAGCGGGGGCCGGAGCCGCCGCGTGCCCCCTTTGCTTTGCCTCGCTTCACCCGACAAATGAAGCGCGAAACAGCTCTCGGTGCTTGTTCTGCTGCGAGGAGGTCAAAAACAAACAAACAGAAAGAAAATGTATTGCAYGGCGTGAGTCACTGCAAAGGCGTGGAGGGAGGAGCTATTTTGAGGGCTCTTGCATCTTCCCCATTGCTAGGAGACCGCTGGCTGGCCGTGCAATGTCCTCGCACGGTGGGTTGTTCATATGGCGGCAGTGAGGGGCATAGGGCTGTTTCAGGCCTTGGTTCTGTTTTGTCCTGGGCCCAGGGCTGCTCTGGAGCCCTTGTCCTTGAGCTGCCGGGACGCCGAGTCTCACAAGAATTAGGTACTCAAAGCAGTGGACGTTGAAAGTGTGGCCAGCGGCAGGACACACCACGTGTGACCCAGATTCGTAAACTTCTCAAACTGTCTGACTGCTTCTTATGAAAAATTGTTCTCTGGGAGCCTTGAATTCAATAAGCTCTCCTAAGTGATCTGGTTGTGCTGGGGGTGGCAAACGGGTCTAGCCATGAGCCAGTAGAGCCCAGCGGAACCAAGCCCAGATGGTGGCAAGTGTGAAGTTAGCGTCTGGAAGGAGGTTTCCAGGGCGATGCTGTTTTCCTCTTTCTCGTGTTTCTCACACTAATGCCAGATGGCCTGGAAGGGATCCCCCATGCTCTCCTTCTGATCTCGGCAGACGAGAAAACAAACACGCGCGGTGTCTGCGGCAGTGCTGCTTGGCTGCCTGCTAAGGTGAGTCATTGCTTTCAACTGCTAAAATAATTAGCACTGTTTTCTCTTCTAATTTGATCACCCTGTTAACTCTTATGTATCCTCTCTTTGTTGGTTTTCCTGCAATAATCCATCTTTGCCAAAGTTTTCCCTTGCCAGCTGCCCTTTCCATGCCCCTGTTCAAGCCCTGTCAATGCATCTCAAGGGCTCAGTCGTCCCTTCCTTAGCTCCGYGCTCTCCCCAGGAAAGCAAAGTTTCAGAGAGCAGCCAAATGTCAGGTGCCTTCAGCACTGTGCTATGTAAATAGGCTCTTGGATGCCAGCAAATGCAAACTGTGCTGGAAAAGCTTTATTTATCGAAAGTGAATACTTAGAGGAGCCGTCGCCAGCATGTCCCAAAGACAGGCCAGACGGTCCCTGCTGGTGTGTCCTGCCAGCCCACGGTTGTCCCAGTGCCTCAGCCCTGGCAACCTTGCTTGGGCAGTCTGGACGTCAGGAGGGTTCCTTTAGGAATTTTAATTTGGAGAAGCTGCGAGCTCTTGCAGGAACAGCCCCAGCTTCCTGGTGCTGGTGCCTCCTTGTTGGACTGAGCATCACCAGGACCGAGCGCCGCCAACAGACACCGGCTCTGGCCGTGCCAGGAAACCTCTCAGTGGCTGAAGCCCCATGAAGAGGCTGCTGGTGAGGGGGATGTGTCTGCTCCAACCTGCTTTCCATCTGGGACTGCTCCTTGTCCCTTCCCTGCCACTGGCTGGATCTAGAAAATGACTTTGATCCGTCCATGTCAACAGAGCGGAGTTGTTTGACGTCTTTGATGCTTGTGTGGGGAAGTGGTGCCCAGGAAAGTTGATGGATTCAGAATGTTTCTGAGGTTTTCTTCTGTTTTGAGAATCATGAACAKGGAAATTCAGCAGCGCCTTTCATCAGATTATTTGTCTTGTCTGAATGACCAGCAGAGGTTGGAGGCAGCGCCGGGGGAGYGCTCAGAGCATCATCGGCAGGATGGGCCTGCGGCGGGACGGATGCACGTGCTGGAAACACCGCAATGACGCCAGTGCCAGGCACGAGCGGGAGCACGGGTGGACCCGCTCCGGAGCGGAGCAGCCTCCGCTCAGATCCCATTCCGGATAGCGCCCGGCTCTTGCACGAGCAGACGTTCCCCGGCTCCAGCTGCTTCCTGTGTGTGCAGGCGCTGTGAGACTCGCTGCTGTGTTCTGTTGGCTACTTCCAAAGCAGAATGTGCTGCATTTCAGACACAGTGAACCAAAGCGATTTGCTTCCACAGCAAGCAAAGTAAGTAACCGGGCAAGTCAAAATGTGTTTCTTGAAAGTCTTGTTTGTGACAAAATTGCAAGCTAACTCATCACACAACATTGGGRCTGCAAGGATCCGAGTCACATTTGGACAGAAAAGCCAACTTGCATGCAGCTTTAATTACAATATTTCTCTCCRGTACAGTCTTCCTCTCATGTTTGTCTGAACATTGTTTAAAGAACTGATGAAAGGSCTGAAAACTTTGCAAACTTTACTTTTCTTAGGGTCTCTCCAGCTCTGTCTTTCATCCCATAGTCAATAAGCAGTTGAAAAGGACTCTTCTGAACTGTAGGGGAGGGAGGAGGAAGAGGAGAAATTAATGATATCACTAAATTGAAAACCCTTTCAAGTTCCTTTTAATTGCAGAGGGCACCAGAAGCCTGTTCAGCTTTTACTTCTCTCATCTACTCGCTCTGCCGGAAGGGATGATTCGTCCTCTTCTCCTCCCACTTTATACATGTTTTTCCCTAAGCATTTGAGACCAGTTATGAAGCAATATGGAAGTCTGGCTCTGTCCTCAGGGCTTTTGCACTGCACAGAGCTCCTCACACTGCCATTTTCAGCAGTTGACCAGCAAACAGAAGTGTCTGGAGTCCCATGGTAGGTGRATTGTCTGGGTTCCATGGTGGGACCGTGGTAGGAGTCTCTTTTAACCAGTTGGCTTCCTTAGGAGGAAAGGATGACACCTTCTGAAACCATATGAAGCACTGTGTGTTAGATCTCTATCATTAGAGTGTATGTTGTCGCATGAGCTGTCACTACTGGTTGAAACCAACTTGCAGCTGGCACCTCCTGCTTGGTCTGTGCCTTGATTGCCCCAGCTGCTCAGTACCAAAGAAGGGTCTTGTAGCCACCTAGACCAAGGTTTACAGAGAAAACAACACAACCTCCAAGACTGAGAAGRTGACACAATCCCCAAGACTCTTTGAATATCCAGTGTCTCTGAATATCTCTGAAAATATCTCATTATGTTGATCCCTCACTCAGGATGTTCAAGCAGCCAGCATGAACCAGCATGGGCTTTCTTGTTGCAAATTCACTGCATATGTTATGTTTGCAATATGTTCTCCATGGGCTGGAGTAGGTCAGGTCACGAAGAGCTGTGTGTGGTAGGCCTGTGATCCATGTGATCATGGCTTGTGAGCCATGGCCGTGCAYGTTGGGTTTGTGATCAAGTCATGATATAGACACCTATGGCTTTTGGCTTATGTAGAAGGTAGGGTTCTTCTGCTCTTCACTGCAAGATTTAAGCAAGTACTTAAGTTTTTAATTATGAAAAAGAGACRATGCAGTGCTATTTCAAAGAGAAATAAGTACATGCTTCCGTACTTCCCTCAGCTCACCCCGAGGCGTTTGCATGGTGGTTGATTGAACAATCCTCTCTTGCTCTCCCTGTTTGCAGCTGATCAGTTTGGACATGAAATGACACTGGATCAGAACGGCAGGTTAGTCCATCCCATGYTGCTTGCCTGGGCTGGGGGAGTAATTCAGTAAGGGCCACAGAGAGATGATAATTAGGCCTTAATTGCTCCTGATTAGTCATATGTGATGTAGCGGTATTTGTGGTAATTTCAATGGGCAGAGTATTTGAGGAGGCAATTCCCTGTCATTAATCAGAGGTTTGTAATGCTGGAAACAGCATCTCGAGCTGCAGCACCACAGCAATTTGGGAGAGGGAGGTTGAGATCCCACCACCTCCTCTGTCCCCCAGGATGTCCCTAGGGATGTCCCACCCCTTCCAGGTGCAAAGGACCACAGAGGTGGCCCTGCCTCTGTCCTGGTGACACCAACCAGTCTTCTCTGGGAAGCCTCGGGATGCAGGGAGCCAGCCAGGAGCCAGGGTGATGCACGCCGTGCCCTTTCCTCTCTGGCATTCGCATGGCTGGAGGGGCTCCATGTCAGCGCTGCTTCTTCCCGCTTATCTGCAGACCTCCAGACAGCTCGTTTCCTCCCTCTGGAAGAGCAGGCATGGCTCCTCGGCAGTGATAAGAGGCGCCCTGAGCTTTGTGTTGTGCTGAAATAGCTCTGCTCAAATTTGTAYTGAGTTTGGCTGCTCTTGAGCCTGTGGTGGCTAGCTGAGCCTGAACAAAAGCAGTACATTTGGACTGGGAYTAACCACGAGCTCAGCATTGGCACCAGCATCTCCCTTGCCAGAGCTGCTGGCTCGTTGTGAGGTGTTTGCCCTAATACTTGTGCCAGCTTCTTGCAGAAACGTGCCCTTTGATAATCCATTCCAAGTAGCCACTTGACACGGGAGGCAGATGCTTTCCAAAGGAACAACGTGTTTCATCCCAGGCCAAATTGAACCCTCTCCTTGCCCTGGTGGGGAGGTATGAGTTGAGGATGCCCTGTGGTTGTCTGCAGAACTGGGGCAGGAGTCACAGCTGAGCACAAGCAGCTCCAGCTCTTGCCTGCAGCCTTTTCCATGCAGCATCCACTGGGAATCCTACACGCCGGGTTTTGCTGCCTTAGATGGGTGTAGCAGGTCATGGTCGCTGCTTCTCATAACCCGCTATTGGGCTTTTAGTGACGTATGTACTCTAGCACCTAAAGTAAGTGAATTATGCTAAGCCTCACTTGGTCATAAATAGGATGCTCTGTGCGAGCAGAGGTAATTGCATGCTTTATATATGTATTTATCTTTACTGCAYTGCATACACAGTGTGCATTATGTCAAAAAAGATGATGAAAAGCAGCCACGAAACTCCTGAGCTGCCTGCGTCTTTCTAGTTTATGAGCAGGGCTCTCAGTTATGTTATGCAAAGTTAGTGGCAGTGGGTTTAATATAAATTAACATACTTATGAAATGTCAAGGAGCATTAATTGATAATTTCTGAGGCCTACCTCGTTAAATAGCAATTCAATCCTGAAACCTGTCTTTGCAAGCTTAATATATGGAAAATAATGCTTATTCATGAATGGCTTATATAACTTGGAATTAATTATATGGTAGCTAGAACTATCTTTTACAGTTAGTCTTTCTGTAAAATAAAGAGCCTAAAATAAAGTTTCATGCCCCGTAAGGGAACGCCTGAGATGGGTACTCAGCACTTCAGAAAACCAGGCCACATCATTTTGTGTGTAAATATTGACTTACTAACCCAATTTTGGACCCACTTTTGAAAGCAACATGTCCTATATAAAACCTTTTCAAACCAGCAGCTTCTCCTGGATGCTGAAGGAGCAGGTGAGCGGTGGGCTCTCCTATCTCAAGGAAATTCTACCTTCCTGACATGATCCTGTGTGTGCCCTGCAGTGGGGTTTAATTTTATATTTAGCACCAGTAGTTATTTAGTCTTCTCTGGCTCGAAACACAGAAAATGCTTTATCCCATCTGCAGAGCAACTAATTCAAATTAAATTCTGTGGTAAAGACAAGTGAAGCACAATTGAGAGGAGACAAGAGAACTTGCCCTGAGCAAAGGGCGATGATAAGAAATTTGCTGCGATGGTGGGTGGTGCAGGGCACGTCGCTCCAACATCCCTTCCCTTCCACGTGAAGCCCCTTTCCTGAGTCTTGCACACTTAGTGCAAGAAGAGGCCCRTGAGGAGCTGCAGCCGGGCAGTCACGGAGACACTGCTTGAAGAAACTGCAGTTTCCATGAAACGTGAGTCTCCTGTTCATCASGGTAATCAGTAACCCAGCAAGGTTTATATAAGGGCCCCTAGACAGCACCAAGAGATACAGCAGTGCCTTAGTGGAGGGGAGTCGAGAAGCTCTTGGGCTTTTTGGTTATTGGGAATAATATTACTCCTGATCTTTAGAAAAAAAAAACTGAGAAAGATATTAAATAAAAAAGAGATGAAAGAGTGTTTTAATATAACTGTGAGGGAAAATAGCTTTTTGTTTTGTTAAATTGATTGACTTTTGCAGCAAATTCCTGTAATTATTGTATATCAGATTTTAAATGTATAGGTTTTCATTGTAAAATAATAACAGCAAAATTCCTTTGAGACACTTCATAAAACATTGTTTTTAAAGTACTAGGTGGCTTTCAAAAGCCCTCACATCCAACATTCACACCTGCAGCAGCTCCCTGTGTTGCCCATCCTTCCTGTGCACTCAGGAGGCTTGCCTAGTGTTTTTTCTCTGGATTCTGTGTGGAGATGGTACATTAGGAATCTGTGCATGAGGTGGGCTTTCCTCCTTGCAGGAGACATGGATGCAATTCCCACGGCTGCGGCAGCGCTCCCAGGCCGCTGGGATCGCACACGGGAGCTGCATCGCAGGAGGGCTCCTAATTGCAAATTCCAGTGTGCCAGGGATTAATTGCCAGCAGGTGTCAAAGATAAGAAATTTCCCTCTGATCTGRGCAGGGGGTAGCTTGGTGTGTTTTCTTTTATTGTTCTGCTTTTCCCCCATTGTTCCTTAGAACATAAAAGGAGGCTTCATTTGAAAGAAATGGGAAAAATAATTTTGCTGCTGTCACAAAAAAAAAAAAAAAAAAAAAAAAAAAAAAAGGCAATTTGCCTGTACAGGTCTTCAAAGGGGAGAGGCTGTTAATGAGGAAATAATGAAAAAATTTAATTGTAGGGGCCAGGCAGTCCTTAGGGGCTCGCCTGGGACTTCCCAGGCTCTACTCCCGCAAACAGAGCGGGATGTGCTGGGAAGGGAACGGGTCCCCATGCGCACACATGGCAGGATCTGAATCCCTCCCAATGGGAGCCGGCATCGGGGTGGATCAATAATTCAAGACTTGCACACAACATTTATATCAAGGAAAATGGAGAATGCTGAGAACTTTGTGCAGAGAATGGAGCTTTGGGGGTTATGTAAAAAAAAAAAGGAAGAAGAAAAGAAAGCCTGCAGCCTCGCATGGCTTTGCAAACATAAGGTTGCCAGCCCACACACCCATAAAAAGCCAATACTTTGTTTTTAAATTAACACCCAKCTTCTTGCCAAAGGAAACAGAAGAAACGAGCAAGTCGCCTGAGTTTCTCTGCCTCCCCTCTCCCAACAGGCTCCTGCAGCTCGGCACCGAAAGCAGATGCCTGCGAGGGAGCACATTTATCCTGTGCCGGAGAAACACGCTTGTTATGCACATCTGCTGAACAGTAAGTCCTGAGCAGCCATCCAAGAAATGAGAGATCCTGGCGCTTTCTGCCCGCTCTCCGTTAAAGAAGGGCTGTTGAACTGAGACAACAAAAACTGGCAGGTTTGGGAAATAAGAGCAACGCACAAATGCTGCGTGGCATCCCCCAGGTCTCCTCTAGTCCACAAATAGKATTGTTAGCACTCGAGCAATGTCCCTAGGAAGGAATTCAAGACATCAAGGAACAGCTTTTAATTTTTTCCCCTATCCTAAAACAGTTCTGTAATGAGGTTGTGGAAATCTATTCATTTTAATGTTGATCTTTTAAGTAATGCAGGACAAATTRCAGATCAATGCCACAAGTACTTGGTTATTCATTCTCTAAAAGATGACAGTTAGATGAGTCCCTTTCTTTTTCCTTAATCCCCTGCAAAGGCAAATACCTGCCTTTGGACACTGCTAAGTCTCCATATCTGTTTTGGACCATGTCAGTACATATCAATAAAATGAAGTAAAAGCCAACAGGGTTGACAGAAGTGCAGAGGAGGCTAAAAGGGCCACTTAGTGTTTTAAGAGCTTCTCTCCACCGTGCTTGACATCCTCCTCATGAGTTCTCTCCAAGCATAACCAGTGATTCTTCTGGTGAGTGTCTTGCAGGGTCCATTTTCCTGAGCAGAAGAGCTGTGTTTCAACCTTTATAGGTTTGTATTTTTTATTACAGATAAAGAAACATACAGCTAAGTAGGATTTGGAGTCCCTGGCAGAAAATAAGGCAGCAAAATCAGATGAAGGCAACTGGARAAACTATAAAGGTATAAGCAATGGAGGGAATAGCAATGAAGGAATTAGATAAAAGATGGGGAATATGTGTCGYTTTGAAGAGTAAAAGGTAAGGAAAGCAAAACGCCCGGGAAAAGTCCCAGCAACAGTATCCCAGCAACAGTAAATCCTGCCTGTGATGGAGCAGGCTGAGAACCTGCCAAGGACTGTCAGTTATCTCCGCTCTTGCCAGATCAGCGATGCCGTTCGGCAGCGCTCGGTGTCTTGCCTGGATGCGGTGACTTCCAGGCAGCAGCTCCTGCCAAGGGAATTACTCACAGAGACGGGAGCCGAGAGACGGCACCGCTGATCTGTGCTGGGAGAGGCACCCGCGGGCGGCGGGGGCTGCCTCGACTTCCACTCGACGGGAAGGTGCTGACGAAGGGCTCCTGCTGCTGCCTGGGCAGCCTGGGGGGTGGTGGTTCTGCCCAGAAGTGCTGCTGGTCTCTGAACTTCTCCGCTCGCAGGAAGGGGCTGTGGGCGGCACGCTGCCATGCGCAGCCCGCGGTCACGGGGCTGCACAGGCTGAAATAAATCACCGTTTCCTATAGATGAGCATCTACGTGGCAATAACCCACGTCAAAGGAAGGAGGGCTCGGGCATTTCTTGAGGGGCCTGGGAGGAGAAACAAGAGGGATGCAGGTGCACTGAGGTGCCCTGCCAGGGTAGGGAGAGAAGGTCATCAACACTCGGGTGTCCCGGAAAAGTCTGAAGCCTTTGGGGTTGGCAGACATTTGAATGAGATGGGTTCCCAGCTCCAGAAAAGGATGTGAAGATCCTGAGGTTATTACTGGTGCACTGAAAGCTTTTTTTTCCTCTTTTTCTCCTCCTGCGATGTGGTTGGTATCTCCATGTTTAAAGGCAGGTGGCAGAAGGATTCTGGATATAAAATGGAAGACTGCATAAATGGGCTAGGGCAGCAGCTGTGCCTTGGCAAGGAGCGTGAAGAAAGCAAGAAGAGCTGGAGATAATCCCACATGACAAGGGCTTTGTTTCTCCATTTATCACTAAAATGTGCTGGAAAGAGTCTGAGGAAATGGCAAGTCCCTATTTCCCCAGGCTTGCTGAATCACTGAGCCTTTTTTCCCCTTATATAGCACTCTAGTCCAAATTTTAAAGGTATCTTCACACCAAAAGACTGTGTTTAGCATACAGGAAATTCACTGCTGCCCCGTTCAAAACCTTGTGCATGTCTAAAATTTGAAAACTGGATCCTGTATTCTTCTGCTGGGGATGCCAGAGTGAACCCAGGAGGCTGTTGTGCAGGGAGCAGGTGAGCACCAAGGTGAGCAAGTGTTGCATAGAGGTCTCCATAGTGAAATCATCCTGGGCAGCGAATCATTTTTGGACTTTATAAAGATCATTTTAAGTTCCCCTGAACTTTTAAATCTTTTTGAGGAGAGAGGGAGGGAAGGGAGGGAAGTGGGGAAGAAGGAAGGGAGGGAGGGAGGGAGGGCCAGATAAATGCCAGTCCAGTGAAATATCCTGTTTTGTTCCTTTATTTGCATCTCAGTGAAAATAGATGACATATATAAATGGCACACAGATGACTCTATATATGAATATGTATGATATGACTGTATATGTATTCTGTGACTATGAATATATATGATATGAAGGTAGACAATATGAATGTATATATATTCTGAGAGCATTAATCAAGACATGTCTGCAGGGCTCCATTTTGGGGGGTGCAGCTCTTAATCTGGCCTTCCCAGGAAGGCTGTATATGCCATGGTGCCCGTCCAGGGATTCGGGTGCTGTGATTCACGTCAAGCAGGTCTGCGTGTTCAATGAGACTTACTGCAAAGCTCAGTTCATCTCCTGAGTCATCTATGAGGATCTGGCAGGCTAATTCCTTCTGCATGTCCTTTTGCTGTAGTTTCTTTTAGCTGCTATAGAAAAGCAACAGCATTATGTTTTCATTTATCTTTAGAATAGTCTCAATTCCAGATGCAGATTTTTTTTTTCACCTTCTCTCCATATCTGTGGTTAGTGTTGGCCAGAAATGAGATATAGATTGGCTTTTCCACTGTGCTGTGCTCCAGGTCAGCTTGATAACATGGGAAATGGCAGACTAATGACAGGTTAACACCAATTAACAGGCCGCTTCGTAATAGATGAGCATTCTGAATCCATTCAATTGATAATTACAATAATTAACTCCCTGAGCTTGCATGCACTTTTGAACAGAAATTTGGCACTTCTATTCCTGCTGAAGAAGGAAATGTGCAGGATGGACATGGCTCATTGGTAGTATTATAGTCAGTAATGAGCACAAGTTTGCCAAGCCTGGGCTTGCCCTGGAAACGTGCTTGCGAGCAACGTACTCCGAGGTGGAGTCACCTGTAAATGACCGTAGAAATGACCATAGAAATGACCACTTTGGTGTAAGCTAAGCACAGTTGCCAGCAAAGACCAAGACTGGAACCTGTTCTCTCAGTTTAGATAAGCTGTGAAAAGCACTTTTTTTTTTTTTTACAAAATCTCTTTTTTTCCCCCTCTTTTTTCCTGCATATTACAAGTTCAGCTTCAGCCCTTGCTGTTCACCATAAGGTGAACGCCGTGCTGAGCCGCTCGAAATATAAATAAGGGGCGTAATGCGCACGGTGGGGGCGTGAAGCAGATGTTGGAGCGCACATCTGTTCGGCATCCTSGGCTTGACTGCTCTCCGTTTTTGAGAGCCTGATCGCTCCCGGCATGGCTGGGAAGAGCATTTTCCATCCCAGATGTGGCAGCCCAGCCCTTGGCAGCGTTTCTRCCCCCGGGCTGCAGGACTTGCCTTCGGGGAGGCTGAAGGGGATGGTTCTGGGAGGAGTTTGGCTTGGGCCGGGTGATGGAGGAAGGTGATGGGTGATGCAGCCGCACGGGGAGATCTTGGCATGTGCGATCGAGAGTCTGCAGACAAGCCTCTGATGAACGTCCTCACATTACTTAACATTCAATAGAGTAAAAAGGGAGTAACAGGCACTGCCGCTCTCCCAGGTTAGTAATTACCACTGTCATTATTAATTTTCCAGAGCCATCCAGTCAAATGAGTCATTATTGTCTCTATTTCATGACCATCACTGATTGATTCTTTCTCCCTGTTGTGCCTAATTTCATATAGTGTCTGAGCGTGATGTAGAGCTATAGAGCAGTGTGGTCCTAGGGCGGGTAACTCTGAGTAACCCCRTCCCTTGTCTACAGCCCTGTTTAGAGCTGATGCTTTGTGCTGCTTGATTGAAATAAATATCCCCATTCAAAAAAAAAAATGTTATTTTAAAGAAGACTGTGAGTCTGTCAGAGAAAGGAAAATGGCCTTGGAAGCGATTCTTTTCATCCTGCTGCTCCCAGCCGTGGCTGTGAGCAAGCGGAGCTGCTGCAGGGATGCTCTGTCCCCCAGCAAGGCCACAGCGCCACTGCCCCTTGGTGCAGGGAGAGGAGCCACGCGAGCGCTCGTCGCAGGGACCCCCTCTTGTTAGGGGGCCCGAACACCCGAGTCCCGCCGCTTCCCACTCTCTGTCAAAGCCATCACAATCCCCCTGCAGACGTTGATTTGCAGCAGAACTGTGAGAACTGTGACCATGCACATGTGCGTTACATGTGCAKGGTCACCGAGCAGTAGCTCCTTGGTGCTCTGCTGACGCTGTGCGGAACCCACCAAAATGAGTGCCAATAAGCACGTACCTTTTCAGGACACATTTCATCACAGTGAGCCGAAYGGAGATGAAAACCCATTCCCAAGAAGGAGGAGATGTCCTGGGTATTTCTGATTGTGTGGACTTTATCAGGCTCTTCACAGGCCACGTCCCTCTGAGCCTGGTGTGGTCAAGTCTCCGTCACCGGCTCCAGCACCTGGACCCAAGGTGACCGGCATCTCCCAAGGCCTCATGTTTCACTCCTTAGCCTGCTCTGCCTGTGGGCAGCCTCACGTGATGCAGTAGGTCACGTCATACTCCTCAAGATGAATGGAATTAAAGCCAGAAAACACCTGTTAACATTTTATGATTGCTGGATTTTTAATAGAAAGAGTTCATAATATTATGCTGCTTTCTTGGAGACATTTTGTCGCCATTAATCTTTCTTTGCTTTTTTCTGATGTTCATCTCTGCCATATGGATTTAGTCAGCAAGAAGAAAATTAAGTGATGGTTTTACATGTTATTTTTTCCTACATAGAGTCAATAATAATACTTTATAATAATCAGAAATATTTCTATATAGTAGCACAGAAACCAGTGGGAAAAAAGGTCTGCTTAAGGGCTGTGGCCACAGACACTGTCCCTGAAGGACTATCACACTCTGGCTTGGTAAAAAAGAGTTGGGATAACAACAAGAATCCAAGTAGAAATTAAAACACATGCAACTTCTTGCATATAACCAAGCTTAGAGATAAATCTCCATGTTTTTATAATAAATGCCGCTTTATGGCAATCACCATATGGTACCTCTAGTGCTGGTTGGAATATAAATCATAACAAGCCTGTAGCCTAAAATACTTTATTGTCTTTTTATTGCCACATGCGGCTGCTGTTCTTTCCACTTGTGATTAATTTTTTTAATGGTTCCCCCTAGAAGCTAAAAAATAATTACAACTAATGAATACTTTGCAGCGACAGGGAAGGAATGAGCCTATTGCGGCTCTTGTCACCTCGCAGCTCGGAGCAGAAGCCGGCGCAGAGCTGCGACCTTGCGACTCTCACACCTTGTGACTCTGCTGGTMGAGGATCCCGAGTAAGAGTTTTCACTGGTTTCGGTTCACGGGAGCAGTGCAGAGATAACAGCGTTAAAATCAGTTGAATTAACAATTTCTGTTTTTTTTTTTAGTGGAGGCTCTTTAACAAATTAGATTAATATGCAAAAGATTTTGAGATTATTGAGGGGTGGTTTGTTTCTTTGATTTAATTTCATCACTGCCTTCTGGATCCAATTTCTGATGTGCTCCACATAACAGGCCCGGCTGGGTTCTTATTTCCATGCAGTGCTGTTGAGAATGCAGAGTAACTGCAAGTGGTTCACATGGTTTCCAGAACCATCACATTGAATCCCTGTCTTCGGAATTCAGTTTAATACCTCAGCCATAGCACCCTTGCTTACTATTTTCTGCTTTATTTTGATTCATTTTGAATTGTAACAGTTTCAACTATTCAATTCCACTTGCTTTACAAGCTGGATAAAAAACAGAGATTTCAGAAAGCAGTTTTTCTTTCCTGGAGATATTTGTTAATTGATTCCAAAGGGAGAAAAAGTTACAGTGAAAAACACAGAAATGTAAAAGAAAGAAGAATTATTGAGAGCAATGCCAAGCAAACACTATCAAGTCCAATTTTACCATCCTTGCTCCGCTGGAAGAAAACCCTGATGACCATAAAGTTAAGGTTTCCTCTCCTCAGCTCGCTGTGAGCTTCCACCGTGGATGGTTGGGCAGTATCGTGAGTTAAGGCGAACCAAATCTAAGCTGTTGTGGCATATAAAAACAGCAAACAAAGGCAGGCAGCTTTTTTTTCCTAACCCCCTGAGATTTATTCTGACAGTTTGCAACTAGATGAAATGGATAATGGAAGTCCCTTGTCACAATAACTCAGTTTAAATGTATTGTCAGATTAATAGACTTGCTTATCCACTCTTCTGGGGAGAAAAACGACTTGTGGTTTCGAATCATGCCCTCACTCATAGCATACAATCAAATTAGCTGAATGCTTCAAATTTAGATCCCCAGTAGGAGCCTGGCGTTTTATACCTTTTGTCATAAAAATGGGTTTATTCCCTTATTTTTAAGGCTGGCCAAGTGATTTCCCACCGCCCCGTCCACGTCTGCTGGTGTCGTGCAGCGTTTGGCTCGGGCACACGGCTCCTATGGAGGGGACTCTTATGGAGCGCGGGAGTCCCAGGCAATTGCTCAGCCCAGGGACGGTTTCCGGTAGACTGCAGGGTCCGACTGCCTGTCCCTGACCTTGGTCAGGTGCTTGCGCTCAATAGGTGGAGAATCCATCCCGGGAAAGTGTAACTGCCACATGTTTTGTGCCGCGGTGGGACAGAGGATACAGGTTGACGTGGTCATGGAGTCAATGTGCTGAACAGTGATTCAGCACTGTGGTTCAGGGGGTTGGCGTTTCCACCTCAGCGTGTGACCTGTCGGTCCTTGTGTCTTCGCTCACTTGCCGGGTAGACCTTGTCACTTCTTTTCCTTTGCCTGGAGGCTCCTCAGAGCACTTAACTGTTCATGGTTGATTCTTGGTCAAGGTCGCATCCAAGCAGCTATGACTCATCTGGAGAGAAGGAACAGTTTATYAACCATGTTGGCTTTCCTGTGCTGAAATGCCATTTGAGACGTGAGTCTTCGTGGCTGTCTGTGTTTGCAAGTTATTGCAGCTGAAAGAGGAGCGTCTGCATCCTTCCCTTGGGGTCTGTGAAGAACAGCCATGGTGGGGGGTGCAGGACAGTGCTCTTACTGCTTTGTCCCCATATCATTAGTAACTGTTTCAGTGTGTTCATGACCCAAGGACATTAGCACAAATGGTGTTGTGTCCCAGGGAATTATGCCCTTGTCTAACATGCTAACACTGATGTGTAAAATATCTGGGAAACTAGGCATATGTTCAATTGTATTAATGAATTACAGTCATCAGAGAAAGAAAAGAATGAAGAGATTTTGCTTTTTTTCCCTGTATTTGTACACTCCCAGCAATATCACTGTTATTGATTAGGCACAAGAGAAGTTTTCCTCCCATTTGTTTTAATTTCTGCCTGCTTGGCTGGCTAGGGCTCCTCCAAGCGCAACGGCSCTGCTTGCTCGCGGGCAGCAAGGGCAGCAAGCCGGAGCACACCGAGGACGTGCCGCTCGGAGCAGCGGGAYGGGGAAGCTCCCGCCGCTCTGCAAAGGCCAGCAGCAGCTCGCCAGGTCTGTGGGCGTTTCTCTGGGGCCTTTTCCTTATTTCTTGCTTCTCTCTCATGGTTCAGAGCGTCTACAGCTTTCGGCTGTTTAGAAGACATTGGGAACCGATTGCAGGTTGGGCTTCATGATGCTTGTGCTCCAAGAGGAGAGGAGTTGGTGGAACAGGAGTGTCAGCAGGACTGGGCAAGCTCGGCTCAGTATTTTTAGCTGAAAGGAGCTCTGGAATGGAGTAACACATGGAAGCTATTTTAGAGGACTTTATTTATATAGACCTGTGTAGCTATGTCTGCACAGATATATGTGTGTGTATGTATATATATATGTGTGTGGCTTGAAATGCAATTAGGGAGATTCAGTGAGAGATTTAACGTTAGCAGCAGCTGTGAGTGAGCCTCGGCATAGAGAGTGGCGGGTGTTAAGTGGGGCCAGGCTGTCTGGTCCTCAATAAACTCAGTCCATGGAACATGGTTGTTTATAGCCCGATGACCCAGACTCTTTAGGCAGATGGAGCACAGCACGTTCAGCTGTAGATTCATAGAGAGGAATTCAGGAAACTGGGCTGGCAAGTGCAGTGAGTCAAGGGTGCATTTTTCCCTTCGTTTGAATGTTCAGGCACGTTGTGTGATTTTTTGATTCATTAAAAGTGATATGAAGGGACTCTAGAGTGCTGTGAACGYCTCTGCACAGCACTGCAGCGCCCGGGGTATTCGTGTGGGAGAACTTAGAAAGTTTGCACCCAGTAAACAGAAATATTGAACCTGCTTGGAGAGAAATCATGGATTGTTTGGGCTTGACCCCATCTGTCAAACTTTCCTGCTGTCACAAATCTTTCAGACCTGCACGGTGATGGGGACTGCAGAATTAGTCCTGAGACACCGAAATCCGTAGTTCTGCTGCAGCATTAGCCTGGGAAGCAGCTTCCCGGAGTGTCCCAGGGGACTGGACGTGCTCTGGTCACTGGAGGTTGTAGATGGCAAATGTTCAGCACCGATTGGCAGCAGCTTAGAAACAATTAATTTTATGAATCCTATTTGGAGYTCCCGTTCCTCCTTATATAATCCTCATTTGTTTCAAATGAGCAGAGAACATGCCTCTGAGACTCTAAACATACTGCTTTATTAAAGTTTAGGCAGAAATTGTTACCTATGGAAGCTAAACTTAGCACTAGCATATGAAAGGAGATGAGCACCATTTCAGTGCACTAAATAACGCATCTTTTTAAGGAGACCTGGAGGAGGTGCCTGCATGTTTTTATGAGCATCAGCATTAATGATCCTGTGTATTTATTTCTCCAATAAGCAGGAGTAGATTAAAAGTGAAAATGAGGGAGTTAATTGGGTGAATGTGCAGCCTTGGCTTTTACCAACTTGGGTAAGAGTAAGGTGGCCCTAGATATCAGGAGGAAAGATGGGGCAACTGTGAGGGTTGGACACGATGTAGAGTTAAGAACATGGGCAACTGTTGCTGCTGCTTTTGCCACAGGAAGGATGGGCATCTTAGATAGCAATTGTGTGAAATACTTGAATCAGGATATGGGTCCAATCTACCAACTCCAAGATTTCTTCCATAGGTCTATGATTCACTTTGGGAGGATATTCCCATAAAACCTGCCACATGAGAGGAACAAGAGGGTCTAAGTGATTTAAAGTTTTAACAAACTGCACTGGAAAATGTTCATCTTTCCCATTAAATGTGCAGGTACAGAGTGCGAGGATGAGGAAGGCAGCTGGCCTGGTGCGGCACGGGGAGCACCGAGGCTCATTCCCAGTGCGAACAGGACGCACCTTTCCGAAATCAATGCAAGCCAGTTTTGCCTCCAGGTGATAGGTTGCCCTGAGATCTCAGCAGAATTCTTCTCCTGGATGTGATGTGAATTGGACACGGGTGTTACAAGTTATGATAACCTTGGACTTAAGGCACATTAATTTTCTAGCCCATTTTCTATGCTASTGTGGGAGCAATAAACAGAAATAAAGAAGATTAAAGCTCATCTCTGGGCTTTCCAGTGGAGYCTCAGCATACGGAGGAGGAAGCAGAAAGAGCCTGTGGTGGGAGACAGACAGTGGAGCTTTACCCTGGGCACAAGCTGATGTCCAGGGTAAAAATACTCCCTTCTAAGAGTTTCTAGAGCTCTGCTTTAGCAGGGTGCTTTTTAGCCCTTTTCTATACCAATTCAAGGCTGGTTGGATGGGTGTAGGTGGCAAATTCCCTACCACTACGAGCAACCCTCCATGCAAAAACTGTTAAGGCAAATTAAGTTGCAGAAGTAAATATAAGATTTCTTTTAAGGACCATTGGAATATTTATCCATCTCTCTCAATCAGATACTGAACAAAGTCAGGGCTGAGGATGAAAAGTACCTGTAAAAAAAAGGATCAGATGAAAGGCTGGAAATTAGCATTCCGGTACCTCACCACTGTCACCATGGAGATCCCCCGGGATTTGCTGCTCTTTGCATGCAAAGTGGGCAAAAMCATTGGTTTCGTAATTGGCCCCACATACCTCGGGGTCGATCGGGTTTGCCTGTGAAGTGGTTCTAATTAATGCCCAGGTAACGAGCAGTAAGCATGGGGTGCTGTGGCCTGGCATTGAGGCTTTCAGGCCTGGGGTTATCCGATGTGTTTCCATGGGCACTATGCAGCTCYGATTTTCAAGGATTTCTGACTAGAAAAAAAGCTCCTTGTCCTGCTTAGAAGACTGATGTGGACTCCAACCTTAATTTCTATTCTGTTGTYGGTGGTTGTTTTTTATTTGTTTTGGTTTTTTTTGGTAGAGGTTCAATACATATTCAGTACATGTGTGCGCAAAATCCCAAGAACTATGATTAGCTTTGTGTTTTAGGTTGTTTTTAAAATCTGCCTTGAATGCACTAGATAGCTGTCTTCAAATTCAACTGATACACTGTCCTCTTTTCTCACTTTAGATTGTTTCAGGGTTCCCTCACAGGAAGATGACACATTTGTGGTTATATTTTTAAATGAAAAGCMAAACTTGCATTTTGTCCTCTTGTGTCCCTGAGACGATTTAGTATTACTAGAGTTATTAGCGTTCTCATTAAAAACTGTTTAGCTAAAAATCAAGTCACAAAGATTCAGTGACTTCATCAAAGCAACGCAAATCCAGATAAAGCTAGCTTTCTAATTCGACTTCTATGCTTTGAAATAAATCCTCAGAGCATCAATTACTGTATCCGTAGTAAAGCAATTACTATCAGCCTCCATTGATTCTCTTTATACATTTTAATTTAATTATTATTTCTGCTCTAAAATACAGAGTAAGGAATTTTACAGTTCCCCCAAAAGAACTAAAGCAGAAAACAATGAAAAAAATCCATAAAAACAGAAATTAGTTTCTTTCGTAATCGAGTTGATTAGACTCATGTATAATCATACGCAGCAGGTGGGAAGATTAACATTTCGCTAATTCCTAGTGGTCATTACTGCAAGGAAATTTAATCTGCAGAGTTCCCAAGGACTGGAGTTGCATGCTGTTAAGACTCATTTAAAACACAGAGTAAAAGCAACACAGCTTTATATTCTGGGATACARTTTTACTCCAGACTATTCTGGCTTGCAGGCTGTATGCATACAATCAGTGTATTTTATTTAATTGCAAAATAGATTTTTATTGATCGTGAGCACTTAACAAGCCCACCCTGGATCTGCATCTGTTTTCAGTTCTTTCAGTGGGGAATAGAGCCAGACCCTCAGCAAATTAAGTTTCTTGATGAGAGATTTTTTCCACGAGTGTCAGTCCAATTGACAGACTGTACATGGGCCCGGAGGGGCTGCTCTCCACTTTCTTCCTTGGGAGTTAGTTTATATTTAACCATGCTTTCCATGTCCCATCAGCAAAAGTAAAGGGAGGTGAAAGAGCAAAAAAGATGACCCTGGTATCTCTTGAAAACAAGAGACACAAACGAGGTGGGAGATCCAATGCTGAGCAGAGCTGCTGTTCCTGGTACCCACGTGCTGCATCTCCTGGAAGASTCCAGTGGTACAAAGACCAAATATCTTTGGTGGCAAAACCAGTTCTCTCCAGCATAACTCATGCTGCGATATCTAGGTTGTGACAATTTACACCAAAGCAGTGAAAAGGAATTCGGAGTAGAAAGGGCAGGAACCCAGTTCTCCCTACTTTGCTCAATGGCCTCTGCAATGTCCTTCAGTGGTGGCTTCCCCAAGCAGGACGCTCGTAGTTGGCAATGCCCCAGTGGCAGGTGGTGCTTGCACCGTGCAGCAAACTGCAAATTTGGTCTCTTGTCTTTATTGCCTGACGCTGACATTGTGAGTACCCAAAAGTGCCTCCTTGCATCCCCATAGTGGGTGTGCAACAGCAGCCACAGAACACGCAGCACAAATTGATGTTAAGCACAGCTGAAATAGGTTATTGTGTGTGTGTCGGGGGGATAGGTAATAGTTTAAAAATCAGGACCAGCTAAAAACCCGATGGTACTGATATTAAACCTGCATTAAACTTATAGCGGGAAGAAGCCAAGGAATTGTCACTAGCAAAAAGAAACAAAATCAAGCAGTAAAGTGAGAGATAAGTTTTGACATCAAGATGTACAGTAATAAATGGCAGTAAATTACGAGATCTATTGTTCCACTGATGCTTTTGTAAAAATGCTGTTCCTGAGCTATTTCAGATCACACATTCTGAATTTTGGCTGATACCAATCTATATGCAAGAAAGAATTTGTATCATGCACCTTAAATGAAACAATCCTTTGGACAGGAAGAAATGGATCGCAGGTGCAAACAGGCGTGAAATGAAATTCTGCTAATGAGTTTCCATTAGCAGCTAAATACATAATCAAATAATTTTTACCCAACATAGAGCAGTGAGAAAAATCAATTCATTCATCGTAACTATTACTATGTGCATTGATGCTCTACGCTGTCTGAAGCTGGTTTTGTGGAGAGAAAGCTCAGCATTGGTCTGAATTGAAACTTTAATAGCAATATATACCCCTTCCTTGCTGGACAAAGAGTATCAGAGCATGAGTTTTGTTTTACAGAGTGTGAATAGAAYAGGTCTTGATTAGGAGTGTTGAATAACCTAAGGTGATGGAATATTTCTGCCAGAAAGCTAAAGAGAAAAATCTTTCCAAAAGACAGACTAGTATTATTCCAGCTGACTTTGCTTACGGAYGGAGTAGGTGTAGGCTAATGAAGTAGGTGCAGTTTTTCCTTCTTTCCTTCTCCCATTGGGAACCTGGTTCTGTGAGCCAAAAGTGATCMCTCCTCCTCAGGACAAATTGAGAGAAATTTTGAATGACTTGGACAATGACAGTAATTGTCTCATTTTAATACTCAGTATTTTATGAGTCAAAATATATGTGTATTTGCCAAATAAAAAGTCAAAGAAAGTAATAGTAACAGAGAAGGGGAAAGCCCAATACTTTTTGGTATGTTCTCCTTCAAGAAGGCACCCATTTTGGTAGGTCAGCCTTATTTAAACTTTAACAACGACTTCAGCGATTGATGTTTCAAGGATCTTATATCCAAAGTAGCTACCTGGTGGAGAGGGGTTTCGGTGGACTTTAGTCCTCTGTGGATCTCGTACRTGGAAGTTGAAGCTTGTCATATGTGCATTGACTGGGAACCAAATAGTCTTGTTAGACATTCAGTACTTCTAGACAAGCTTTGAATTAATGTTGGCTGCGTATAAATGTCCTAGTTTAGCATGAGAAATACCTCCTGTCATGACAGAAACTTCATCAAACTCTGTGTTGAAATATCCTGGCTGAGGACTGAAGAAGCTGGAGCCTCATTAAACATTTTGCCCCAGCGATCAGCTCTGAATGCCCCGCACACTACAAGGGGCTGTGTTGACTTTGGGGAATGAGAGCCCRTTTTCGTGCTCTTCGATTGATGGGATCCCAAAAGGATTTACAAATTTGTCAGACTGAAATATGGTCCGTTTGCTACTGAAGTCAGCTTCCTCCAGCGTTAAAACCATCTAACTCTACCAGACAAGGGCTTGGGCCGGGCAGTGATGGATGACGCGMTGGGGAAGTGTGGAGGGAATTGGGCAGGAGCCCTTCCATTATCTGACTTGACRTTTGGCCTAAGCATAGATATCTTTACAAGCCAATTTTTGGAAAATACAACCTGGCATCTCTTGCATACGCTCAACTCGGCGTCTGGGTTTCTTCTGGAAGTGCATTGATAGTGTTGGGGGCACCGCTAGAACCAAGGGCTGGCAGGGAGCAGCTCCTTTGGACCCACAAAATGTACTGAGAAAACAAGTTATTCACAATATATATTGTATTGCAATTATACCATTGCCATAGAATGTGGTTCCATAGGAAACTGGTGCCAGTAGGGAAATGTAGCTATTTTCCATGGAGTGCTTGTCACCTCCGGCCACGTGTTTCACCCTGTAGTCTCCAGTGCCTGCACGTAGGGTGAGATAACTTGTTTAGGATGAAGTAATGTAAAACACACTTCCAAATGCATTGTTTTCATAAGAAACCTCTTAAATGTGTGGACTTCACGCCGAAGTGAGATGTAACATTTTTGGATGCTATCTGGGTATTCACGAAGGTGCCATGGCAGCTTGATGCAGAGAAGTGTAATTGCTACGAATATTCAGCAAAGATTGGTTACTGCAGTAGTGAAATTAAGCAGCTAATGTTATGAGGCTTTTCTTGGCGTCTTCATGGGCAAAGCTTGTCTCATTTATTCAGAGGACTCCATTTTGACTCATTTTGTTTGAGGAGAAAGCCTGTAATTTGGACCCAATCGAATTGCAGTTTTCCCATTGACTCCAGTTGGCGTCACATCAAACTTTTAGTGTGCTCTAAATCAGGCAAATGAGAAAACAAAGTATTTCAGGGTTTTTTGATTGTTTGTTTTGTTCTGTTTTTGAGAAATCTGAATGCTGGAGTCCCTGTGAGATAGTCCCGAGGTTTCACAGATTGCATCCGCAGCGGGGGCTGGCTCAGTGCCGTGCCCAGGAAGCACCCAGGGGTACAGATTATTTCTATATGTTTAAGTGCGTGATGCGGGAGCAGGCTCTGCTGGTTGTTKTACAAGCAGGGCACAAAATGAATTTATTCCCCAAAGCTCCCAGTCTAAGGAACRGATAAGCAGTGACAAATGGGAAACAAGGAGCGAAAGCAAGTAAATATTGGTTGACCCTCCAACTAGGTTTTATAAAACTTTAGGCATGTCTGCACAGCCCTGCTCTTCCTTGAGAGCCGCCTAAAGAATATCTTGCTTCTCATCTTCCTCTAAAACCATAAATGAGAAACAAATAAAATTTTTCTATCCTTATAGAGACGCTGCCGTAACCTTACATATCAGCCAGCATCCTTTATCTCTCGCCGGCTGGAAATCTCACATTTTCATTGCCCTGTATCAGCAAATGCATTCATCAAACATGACAAATACCTCCAAAACGCTAAATCACTCCACTCCATCTCAATGGGCTACATCATCATTGTCATACTGAGAATAAATTTGAAAATATCTGTAGAATAAATTTGAAAATATCTGCGTTCCCAACTCAAATGCTTACAACTCTACCAGGGCTGGGTAACTGCAGAGGAAAAACTGAATTCCAAATAAGTTTTAGATTTTTTCATCCTCCTAAAAATAAAATCTAGAAAAACGCATGAATTTTGGGGAGGCTTTCTGAATTCTTTTTAATTTTTTTTTCTACCCACAGGAATGATTCATGTACTAAAAGATGTTTTCCAAGAAATAAGGTTATATCTTAGTAAAAATGAAAATGTAGATGTGAAAAAGCGCCGCTCTGCTTTCCTGGGGAGCTGTCAGTTTTGTGGTCTCACCCACCTRTTTCTCCATGATCTGCCTGAGCCCACCCGGATCTCTTCCAGGTWGGCATCTAAGGGGCTTGGAGAGGGACGATGCCTTTACACCCTTTACTGGGAGGAGAGAAAAGCTTCTGAGCATCCTCCTGCTCGGCATCCCATGGGGGCCCTTGGTAATTCCATCCACAAGTCCCCACTGCCAGAACAAGTCCTTTCTCAGCGCCCTTTGTAAACTGTCCCCTAATGTCGCTGTCTTCCTTAGTCCCCAAAAGCCAGGCAGGGTTKTGTGGTGGTTAACCCAGCATCACTTCCAGCGTAAACGGACAGTGAAAGAGATGCTGTTGTTTCAACACCAGGCACCACTCACCGGCCAAACCAGCGAGGCAGTTGGTGATGGAGAGCAAGGACACCTTGAAAAGTGCTGGGACAGCTGAGGCGGGGAAAGGTCAGGCTGGGGATGCGTGAGCAAATTGCCCTAAGGATCCCATATATCAACTGATCCGTGAGCACCACTTCCTATCTGCAGTGAAGGCAATGAAGGTAACTTGATAACCTTAATTAAAGAGATCTTCATTTTCCTGCTTGGGATTGGGTGATAGTGACTTCTGCCTGCCTCAGATAACCCTGTTTACCYGGGAGGGAGCAGAGCCAACGCCTCGGAGGAGCCGGCACGTGGCGGGTCTGTAGCTCTCTACACATGAATCTGCTTTTCCTTCACTAACACAGTGCTCCATGCTTGGTGCGAGGGGGAGGTTTTAGGACAAGTCAAGGATGTTGGGTGTCAACATTTTCTTATACTGTTCCTTGTCCCGATTCAGGAGGCGTGTGCTTGTCTGTGAGATTGGACATGTAGGAAAGCTTTGTTTTCAGTCCATCAAAGGATCTCGCACTTTTAGAGTATATTTATATATATACACAAATACACCTTGTCCCAAAAGTAGTGTTTCCTGCTCTGTGGTTCTGCAGTGTATCCTTATGTCTTCTGAGGGCTATTGCACCCCTGAGTTTGCAGAGGGGTCACCAAAGAGACCTGCCTGTGTTCCTGCCACCCAGCCCCTGCTAAGTCTGACCGCAGGATTTTGCCGTAAAAGGATGCTGATTTTGCAAGAATGCAAAACCTGTGCTGACATCAGTGGGAGCTCTGTACCTGGGATGATTAAAGACCRAAGCCAGGGATGTGTCAGTGTGGTATTAGCCTGGGATCTGGGAGATCTGTGTTCTTTGCTGYGCAACTCTGCCTTCTTAATAAGGGGCAACTTAAGGTTACCATAGAACCCGCTCTTGCCGATCATCTGCACCGTGAACTTCTAAACTCATTGCCTGCTGCTGCCAGCCTGACCTTGGAGGTGGTGAGGAGTGTCCAGGCAAGGCAATTTTCCTACCCTTCCTCACCTTTTCTCCAGGAATGTTGCGTCCTTCGGCCCAGCCTGGTCCTCTCCTTGGTGCTGCTGGATCTTCCGGCTGCTCCAGTGCCAGGTGAACTCGGGGAGGGTTTTTATTTACTCCAGTGATAAATCCAATATTGTGTATAGTCATTTACTTCCAGGAAAATCTTGTTTTTCATTAAAAAAAAAAAAAAAGAATGTCAACTGTAAAGAGTGGTCAGGTAAAAATTTAGCTTGTGCAAACTCACTGCTTTTATCATGTGACTCCAAATAATGAGGAAATGGCATGTGTCACCAAATTAAGGCAGCCTACTTATATCCTGTGAGCCACAAGGGTTTTGGGCAGCAACTGGGAAGCTCAATTTTCAGTCCTTCATCATGGTCAGGGTATTAGCAGAGCCAAGGCTAAAATATCTGAAATCCTTTTTTGGTTGTAAGGACTCCCTAGGYAGTTATTCTGTAGGTTGATTGTCCCTAAAACATTTTTTACACAATACACCTTTATTCTGGATTTGTTTGTAGCCTTTGCTCTTGTCCATGTCAGGTGCTGTATCTGCATGTGACTTGATGTGACTCTATAGTATTATTTACTACAAGATCAAATCCAGCTGTTATTAGAGCAGCTGTATTTTGACATCTGACTTGTTAAACTATTTATTTTTAAAAAATAATAATGTTAATACTCATTTTATTCTGTGAAATGCTTACACTTAACTGCTTTGGCTTTTTCCATGGTGCTGTGTCACTTAGAGGACCTAATGGCAAAGGCACAACTCAGACCCATGTTTTGGAAGCCCTTCATCTAAGCTGTAAAGCCGTGCAGGTTTTCAGCAGGGCAAAATAGTTCTTCTTGCAGGAATTCTAAAATCAGATTTTATTCCCTGAAATTAAGCGATTTTTGGGTCACAAACTTTGGTCAGCTACGGTTAAACGTTTTATTTTCACTCCCACAGCAAGTCCAGACTCGCTGCGTCTCTTGCCGAAGTTTCTGTGTAGTGGCCCGGAGGGGTCATTTGAAGGGAGTGTCGTTTGTCTCTCTTTGCCCTTGCTGCCAGCAGTGACCCATTCCTCCTTCCCCTGCAAAGATGCATGACCAAGAGTCCTCCCTGAACACCGGGACTTGCTTGAAGTTTGTGCCTAGCAATATATATGGGGTTGGAAAATGCTGAGAAAAAGAGCACTGAGTGAGACCTTGCTTTCTTGGAGAATTATAGCACTGACAGAGAAAGCCCAATTGCCTGGATGTGCTATGAAAAAGTGAGCACCTGACTTTTCCTATTGTTGAGAGACACTTAGGTTATTCTTATTGCAGCTGCACAAGGCTCAGCACTCCTGCCTGCTCCATCAAAGCACTTGCTTTACTTTAATCCCACACATAATTTCATTGCATTAAAAGGAGTCTACAGTTTTGCCCATGTTTGATCTATTTCCCTTCTCCTCCATTAGTCCTTTTTCACCTTATTTAGTAGCTGTATGAATGGGGTGGAGGTGACAGGACCTGTGCATTTATAATATACARGTAGAACTATATTATGTTCTGAAACCATTAGCATTTTTTAACTTAGTTGAGCCTTGTAGGCTCATAAAGCCCTTGTGCCTTTTGAATTGAACATCTACCCATGTGTGAGGAGCACTGATTCGATGTAGCTGGTGTCATGCCAGCGTGGCACTAATGGACAAAAGCCTGTGTTTGTGGTTTTGTTTGTTTGYCTGTTTTTTGTTTTGTCCTTCAGCAATGAGCACAGCTGCCTGAYATTGGCAAAYCACTCTAAAATTGCCTTCACACAGTATTTTGGGGCTTTTGATCTCTTTGGGTATTGGGAGAAATGAAACTGAGAAAACACAACCCAAATAACTAAAGACATGAAAAACGTGGAGGTGTTACCAGTTAGGGGGCAGGATTTGGAGCGGGAGAAAAATGTTCATTTTTTGCAATCCAGTGTAATTTTTCCAAGCAGCTCAAAGGGCAGGTCCTGGGTGCCRTGGAGAGCACTGGTGAGGTCCTAAGAGCCCTCACTTTCCAGAACACAAAGGTGTGAAATGTTCCAAAACAGGACGAGACTGTGGGGCAGCAAGTGCTCTTTGCCCAGCAAAGGCCATTGAAGGCAACAGGAACTGCTGGTGCTCCGTGGCCTGGGCTTAAAAACACGCCGTGGAAAAGTCCCAGCTGCTCAGGAGGCATTGCTGCTCTTTTTCATTTTTCTAGTGCTTTCTTGGCTTCAGGTATAATTCTGCACTTTAATTAGCTTACGGAGGAGGAGACAATTCTCCTTAAGGAATGAATAATGATAGAATCATATTTATCTGCACTAATCCATAGGAAAGAATAAGGAARAGATCCATCCTCCTTTTCCTACCCAGAATCAGTACCCGGGATTTGTTAGACGGAAATAATCAACGCTCAGCCTCTCAAAAATAAGAGAAAATCGTTTCATCCTAGTGGGAAGGATAAGTGAGTTTTGATAAAATCTGTCCAATGGTTTTAGACAAAAAGAGGTGAAAATGATCCGAAAGGATAGCAATGTGACTGGTGGTTTGGACTTTTGTTTTCATGAGGGGGCTTGCATTTCCCAATTGGCTAAAATGGACCTTACAGGGCTTTGGAGGCCTGCAGAACTGACCTGGCTGTACCAAAGCTGCTGGGTTTGCTGGTTGCTAGTTGAAGCAAGATTTTCCAGTGTTTTGCTGAGGGATCTTTCAGGGAGGAGGGACCTGAAATTACATTTTAATCCCTTTCTCCTAAACTTCCATTGGGTAAAAAAAAGATTAAACRATTTTTCACATGAGAAAAACCATTGACTGGTCCCATCTGCAACTGCAATCCAGAATTTACTACAGCACAACTGTCTGTATAGTGCTGGGATTCGATAAAAAGGTAAAACTGTCTTGTGAGTWTTTTTTTTTATTCCATTCCCTTTTAAAAAGCCTAGGAGGCACATAAAATGCAATYCTCAGCAAAAAGGCAGTAATTGGGAGAAAATATAATAGATGGTCCACATTTTATTTTGAGTTCACATTGATCAATGGTGCTTCTAATCCATAACTCAGAAACATGAAGAAATTGTCACTTAGTTCTTTGGGTACACATGGTTTTCCTCCTGAAAGAAAATAGACTCTGGACTCCCAAATATTTATATATTTATTTATATTTTATTCAGATTTCTTTTTCTTGGAAGTCAGTTTAAAATGGGGAAGGGTTAGGGCTCCAAATGTATTTTCTTGAAAACAAATTTTCCTGACATTAGGCAAAACAGTAGTGATTTTATGATTTACATTCCTTTTTTTTTAATGTCTCAGGCTCACGTAAGGAAATGGGATAGAAATGGTACTTGCTGCTAAGGGAGCATGCATTTTAGTCACCCACTGAGAGCTAGCCTTAATAAGGAGCCTAATGCCACTCCTCTTGTTAATTAGGAACCTCATGCCACTCCTCCCGTTAATAAGGAGCCTAATGCCACTGCTCTTGTTAATTAGGAGCTTGATGGCTATTCCTCCTTACTGCTGGAGAGGCAGCTTGGGGTGAAAAATGAAGCTTTTCCCCAGTATGGACAAACCATCTGTCCAAAGGACACATCAGACGTGGACTTTCTTGGGGCCCGAATAAATGGGATCTATAGGTAATGACTTGTTCTCATAACGAAGTTTGTTAGCACGGTATGTTTTCACGCTCCTAATTACCTGGGCTGGGCTGGCAAACCCACGTATAGGAGCTTTCACATCTCTTAGAAAGTAGGTGAGGGTGACAGTAGGAGGGTCATCTGGTTCTGATGCACAAAACTCCCTAAGAATCTTAAATTGCATTGCAGAAACTTTGCCCTAGAGTTTAAGATTCAAAATGTTTGGATGGAGTTGGTGTTTTAAAAGATATTTTCCAAAACTGGGTCCTGATTTGAAGAAAAATAAAAGAATTTGAGATTCACATTGTGATGAGTTTTACCAAACAAACCTYAATTTTTTTCTCAAGTCCTACATATATAAAGTTGCTGCCCTCTCATATACCTGTGCTTTTACATTCTCTATGCCAAATGCACTGGTTCCCATTTAGGGAGTGTGTTTTGGGTGTGTGGGGCCCCCCTCTTTGCTCTTCTCCCATATCTATGTATGCCATAAAGCCCTTCTGCCCAGTCAGAGGCTCCMGGACATGCCGTGATCACTGTGTAAGCAGAGAGCACAAGCCAAACGGAAACATAATTGGGCACAATTAAATATACATGACAAGCAGGTATTTAGACAAGTCTAGGTTTGTTAATGGTTCATTTCTATCTTTGAACTGAATTAAATGTTTCTTTCATCTATTTTTAAGTGTTTATTTTTGGGTTTTAAAAGCCCTGCTCCATCTGTTCTTTGGGTGCTTTTCATTTTATGTTAAATCTAGCACCCACTGGATGCGTTTGTGAAAAGCTCAAATGCTTTTTATGCCACCAGTTATGAGGATTCWCACAAATGTTTTGGCAATTGCCTGGCCTATAAAGGCGGTTGGAGAAGCAGTTATTACCAGATGTCTCTTGAAAATGGAGCCCTCTGTGTCTAGGGACACTCATGGCTGCATGATGGTGGCCAACCAAAGCCCCCCTTCATCTCAGCTGCTGTCCCTGTGCTAATTACAGGGACTCTAAATGTTCAGAACACAAAAATAAAGTCAGAAGAAAGCCCATCAGGACTCAGCTTAGAGGGAACACGTTTGAATCCTGCAGGCAAGGAGGGATGTTGAGTTTCTGTGAGCTCTAGGGCAGCCTTGCAGTCCCCAAGCAAAGCCATAGGGTTTCTTGTAGACATTTAAACGAGCCGTGCTGACCCACGCGGYGTTGTACACGATGCTGCATGAAGGTTAAGGGCGTCAGCTATTTTCAAATATTCAGCTATGCSGGTTCTAAAAACGTAGCAGGAATGCCTACGTCTGCCCTGGAGGCACAGGGGTTTAAACGGCGCTGTGGCAATCTGATGACATAAACACCTGTGTGCATTTCTGAGCTGCTGGGTGACTTCATTAGTGTAAACTGCTTAGATTAGAAATGTAGCAGGGTCCTCTGCGGGCTCACGAGGTGCTGCCGGCAGGACTGGCGTGCTCGTTTTCTTCCTCTAGTTTTATTTCCATTCTTCTGAATTTTCAGGATGGTGATGAAGGCCTAGCCTCCGTTCTTGCTGTTGTAGGACATGGCATTAAGTGGGATTTTTTGGCTGGGATAGTCCTTCCGAACTGAATAATGTGTAAAGTTTATYTGTATGTGTCCTTTGCAGAAGGAGGGGCAGCTCCCTAGGTGCTTTCACAGACTCCGGGCTCGCTCCCCCCAGGAYGGGCAGCAAGGCTCGAAACGCTGCGGGAAACGTTGCCCACGTTTCCTTCTCGTGGTGTCGGGTCTGGGCCTGGCGCAGGGCACGGTGCTCGCCTTCGCTTCCGCTGGCCTCCGTAAGGCAATCCCTGCCTTCTAGCACGGTCGCAGCAGGCTGGGAGGTCAGCGTGGCTGCTTTTGGACGCCTCGTGCCTGCACCTTCACCCTGCTGTGCTCATGAGCCGCGTAGCCGCGTCCATAGCCTGCTTTGCTCTCAGCAGGACAGAGACAGTGATGGCACACATCAAGAAGAGAGAAAAAAGGTATTTTTTATGCTCAACCATCTTAACTCTCTAGGGTGATTCGGGTGGTTTTGTCTCCATGGGATGTACCAGCTCTTGGCATTTGAGGTTGGAGGTTTACCCGTGGATCCGGGCTAGGCACAGCTCAGAGAGCAGCTCTGTGCAGACGGTCGGGGTGGAAACTGCTCCCAGGTTTGGTGCATTTATTTCTTGCTCTTTCTCACGTCGCCACCTCCAGGCAATCAGCGGTGCCGCTGGCAGGGAGGTGAAATCCCGGCCGGGAAAGCTGGAGCAGGAGCCGCCGCTTGCATGCCGGGTGCCCATCGGTTAGCRTTGGGGCTCCCACCTCGGCTTGTTCTGCACTGGGTGATCTCGCTTTTGCAAGCGAGACCAGGGCGGCTTSCTGGAGCAAACTGGAAAGAATAGGGCAATAAATTGCATGGGAGTTGGCTTCATGGTTACCACTGCTGCACACTGTGGGTAGCAGGATCGTTCCAGGCTCCAATCCCGTGCAGAGCGGCCCATCTGCTGAAAATGTCCCTGCAGGAACCTGTGTTGCACTCAGGACTTCCTAAAATAAATATAACCTAGCAGRCCTGGAAAGACATAACTTCCTTCTTTAAATGATGCCCTGATGTGAGATACGATGCAGTCAAGAAGAGGTGTAGAGCTGAACTTTGGAGCAGCCTTGTTGCATTTAATTTAGTGTATGCAGCTAAACCATACCAAAACTGCAGTAGTTGGGAAGAGGTCCCTAACGCTGTTTCCTGTCTGTAGTGTGCATTCTGAGAACCCAGCACAGTATGTTTTCATAAATATAAATCCAGCAATTGCCAGAAAAGTAGGTCGATACATTAATGTAGGGCACTAATAAACCCATACACAGCGAGTCCACCTCCAGCAAGTGCAACCCGAGTCCCTCAGCGCCTGGCGTCCCCTTGGGCACACCAGGACAAGTAGTCAAACCTTGGCTGCTCTGGTGTATCATCCGCAGCCACAGCACTTGCCCCAAGTGTTCCTTTGGAGGGGACTTTCAGAGCCACCGTCCGTGGCTGCCTCGGCTTGCGCTCGTGCCTCTCAYGGCCTCGGGAAGCCCTGCGGCTTCTCTCTTGCTGGGAGAACTTGAATCCCTTCCMGTGATTTGTCTTTATTCTAGGGAACAAATGCACTGGCCTTTTCCACGGCTGCCTCCTCCCCCAGGGACCCCCCACGAAACGAGAGAACCTTTCTGCAAATGTCACGCTGGCTCCTCKGCGAGGCCGGTGGTGACATTTTCGTGCTCTGCCCCAGCCCTGGCGGGTGTCACCCAGGGAGGTGCATCCGCGAAGGCATCCCAGGCACAGGGCTCGACAGGCTGGGAGCGGGGCTGGCACGGGGGAGATGCGTGAACAGACACAAACGTCCCCGGCAGAGCCGATGGAGAAGAGCTCCCCGAGGTGCCCCTGGGTGGCGTGGCCATGCCGTGGTGCTGGCGAGGGACGAGTGTGCTCTTTGTCCCTGTGTCCCCCCGTTTTGGAGCTTCCCTGTGCCAGGCGTGCTCCCCTGTGCAGGGAGGGATGTGCAGCTGACTCACAGCTTTTTGTCTATTTTTAACTGTGACTTTTTTGTTGTAACCCAGAATTCCTGCAGTTTACCTTTCTGTGTGGCTAGCCCAAAGCTGCAGCCCTAACCAGAGAAAAAGTCTCCTGGAAATCTGTGCAGGAATGTTCCTGCATGTCCAATTACTGGAAAATGGGAATTTTCCCGAGTGCTGGACTTGAAGGTGGCGACCTCTCTGTACCCAGATACCCTTGCATCCTCCTCTTCTTTCTCCTCCTCCTCCTCCTCTCCAACAGGCTGGTACCGTCACCCCCCCTTTCTTTGGCCACGAAGCTCCTCAGAGTTTCCCCACTCACCCCCCTCGTGTGGTTTTGCTTAGAAAATATCAGTTCCTCTCCAGGTGTCCCATGATGACTGTGATTTAGCGGCCTTATTTAAAGTACCCTTGGATAACATTTGGATGCGTAAGAGCAAGCCGAGCTGCGATGAACTTCTCACAGTGAGGCAAGAGCAAGCTCATTTACAAAAGCATTTGAGGAGGCATTAAAACAAAATCTCCATTTTCTGCAGTTACTTTCCAAATCCGGTTGTCATTAACTTGCTCAAAAAGCCCTTTGGTATTTCAAACTTTAGTAAATCATCGCGTTCTTCCAATTAACTTYCCTGCTCCAGACGCTGCTGCGGCAGCTCCGATGCAGCCCCGCTGCTACCAAGGGGCTGGGCGCTCCTGATTCCCGTGCTGAGGAGCAGCGCGCGGCTCCATCCGCCTGTGCGAAGGGCGAGCGGCCGAGTGTGGCRAGCGGCGCCACAACCCGCGTGGCCRTCACCGCTCCGGGCACACAGGCAGTGCCATAGCTGGGCACGAGTGGGCCGAGTTTGTACAGTAGTAAATAACGAGTTTGTTCTCTGATGCTTTTCCCCAGTCTAAGTGTTTGCAGACCCCTTAAAGAGCTCCGTTTAATCTCCTCTCCATTTGCAGTCTAATGTGTGTTATGCTGCTTGCACACAGACATCACCATCACAGGGATAATCGCCTGTTCTTTCCTCATTTGCAGGTCTGACTGTCCTGGACCACTCTAAAAGGTGGTCTTAGAGCTTGCAAAGACCAAAACCTGCGATGTCTAAGCARAAAGTGAAGCACCATTACACGTGTGCATCCTGAACCTCCATGCCACATTGTTTGAGGAAAATTTTCATTAAGAATGAATTAGGAAACACTCGAAAATATTTATTTTCTAGGGGCAGAAGCTCAAGTCACGTTTGGGAAGGTGAATCGTAGTTTTTGTGATTTCTCTGTGCACGATTGCTCGGAGCAGTCTGGAGGTTGCACGGGCTGAAGCCCGTCTTCCATAGGGATGCACAGGCTCACGACGCTCTCTGGCGCACGCTGGCTCTGGTTGCAAGTCCTGGGGTTTACACTGGGAAGGCACCTTGGCGATGTGCAGGGCGGCAGGTGACCCAGGATTTGTATTCTTGCCCTTTTCCATGTATTTCAGCAGAAGGAACCAAGTCCTAGGTTTGATAYGTGAGCGCTGAGGCTGGCGCGAAGCAGGGAGTGCAGCAGATGCGCTGCGCAGTGTCAGACACCAGCGAATCTCCAACGGGCTGTTATTAATGCAGGGAGATCGACTGAAAACATTTTGCTCGGGCAGCTCTTCAGCAATTCACAGCTCATTTCCAATCATTACAGTAATTACATGGCGAGTGCTGAGCGCAGGTCCAGTGGCCCTGGGSGAGCAGCCTGGGGGGATCCAGGCATTGGGGTGCCAAACTGGTCCAGAGAATCAGCAAAATCCCTAGGAATAACACCCGGGATTGCGTAAATTTAGTTAACATCATTCAGTCCTGAACCTGCATGCATACAGAGTTATTTGATAATTTAACTTTGTTGATGGCATAAATTATTTGCCTTTMAATCTTTAAAAAATAAAATACAATATTTTTCATACAGGCTTTAGCATGAATCCATTTTATTCAGGCARTTTAGGAATATGGCCGAATTATGAAATTTCAGAGCCTCTGCAACAGTAGGGCAGTGTTTCTGAATGCACTTTTATCTGTTTCTTGCTAATCATTGGCTGGTTTTCATCTGTGTTTCTCAAKCAGGAATTCGTACAGAAACTCTGCGGATATAAAGTGCTCGTGTCTGCACGTCTAGCACCTTATCTGTGAACAAGGTGAGCTTCATATCTCCCTGCTTTTGCAATCCCCCAGACCAGTTATTTGATTGATTGCAGCTCAGAGTTTCAATAAGCCTAGCCACAACAACAAAAATATTGCCGATATAGATATATCTTTTAAGCTGTGATTGTCCTGGCTCTTTCTCATAAAGGAAAAAAAAAATCCTGTAGCACAGGTGTATTGTGCTCTACCTGCTGCTTCTCTCACCAGCAAATGATGCCCTAATGCATTCCTGGAAAATAGCACTTTCTCTGCTTCTGTTGTAGTCTTTATGCAAGATTTTGAGTATATTGTGCGTGAGAGTCTGGTTCTTCTTGCAGTTGTGGCAAGAAGGGGCTTCTCCAGGTTGTTAAAGAGGATCAAGTTGCCTTTGCAAAGGAGGATTTGCCRTGCAGCTTCATCTGTTTGCTGTAGAACATGACTGTGTCAAAGCATTATAATAAGTTAATGCCTCTGTTGAATGGCATCCATTAGTTCTTTTGWAATTAACAGAATCACAAGCAGTTCCATCTAATGCATCTAATGACTGTGAAATCCAGAGTCTTTGCTGTAAATACATTGCAGACAATATACATCAGGGATAACCACTGTTGGGTTTGTTTAATATAACCTTTTTTWTCTCTTCCTATTTGATCATGACTTTTGCAAACTGCTGTTTCTAGTTACCTGCAGAGTTTAYTTGCATGCAGTGATTAGTTAACTTCTATGTGAGCACCTTTGAAGGAAGAATGAATTTAGCTGATTATGGAATACAGAAATGCACTATTTTACACCTACGCCGTTTTGGATAAAGCTTTTCAGTCTTGTTTCCAGTCACCTTCATCTGAATGTCCCAGTGCCTCATCTGTGCAGCCTGCTCCCTGTCTTTCCAAAGGGCCTTTGAGCTCCGCGCCGTGCTCTGCCCCGTGTCCCTTCCTGCCGCAAGGGCTCCGGGGGGATTTTCAGGGGARGGAACTCTCACCTCGCTGCCAGATGAATGCAAGAGGGTGGCTTTGGAGTCTCGCACCTCCTGGGCTTTGCATGGGCTTTCTGGAATAAGGAGTGGGGAAAGGCACTTGGATGTCTTTTAGAGAATAACTGTGATTTTCTATCCCACTGTAATTTTCTAGGTCATCAGAAAATTGTGTATGTGTCTGCATTTGAAATACAAGATTAACTGAATCACCAAACCTTCAGAAAATCAGTCAGACACAGTGCATTTGCCTTCATTTGAGCTAATTTTGTGCACATGAATATGACATATAGGAAACAAACTCTTAAAATACACATATCTTAAAAATCTTTAAAATCCATACCTAGGTGTATGACACATGTTGAGACAATGCATATATAAACACTGTGAAGATCTACAGCATTCTGTTTACATGAAAAGGAATGAATGAAATAGAGGCAAAGTTGCCTGTGGGCAGAAAGCATGGAAACCGCTCTAAGGCCTTGAATCTGGTGAACCAATAAGTCCCTATAAAGTCAATGACAAGTTCCGTGTGGGTTTTAGAGTTTTAAAATTCAGAGCTTAAGGTGATTTGAAGCATGGGAGACGGCTGACTGCTGTGCGAAGGGCCAACACGATATAATGCATTGCTGAGGAGCTGCCTAAGTCCTGAGCCATGGAAGGAAATTAATCCTAAGAGGGACTTCCATATCAGAGCTTATACTGGGATGAATTTTTCATGCTTGATAGAGATTTCAAAGTAATAATGTTATCAATCTTACTATTTACAGGTAATTATCCCTGTAAAGGACCTGTAATAATTTGAAAACATCTGTATCCTTCTGGAATCAGTGGACACCTGCCCTTAACCAAGGAGGGAATTTGATGGCATGACTCTGGGGACGGGCTGTGGGGCTGGTGACGTGAGGGGCTGTCTTTAACCTTCACCAGGACCGGTGAAGCTGCCCCTTGGCACCGCTGGGTCCCAGCTCCGTTTGCAAGAGCAGCGGTCACATGGGGACAGCRCTTGGCCGCTTTTCTCCAAAAAAACACCCTTCTCAGAGCTGTCAGGAAGCCCCAGGTTTGTATAGGGGCAGCACTCAGTTACCTAAAGGATGGGGTCTTTTTGAGTGGGTACACTCGTCCAGCTGGCATATCCCACAGCAGAGTTTTCCTCACTTTCTTTTCTCTTTCTTTTTGGAGCCAAATTCCTGTTTATAGTCACATTTTTTTTCTCTCTCATACTATCTGCCACTCTGGTTGAATATGGGTTGTGCGCACATGCCAACGAGCTGCTTGCTTGGCAGGAGTTCACCGGCTTCATAGCAAAGTAATGGGCCCATATGGCTAATAGCCACCAGTCCAGCAGCCACCAGCATCTTCAGGAGAYATTCGTTTGTCACACTGGCCTGACCTTGTCATCTGCTGAGGCAATGAGAATTAAAGGAGAGTCATAAATGTGCCCTGTTCCTCCTAGCATGCCAGCTGAAGCTTGCTTCAAAATAAAACCTGCTGCCATTTGGCTTTACAGCTGCCTCCCTTATTTCTGGGATAKCTTCTCTGTCCATGACTGATTCCTTGGGTTTGGAAGGATCTCAATCTCTTGATCTCCGTCCTTGTGGACACGGGCAGCTTGGGCATGACTAGTTTGGCAGCCAGGCTCAGCATCCATGGACAGCTCAGCATCTGCTCCAGTTTTGCCATCAACGGGGTGATGCTGTCCCCTGCTTTGGGCACGTGTCTTTAGTGCTGGGAAGACCTGCTTGAGGATGTGGAGATGTAAAGGCACATGAAGCTTTTGTTGTGTATTTTTCCTCACTGTCTTTTTCCAGACAAAAACTGTAGAATCTGTTATTATCTTGCCTTTTTTTTTTTCCCAGAAGATAGTAAATCATCTAAAGGTCAAGAGTCACTTTTTATTTTGAAATACTGAGACATACTATTTTGCTCTGCCTGGAATTCATAGATTTGGCTGTCTAACGAGCCAATTTACTGGCAGAGTAGAAATGAATGCCATGCATACATGGGGCTTTTCCTGTTATAATTAGACTACACAGATGACTTTTGAACATAAGTAGTAGCAAACAGCAAGCTATAGAAACACACAGAAAGGCCACATTTAAAAGGAATAGGTCAAGGATCAAACTTTTCCATTGTTTGCTCCGAATCCCATAAAATAGAGCTGGCCAAGCGCTGCGTGTGACTCAGCTGGCTCCTGGGAGGAAGGGAACCGTGTATGCTGAGCACCACCTAGCGCCACGGAGCCCCTCAATGCCAGAAATTAATCCAATTTTCCTCTTATTTCRAGCGAGTAGGTGGCTCAGAGGGATGCGCTGGCTCCGGCGCGGTCGCTCCGGCAYGCTGCACGCCAGAGAAGCTGCCCTTGCTCTTGCTGCCTCTGSTGTTGTCCTCTTTCCGTAGTTTCCCACGGTTTTTCCTCCTGTGAGCGGACACAGGAGTCCACGTGCTGCAAGAACAGCACTCCTGAAAAGGGATGCAAAATTAACCCGAGGCATCTGTGTCTGTATCATAAGGACGCGCTGAACAGAAAATAAAAGTGCAGCCCTTTGTTGTACTGCAGCCCTCTGACTGCATCTGAGGTACTGCAGTTTGGGCTATTCCCAGGCAGGCTRGCTCTGAACACATAAACTAATGTAGTCTGGGCTGTACATATACGACTACTGGCCCTGACCAGATTTAGTAAAATAATTTGGGGTTTAAGAGTTGCTTTTCTATGTGCAGACAATACTGGTTGTCTTGAATTGAAGCCAGGGATGGTCATGGAGGGAATCTGGGGTGGGTTGAYGGCTGAATCGCATACGCTTGAAACTAACCTTTTGTGCTAGTAGATGCCACTGTTAATAGGTTAAATGTGATTTCTGGTAGGTTTAGAGCAAATAACTGCTGTCCATCATGGCTGAAGAAAGGAGTTTAAATGGGAGACTCGTATGTGCCCTGAGCAACCGGTGAGGGGAAAATAACCAAGAAAGAGCAAATCAAAATATCAGCGTATCAGGAGAGGTCAGGGAAAAAGAATCATACTTTTTTTTTTTTTTTTTTTTTTTTTTTTTTTTTTTTTTTAATTCCCAAAGATTCGGAGAAGAAACAGCACTTTTTTTTTTCCCTTGTTTTGATACTTGGGCATCTGGGTGCCACCTAGCACGATGACTGTGCCCTGGAGAGAGATCTGAGAACAGGCAGGCCCAAAAGGATAAATCCTTGCCAAAGTGAGCAGGCAACTATTAAATTTGATAAGCCTGTGCTTTTGCTTTGCAAAATAAATTCTCAAAATAAAATAAAAATATTAAAAAATAAAGTCATGCTTTAAAAAAAGAAAAAAATGWCACCCCTTCGGAAAATAAATGCCATAAAATGCGATGGGGGCCACGGAACGTGCTTAGGCGGGTCTCGAACCCACGGGCTAGCTGAGGCGGCGGCGGGGCTCGAACCGGCGGCCTCCCKATCGGGGCCGCTGGCGGCCGGGGCGGCTGCTCGGGCTCCTCCCCGCGCTCGCTCCGCCCGCCGCGCGGCGCTTCCCAGGCTGCTCCGCGGGTAAACAGCGATGGCCGCCGAGGAGGGAGGCGGAGAGCCCSGCGACGACATGGGCAACCACCTGCAGCTCGTGCCGGGTAATGGCGGCCGCGCGGCGCGGCGGCGGCGCCGCTTCCCGCCGGCACCAGCTGGCTCCTGCCGCTGCCGGGCGGTTTCCTCCAGAAGGAATCCTGCGCGAACAGTATTCTTCCGTATTTAAAGCAGTACTGGGAAAATAGCAATATTCGGCGTCGGGGCGCTGCCCTCGTCGCCGTCTCGGGTCTCCCGGGGAGGGASGCGAGGGGGTTAAGGGGCTGGGCGAACGTCCCGCGGTGCCTCGCGTATCCCTGAGGAGAAGCGACGCTCCCCGCGCGGCCTCGAGGCYGCGCCAGCCCTCGGACCAAAAATAATAGCTAAAGAAAGAAAAGAGAGGGGGGAAAAGAAGCTAAAAATGTCCATATTAATGTGAGGAAGACACCGGTGCTGTCGCCGTCTCCTGTTGCTGTTTGCAGCCCGGTGCCGCTGCAGTGCAGTGAGTCACCGTCGCCGATCAGCAGGCACGGAGGAAAGGCCCTTCCAAAGGCTCTAGAAAATGCAAACGGTGCCACCTACTAACGAGTRAAAAACTACCCAGTGTCTGTGTGCGGTAGGATGTTATCTCTGCTGGCAGCTTGCTGTTTTTCTTCCCTTCTGCTTGGGAACCACACAGAGACTTCCCCTCTCTCCCCCAAACTGAGCAAAATTCTGGCTATWTTTTACATATTAAACACTTTGCAGTCATTTGTGCTTAAGGTTCTAACCTCAGTGTAACAGGATAAAAACTTCATGTAGAAAAGGAGTATTTTTCATAATGATCTGGGAGGCGATGCCTCGGGACTTTAAATTATGTAATTAGATAGGGCACCAAAGAGAGTYTCCAAACTTTTTTTACCCCTTCTTGTACTGAATTATTTCGTGTTGAGAAATACGTGGTTTGGGATGGGCTTKTAACATCAGTGGGGCTCTGTTCCTCCAGCAGTCAAGGTTCTGTAAACTAGGAAATGCTTTAAAAAGGAAAGGTAAAACGAATATATTGACTAAGCATTTTGTGAAGGATGCTTTTGGCAGCCGTGCCGGATGAACACGGAGAGGGATGGGAGATTTTTCCGAAGCYGTGACTAATGTTTTTCTTGTAGTTCTGTCATCCCCCCCACTCACAAAAATAACCTGTCAGCAAAAAAGTGAGTGGAGGACCTCCCATTTCTGAAGCAAGACTGCTTAGGAAGTGTCTTTTATGTTGCAAGGCAGTAATTCTATCCTGCAATTTTCAGAGCCAGATTGTGTGTTAAATAAAATGTTAATCATAGAGGTAGGCAGCTAAACAGACCATTGTGTAGATGGTTTCTGCCCTTGTTGTGAGGCCTTTGCTTTCAGGTTCTAAATGCTGGTTTGCCGTTGTGGTTGTCCCTTACTTATTGGTGTAAGAAGGCACCAGGTTTGATTTGGAAGGTTTATAATAACATCCATTGTGGACATGGTGGGTAAATGCTGACTGTGCTACTGGTATAAAGTAATAGGATCAAGTAATGCAGTTTGTAATGTAAATACATACTCGAARCAATGTGATTATTGCACGTTTTAAGTAAATCTAGATCACAGAWTGGTCAGTGAAGCCAGTATTTTAGACAGGTACATTCCTTTGATTTTCTTAGTTTTCTTATTTATGTTTAAATARGTACTGCCATATGAAATTTGATCTATATCTTTTTAATAATTAGGGTAGCTGTTCAGTGCTCTCTATAAATAATTGAAATGCATTTCATACAGATATATACTCTGCTTACACTGTTTCCAAAATAAAACTATCCTCTTGTCCAAAAGTTTTTTTTATGAATAGCACCTAAAATGGAGAAATGAGAAGAAAATAGTAACTTTTAAGTATTATTTTATATCTGAAGTCCTTTGCAGTCATATTGTTCCCTTAACAACAAGTTTAACAGATTCTCTAGAAATGCCAGCAAGAGGCTACGTGTGAACATAGAACTTTTCTTGATGTCTTAATCTTTGCTTGTTGATTTTTGCATARTATTTTGTATGTGCTTATCAGCAGAGAGCGAGGAAGAGGATGACAATGAAATGGAAGTTGAGGATCAAGATAGTAAAGCTGAAAAGCCAAATATCATTAATTTTGACACCAGCTTGCCAACATCACATGTGGTATGTCCTTTTTCTACAAATATTCCATTAAGTTTATTTTGGAGAGSTTTTGATGGACCAGTATATATACATATATCTCTTGATTTTAATAAAGCTACTGAATAAATGCARTGCTATGCCTGCTGATTCTAAGGTAGGTAAGTAAGTCTTACTAAAAATGTGATCTCTATTGCTCGTTTATAATGGACAAGAGATTTTTGCTGAGAGCCGTTCAGAGGGGTATCCTTGAATGGTTCCAGTCCAGAAGTTTCTGTCCACTTCTGTACTGTTGCGCATGGTCCCTCCTAGGTATTTCAGGGGTAGCAGACCTGAGGGTTTTGCAGTTGTAACTTGTCCCATAGACACTGGGATAGAAATCAGCAGTGCTTTGTGTTAGCAAAGACACTAATTCAACTGGAGTCCAAAAAGAGTCTTCCGTAGAGCATGTCCTATGGTCTGGTGTAAGGTGGTAACACATGATAGTGAATGCATCATGTTCTGAAGATGCACTGCATGTGAATATTCAGTGTACCAGGTTTCCTTTTGAGAATCATTGACCTCTTACGATTTGYTTTTGTACAATTCTATTGTAAAATCCTTAAAGCAACAACATAGTTTTATTTCATCTTTATAAAACAAAAACCTCCTATACGAGTGTTATTTCTTTACTTTTTGTTTTCAGTATTTAGGTTCTGATATGGAAGAATTTCATGGGAGAACAGTGCATGATGATGACAGCTGTCAGGTGATTCCAGTGTTGCCTCAYGTGATGGTGATGTTGATTCCTGGACAGACGTTGCCTCTTCAACTTTTTCACCCTCAAGAGGTTAGCATGGTGCGGAATTTAATTCAGAAAGACAGAACATTTGCTGTTCTTGCATACAGGTAAAATACACGAGTGGATTTACTGGTGGTATGGAACATGTATTTTTAGTGCTGATTTCTTTGGGCACTAGATAATTGCATCTATTTTGTGGTATATAACAAAAGTTGAGGTTTGAAACTGTTAAATTTCCAGCATACAGTGAAAAGAATGTTGGTTAGCTGCATGACAGCATCAGAAAACCATTCCTTTTGTGTAGAGAAACAGTAAGTGTTGACTTGCTTTCCTTGGTCAAGCATTCTCTTGATTTCAGATAACTGAGTGGGCTTCTGTACTTTGCTTTAAGAAAAAGCTTCAACTTGAAATACAAAAAGTGAGATTCTTTTCTGTGGGAACTTCATTATCTTAAAGATATATACCTGTTTGTGTATAAGTTAACAAGCTTAGATAAATGTTTAACATTAGAGTTGCGCGAACTGCAGGGAAGATAAAAGATAATCTGTGCCAAAAGAGGCTGGGAGTGTTCCTCCTCCCTACCCCAGTTTACTACAATTTAATTATGTGGAAGATGGGAGCAGCTGTTTTTAGAAACTCGATCTAAAGAACTCTAATACTTTCAATATCTGCATTTCAAATACGTTTTTGATCCCTGTGTTCCCAGAATCTCGCCTCTACATCCTAAAATCAAATCTTGATCATCAAGAAAATAGGACTTACTTTTAAACAGGTGAAATAATGGTTGCAGTCAGTTTGAACGTATTTRACCCAATTTACTTTTTCAAATCAACTAAACATAGACAATCAGTGTAGGCAGAAAAACTAGTGAAATCTGGTTGAATAGTGTTTTTTGGAGCATGGATAACCTTTTTTTTCCTATTGCTTTTAGTAACGCACGTGAAAGGGAAGCACATTTTGGAACAACAGCAGAAATATATGCATACCGAGAAGAGCAGGAATTTGGAATTGAAACTGTCAAAGTGAAAGCAATAGGGAGACAAAGGTTCAAGGTGCTTGAAATCAGACCCCAGTCAGATGGGTAAGAAAATAATTTAATTTTGCATGTTGCAAATCATGTCGTATCAGCACTTTACACAATAGACTGCTAAAATGTATAATGCTTAGTATCCTGCTGAAAATTCTGCCTTTTGCTGTTTTCACCAAGCYATTTAAATTTTACTGTTTGTGAATCTACCCTTTCAGTGCACAAACGGTTAACTGGTATAGATACTAGTTACACAGTTGACCAGCAGCTCCTCTGGTTATTAAGAATTTCTGACATTTGCTATTCTAAGACTCATATTTTAGTTTTTAGTAACTTTTCTCTAAAATTTTCTAATGAATGTCTTCAAATGGTGTGATTTGATGTGTATGAGAATACATTTGCCAGAATGAATTGGTTTCTGAATAAGGCAGGAGAAAGTTGTTTCGTGTCAAAAATTCCCAAGTTTTCTTTCAGACTCTTTCAAATCCCGGTTTCAATCCTGATGCGGAGTGAGAGGAGGCTCCTTTATTAAGTGCAGGCCTTCAGCTGTCTTTGTGAAAAGTCTCCTTGTTACTGGCCAGATCCTATGCCTCTGAAAATCTGTAACTTGCATTTTTTTCCAGAGATGATCTGCACTGGACGTGTACAACTTCAGCTGAGCGTGACTTTATGTGCAACTGCAGCTCTGAACTGCTGCAGGCAAGGGGACAACAGTGGAACTGAAAAATAAGCTTGTCCTTTTTTGTACTTTGTGAGATCTTTATCTACTGAGCCTCAGCAGCATGCAGAGGATTCAGCTGCATAGTTCAAGTACAGAAGTACAGGGCCCCAGAGGGGTGGTGTTTTTCACAGGAAGCATTAGAAAAGTGGAGAACTGGAGACTGGTAATAATGCCAAAGAAACAAGTAACTTCTTAATTATTTTCCTTCATGAAACTTTTCTGCTTTTTTGAGGCTGAGACCCTAAACTGAAACAGAAGTTGAAAGGAGCACATACTAAGTATTGTTCAGGCTATCAAAGGCAGCTATGCCTGCAGTGAAAAAGAGGGTTACCTCTGAGATACTTTTCAATTGGATGCTCCCTGGCTGGGGGCTGCGCTACATCCCAGACAAAAGCATTCCAGCTTCAGTGTGGGAGCTCTTCTAAATATAAGGCATCCAAACCTCACCTGCTATTTCATCATTCTTCTCCTGCATTTCATTTGTAATCCATCCGCATACTGGTGAGGAGCACACAGCARTTGCATAATTCCCTGTTCCCTTCGYCCATCTGTTCTGTGCTGTGTTGCCCTCCATTCTCTAGTGCTGGGGCAGAAAAAAAGGGATTAAAAAAATAGATTGTGCATTGGTATGTAGATAAATTTTGCTTTGCAAGGAGCAAATAAAATAAATCAATACCTTCATACATGATAAGTAGAAGATGAGCACAGTGTTGGTGTTGAATGTGAACAGAGAAGGAGGGAAATTTTGTCCTTTGCACTTTTAGATATTTAAATCTTAATATTGTGTGGCAAAGTTTTTTATTATCTATGAAGCAGACAGCTTTTATGTACATAAATTCCTGTTTGTCTCTCCATCTGATTGTCTTTCCTCAGTAACCTCATGAACTTCTTGGCCTGTTTCAGCTGTGTTTGACAAAACAAGAAAGACCTCAAAGATGATTAAGCTTCTACAGGACTCATGAAAACTGATGACTGGGTCCATGCAGGAGATTAATTTAGTCTTGGAAAGACTTACTCTGTACTTGGCTAGTACTCTGGTGTGCTGCTAGCCAGTCTGGATATGTGTGGGTTAACTGGCCAGCACAGACTTGTAGCTCAAAACCAGGCACAGTGTGTTYTGCTAGCACCAGCCAGTAGTGAGGAGACTCAGAAAGGGGTTCAGCTGCTGTAGAATTCTGACAGAATTCTGCTGCTGGGTCCATTCTGACCCAGCAGTTACTGTTCACTGATACTGATGGGCAACTGCTACTTCTCCTGTTAAAGGCTGGCAATTCTTTTCACGTACTTCCTATAGCRAACACTCTCTCAAATCAGCTTCAGTAGCAGCCTTCTGCCTTGCTCCAAGTCYGCTTTCCATCTTCCAGTGTGATGCCTGTGATGTGGAAGAATAGGCTAGAGGCAATTACCTAGCCTCTAGGTAATTAATACCTTTATTTATGAAAGTGAGCGAGACCTTTAACAGTTAAGGATACATATTGTCTCTTGTCATCAGGAGCTCAGCAGTCTGAACTTACCATTTTCTTATGTTTTAAAAACAGGCAGCTAAAGACATGAGGAATACCTATGTTACTTTGCTATTCTTCACCGTTGAGAAAAACTGTTGTTTGAACACAAGRTGGCAGTGCTTGGATAACTACAGTAGCAATGGCATTGGCTTTGAGAATTCAGCGTCTAGAACAGTGAGAGATACAGTGATTCGTTGTGCTGTTTACACATCATATTATGATRGTTTTATGTCTGCGGACTAGAGGAGGTCACTAGCAGCATGTTTACAAGTTTCATTGACAAGTGTGAATTTTTAAATGTTTGAAATAAAGGAGGTGGGATTTAGTTTCTAATCAAGGAAACTTTTTTTTTTTTTTTAAGAATGCATTAAATACTCAACTTTCTAATATTAGACCTCTTGTGGGCCTTAAGATCTTACAATTTCCAGTAATGTGACTGCATTTGGGGATACATTCCATTTAGAAATATATTTTCTACATTTAGAAAATAGACTGAAAATAGCTGTTTATTTCAATAGTGCCAGGTGAAAGTCTGCCAGGTGAACTTTCAAGCCATAATTAGCTATTAAAAAAAAAATCATGTGAAGTAATTATTACAGACCAAAGTATTTTATTTGAGTTTACTCTATGCTGTAGTTATTTGGTCAAACACGTACTTACAAGTAAATCCAAAAGGACAGTTTCTCTTTTGAGTGATCTTGTGGRGATTTTGGTGCTTGTGTATGTACTGGCCTGGATTGGGAAGCTCCTGTCCATAGCACCTTTGAATGCTCTGTGCTTCTGTACCAATCTGCTTTGCAGAACCCACTGTCCTAGCAGAGATTAGTCAATTTGAATCTCTTTAGTATTCTCAATATGCTGTGGAGAAGTGAGCAGATATTCTTCAGTTTGCCCAGAGGAAATGATTCTCTGTGTGGGTTATTAGATATACTCCAGACTCCTGTCCTAGCAAACTAATTTTCTATCAATGAGCTGTTTTATGAGCCTGGTAGTGTAGCAGTTTGTTTCCACTTTTGTCCGTACGTTGGAGATGACATAAAAGCAATGTTATGTTCTCTCTATAGAAGTAAAACATTTGTGTTAAGATTTTGCTTCCAGTTTTTTGTTTCTTTTGTTAGATGCTTTGCATATGAGTGTCACCAGTCTAGCAGACATTTTGATAAAGAAGGAAACTGACTAATCTTCTTAGCAAAAAAAGTTTATGGTCGCTTTTGTGTTTCTAATTACCATGTGCTTATGGCAAAATACAAATACATTATTTATAACAAGTTAAAATAGTTCACTGACAAATTGTTTTCTGCTCTTTGGGGACAATTTATGGTTTCTGCCAATGATGGCAGCTGTTTCAAAGCTCTGTTCTCAAGACACTGTTAACTGATAGTATTTCATGGTCTGACTCAGGTGTTTTTTTCTCAAATTTTCTAGTGGAGATGCAGATTCTTTTGGTTTTTTTGGTTTTTGTTTTTTTTTTTTTTAATCCAGCAGATAATAGGTTTGCCTTTCTGTGCTGCCTTACAAGTATTCTTCAGATACCTAGAAGTTGAGGGAGCACATACTGAAAGATAGAGGCCATGGTAATCATCCTGGTAGCAACACAGAAGATCATCCTACTTTGGCAGTTAAGGCAAGTGGCATAGGGAGATTTACTTTCTGAGCACAGTGGCTTTCTATCAAAAGACAAATTATTCCCTCCTAGGCTCTTTTTCTTCTTTCCATATCTATGCTATAGTCTTTTAAGTAGGAAAATAATACAAGAAGCTTACCAAAAACGTGACATCTCCCCTGACACTTTTATCAGTGGTGTTCTTGGAAGATGTCAGACATATGGGCAAAGGGAGAGAACAGATCTCCCTCTGTCTTCAGAGACATGTGATGGATAGTGATTTCTCTCACCACTCTTCTTCCCTACTCCATCTTCACTTCCTATTTTGTTCAATTTCTTAGGAACTGGTGGATGTTACCATTTGGCTTCCAAGTGACAGTATTTTAGAGGTGTCTGCCAGTGTTGTGGCTCATCTGTCTCATCAAGATCTGTAAATGTTTTTGTAACTAGGAGATTGTGAAATGAAGTCTTGAAATTGCACTTTAGTTACAAAATAATTTAGGAAAGAGATTAGCATCTAACTAGACATTTTAAGAGCAAAACTGGAATCCATATTAGCAAAAGTACAGCTGTCTCTTGACAGATGTAAAATAACGACTTGTCATATTGACCAGCTATAGCCAAGACATGAGATTGAACATGAGATTGTGAATTTTTGCGTCACGGCAAGACTCCAGTTTCTCAGTCTGCAGATATGACTGAGAACAGCTGATCTGTAATCAGTCTAGAAGTATTCCTTAAAATGTATCCTTGCRGAGTCATTAATAGAAAATTACAGAGGTAATGTAAGAATAACTGTCCTTTCCACTTCTGTTACTGGTAGGTCTAATAGCATAGGCACATACTTGAGAATTCTGTAGGGAGGCATGTGGGATCCACAGTTTCAGATTTATTCCTCAAAATCAGCATTCTGGGTAGTATTCAGAACATAGAAACATCAGCATTTCTTTAGAGCAAGCTTATGCAAGTTACATTAGGAAAAATGACTAGAGCGCTGCATAAATTAACTGAGCTGTGTGCAATTTGCATGCAAACAAGAAGGTTGGAATTAAGATTATCGAAATGGCTGATCATTTACCCAAAACCATAAACTTTTTCCAGGGCTCATGGATGAGTGACCCGAGTGTCAGTGATACAGTCAGTGTTTGAGTAAGACTTAGCAATTTGTGAGCCTGTTCTCATCCAGCTGAAATAAGAAATGTCTGAAATTTTACCCCAAGGAAAATCAAACCCAGACATTTTAAGTTCAGTGGTTGGGCTAATTAATTCTGATTAATTCTGTTATTCGCGAGAGTCATCTGTTAAGAATCCTACACTGTAAAAGCATTCACATAACTGCAGCCTTGTTTAATGAAGTTTCTAAGGCTTTCTGACCTGAAACTGGTGCTATTAGGAATTTGGTTGTCAGAACACCAGCTGGCAGTGAGGGCTGTTAGCTTGAGCTTGTGGCCAGGTTGTTTGCAGAAGGTCGAGAATACCTGGACTGCTATATACTGGGTTACTAGCTGTTGCCAGCAAGAATTTTTGTCTGGGCACGTGGACATCACATGATTGGTAGTGTGTATGGAGAGAGTGCACTTCAGAGGTCTCTGGCCATTGCAAAAATAAATAAATAAATAAATAAATGTAATTTTATATATATATATATAAAATAATATAGCAAATGTATATATAAATATTTTCAGTGTTAATCCTACTGTAAGTATAATTGCAAGTTTATAAAGATGTGTCAATATTTCAGGATTTTTGATTCTTTTTTTTTTCTTCTTCTTCTTTTTTCCCCCTTTATCAGAATTCAACAGGCTAAAGTACAAATCCTTCCTGAACGGGTGCTGCCTTCAACAATGTCAGCAGTGCAGCTGCAATCTCTCAACCGATGCCACATATTTCCTTCTTCAAAACCTACATCACGGAAAGACCGAGCTATACATCAATGGTGGCAGAAATATCAAAAGGTCAGAAGCTAATTGTGTTTTTTATTTTTTATTTTTGATGATATTTCAAAAATCAATATAAAATTCCATCTGTGCATCTTTAGAGAAGGATGAACAAACTGGGATGTTAAGATGTCAACTTTTGCTGGATTTTGTGATTTTTTTTGTCCATTGCAGTTAACTGATAAGCAAACATTTAGTTTTATGAGTTCTGCTAGATTTTAATTATAGTATTTTTACTTTTTAGAGAATTTAATTGTAATTGAATATCTTACAGAACTAGTTATAAGGTGTAATGACCTTTTTAAACAGGAAGATTAGAACTGTACTACTGTAATTGCATGACTTTTTTTCTCTCTGGATGTGCTTATTTGGGTGTATTAATGTTTTTAAGACCGATAAGGTTATAATGTTTGCAGAYGTCAGTTGTTGTCAGTTAAACAGGCTAGGAAGGCTAAAAATATGGGTTTTAGAAAATAAAAAAAATATGATGAGAAATTATTCTGTTTGTCAAGACAATTGGAAGCAGAGGAGATTGTCTGATACATAATGTCTATGTAAGTTTATGTATGTATAATGTATATGTTTAATTTAAAKCCTTGATTTGTAGTTCCATTTCTAAGTTATGTATTTATGTCAGCCAAATATCGAGAAGGTTTTTCATTAGCAACCAGGCTTAACTTTATTACAGTTTGAGCATACTTTATATTATACTTTAATTTCCTTATATATGTATAGGTTTTGGTAACTTCAATGTTTCATATTTTCTGTTACACTCGTGCCATTTATCGTGTGACTGGCATTTGATCAAAGCTCTTCAGTAAAAGATAGTCATGAGACTTTCAAAATATTTTTTTTATATATATATAAAAAATATATATTTATTTATATGTGTGTGTGTGTGTGTGTGTGTGTGAGAGAGAGAGAGAGAGATTAAACATCATGGTTACCCAATTATAATTGTTCAGCTCTTTGAAGTACCTTCTGAAACTCCTAACTTGTTTATAAGTCAGCTTAAAATACCTGATCTGTCTCATTTGATATCAAGTAACATAATCACCTTACATAATGGATGATTTTCTGTAGTTGCTGTAGTAGTGACAGTTGATGGAAACTAAGGAATAGATGTGCTGTTTAATACTATTTGAATATTTGAACTGTCTGAGTTTCAGATAGATGCTCTTTTGAAGGCATAATATCTCATTATTAAATATAAAAAGTCATTCTACCGCTGAGAGGTTTTTTTGCACTCTTGTGTCCTCTGTCTTGTGTTCTATGTATTTGCAAAGTGCTTTGAAAGCCTCCTGTGGAAGTCCCAGTTCTGATGGTGATGATGTGTTATATCTTTAAACAGTCGGATATCCTCTGTCTCTCTTGGTTTTATTGTTTGAACGAGATCTTTGGGTAATGACTGCTGTATTTAAGAAAAAAATGTGTTTTGGTTTTAGAGGAAGTTTCACTGTGCAAGTTTGACATCTTGGCCTCCCTGGCTCTACTCCTTATATGATGCTGTAAGTTAATACTAAATGTTACCAAGTAATCTATGTTTAATTTTGTATATTTTAGTACAAAATAAGACATCTTTAATTGAATGGGATTGCAGGTTCTATTTTAAACAAGAGCATAGCTTTTAGTTTCTTCCTCTTTAGATTCTTCCTCTATATTGGTGGTCCCTGGTGCTAGAGCTAGGGCACCAGGRTGGATAGAGAGGGGTAGATAACAGAAGTTACAGACAACAACAGAGTCCCTGCCCTGTTGTCTCAGAGCAAAAACTTGCTCCAACTCTGTTGGAGTTGTTTTGCTTTTTAAAATTGTATTTATATACATATATATATATGTTTGTATGCAGAAGAAAGCAATTGGTGTAAGAGGGAGAAGTACAGAGAAGGCTAGCCCTGATCTGGTTCGCATTGTTCTGGCATTTGAACAGTGATCTACTTATCTCAGATAAGAATTATGGCTACCTAGCTTTTGGTTGAATTTGGCGTATTTCCCACGCTGTATTTATTTTGCATTTAGTTTAAAATACGTGAATATGAAGTATATATGTAGTTACTGTAGTTTTAAAAGCACTTAGGGCAAATAGCTTACTCTACATTTTGCTTCCTTTTTTTTTGTTTTTAAGAAAACAGAAATACCTATGTATTTAAATTAGGCTTTTCTTCTAACAAAAGGAAACCTTGATGGAAAGAATCAAGAGACAGCTACATGAATGGGATGAAAATCTTAAAGATGAATCGCTGCCAACAAACCCAATAGGTATGATGTTCTTTTATTGTGAACTCAAATTTGATTAAAAAAAAAAAAAAAAAAGAGAGGGGGGAAAAAAAAAAAGGTTTCCTAACAAAAAACAAGGCTGATGTTTTCTTGGTAATCCATCCCTCACTCTCAATTTCCAATAAATTTTGATCTCTAGTTTCAGCCAGATTTGACAAAAGGAAGATATATCTCTTGGAAGTCATACAGTTCATCTGAGTTTTATGAAACATAYAAGAGAAACAGAAGTCTGTTGTGCTTTCTGTAGGGAGGAATGCAATATAAATGCTTCATAAGAAAATGAATCAAAAGCATGCTGGATTTTTATTATTATTAATGAGTCCAAGTGGTTTTGTTTGTGTAATCTCTTAGTGTTTACCTCTCATAACCCTTGTGTTACATGAGACATGAGAGCAATCTTGAGGGAAAATGGCATAAGTAACCAGACCTCAAAAAAAAGTTTTATATTTCAATCTATAGCTGAGTATAGGCAGYAGTTTTCATTTCTCTCTTTCATTCTAACAGCTCTGGTGCTTCTTCATTTCTAGATTTTTCTTACAGAGTTGCTGCCTGCCTGCCTATTGATGATGCTTTACGTATACAGTTGCTTAAAATAGGTAGTGCTGTTCAGAGACTCCGATGTGAATTAGATATTATGAACAAAGTGAGTATTTTCTTTACCTGTCGTTTACTTTGAATAGTTCTTACTGAAAAATATGAGGGATTACAACAATTTATAACAAAAACATCTAAAATTTATCTTTAATACTTTTAAAATATGAATTTGGGAATAGTCTTTTTTTTTTGGTTTTTTTTTTTCAAGAAATGAAATTGTTATGTCTAGATTTCATGCTTAACTGTAAGCAAAAAAAACTTGCAGTAATATTTGCTCTTTTTGGAAACTATTTCAACAACTTCACTGCACTGTTTTAACCAAGAGATGGTGCTAGAAGTCTTATGTAGTTGGTACTAATGCTTTAAAAGTCAGAATGCCACATTGTTGGTATAATATACCACAATCAAGTAGCATTGTACCATGAAGAATTGTAAATTTAATAGCTTATTTCTACAAAAATTTATCTTATGATATCGAGTAAACCTCTAAATAAATATTAGGTAAAATGATTTTTAATAAGACATATATTGCCTTGTTAAGTCACTCTATGCTGATTTAAAATTTATCTTCTCTTCACTGAATATTCTTCTTCCCAAAACAATGTAATGCTCTAAATTTAGAATACTAAAATTTTATTTTCACAGGGCACATTTCTCTAAAATAAATATAGTATTACATATTGTAATTCTGATGCAATTAAGTACCGATCAACCTCATACTGAACTCATCTGTTCTAGGAGCAGCATTTGCTACAACATCTTGCAGCATTTCCAGTAGCTRCTCCCTGTTTGAATTTTCACTACATAATATATGGATGGATAAATGAATGTTGCCTCACCCCGGTCCTAGAGGGTTGTGTATTTATATTGCAAAGAGTCGCCATCTGCAACTGCTGTTGTGCTTTTTTATTGGGGGTAGAGCAGGGAGGTTTGGCCTGTTTGCCTACAAGCCACTGCCTGGGTCTGGGGAAAAGAGAACTGGGGTTTTCTGTTTGATGCGTTCTCTTCTTCCCAGAGCTCATGCACAAAAGTCTAGATGGGGACGTACAGAGAAAAGGTGAGATAGAAAAGCTTCTCTGTCAAATTGATAAAAATGATGTTTTCACATGAGCATTTGTAACCATGTTAAATTTCACTGCTCCAAGAAAAAAAATCTAAAATTCAGGTGCTTCCAAGAACTGTGGCTGATCAGTACATTATACATATTTCATAAATCTCGAAGAGACCGGAGTGCTTAAATTGCTCTTATAAAAYACTCTTATAAAAAAGGTAGAATTCAGTCCACAACATTTCTTTTTCTAGAAATGTGGGATAGAGAAGTATTAAAGAAGTGCTTTCTGCATTAACATGTAGTATTCTGTAAATGTTTGTAGCTGTTCTCATATTTAGGGAAATGTTTAGTGTAAGCATGGTAAGTACATTATGTTTTGGGGAGTTTATCAACATTTCATTTGGATAAATCCACTCTTTTTAAAACAAGTAAGGGGTGCTCTGGCATCCCTTTGAAATTCCTTACTTTAAAGGAATGCCCATTGCTCCCAGGTATTACAGTTACGTGAATTTTGCTTGCAAGTGCTAATTGTAGTAACCCGATTTGGAAGTGGAGGGATAGAATTAAGTAGCTGCCTAAATTGGATTCTGAGAGGGCTACGTGAACAGTAGATCACAGTCTGCAATATGGGTGATTAAAGTGAGAGCGCAATTGTAGTCATTAAAGGTCACTGCTGGCAAAGGAAGGCCAGCTGAGCTTTAAGAAGGAAAGTAAAGCAAATTGGCATATGATTAATAGTATCTGTGCACAGCACAGCACTTTTTCTTCCTTTGATGTCAAAGATCTGTAGACAGTATGTTGAAACTGTGGGGCAGAACCAGAACAATCTGCAGGAAGGGAGCCAAAGGAAGCCAAAACGCAGCAACCAGGCCAGAGAAGCAGAATAGAGGGAAAGAGAGAGAAAAGGCCGCCAAATACCTGTGTAACATCACAGTAATGGAGTAGGAGGCAGAACTCGGGAAGAATCAGGAGCACAAGCTGTGACTTATTTGAATTTTTAAAAGGCAATATGCTCACACACGGATTCTTCCAAGTGAAGATCCCTGAAGCAGCATTTTCTTCCAGAAAAAGGTGGATCTTTCTCTTGATAAAATTTCATATGCGTTATCCTTAAAACGAGGTAGAACTATTGCACCTCCTAAGAATGTATAGTTAAGTATTCTACTGAGCTGATTTAAATGTGGGYTTTCTGGGCAATGTCAGTGATGAATTTTTTTATGTTTGGTTGTAGAAATTACAGAAGATAAATTTATGTGTTATAATCTTTAAGAGAAAGATCAATACATTACTTAATTTTCCTGAGGAAGTAAGTCATTGATGTACACTACAGTATTCCCTACAGTATTCCCAAAATTTTGTAAAAACATGAGGATCGCCTTTGTACTCAGCCATCTTTTCTTTGTTTTATCTTAAACCAACAGCCTTTAGTTTCTGAATTAGCTTTTAAAGACCTCACAAAGTTGATTCATTTATTACGGTTGTTTAGTCCATACCTCTTGTTTTTGTGAATCCTTGAAAAYTATTTTTAAATAAAAAATGTGTATTTCCTTTAGAGAACAATTCACACTTACCATAAATAAATACATTAAAAAAATATGCCTTAGCATGAAGAGAAGACATAAGTGACTACTGCACAGATTGGAAAAGGAATTGATAYAAGGTCTATTCTGAGAGAAGGAGAGAAATTTTTATTATTTGCCACTCTGCTGACAAGTGTCTGAAAACGAATGAAATTATCCTCTTTGTTTTTCTTTTTCAGTGTACATCTCTCTGTTGTAAGCAATGYCAAGATACAGAAATAACAACCAAGAATGAAATATTCAGGTGAGTTTAATGCTCTTGATCTTCGCGAGGTTCTTGATTAGAACTGTTGACACAGCAAACCAGATTAAACTAGGTTAGAGGTATTGCAATTTCCATGCTCTCATAAAATTTAATTGCACATTTATATGGAATTTTCTTTATAAAACAAGGTTGTTTATTTGATCTTTTTCATAAAAAAGTTAGTAAATCAAAACATACCCAAAAACATGTGTATTGTAGTAGAAGTTAGCGTGAAAGGCTGTGTTTTGTCACCTAGCCTGCCTTGCCACGGAAGAGTTATGTACTGTTCTGGTGAGTTATAGAACATAAGAAGTTTGTTGTATATAAAGGCCTGATACAGGCGTTAAAACTTGTTTCTTCRCTTCCATGTAAATGATGGATTCTAGAAACCACAATTTCTGCTGTATTAATATAGAATATGTGAGTTAAAGAAGAGAAATTAGTCTCATAAACACACGTTTTCCTCATACTTAAAATCAGATTTAAGAGTAGAAATATAGATTMTGTTGTTTTTGTTGGAAGCTGCGTGAATTCAGCTTGAATGTCTTCCCTGAGCTCCGTCAGCAGTGTCGTTTGTGCCTTGCAGTTTGTCGCTCTGCGGACCCATGGCAGCGTACGTGAACCCTCACGGGTACATCCACGAGACCCTCACCGTCTACAAAGCCTGCAACCTGAACCTCAGCGGACGACCATCGACAGAGCACAGCTGGTTTCCTGGGTAATGCAATTATCAGAAATGTAATTGACAGAAATATAACTGTAAATGTATTCCTGCAACTGTAGAGAGGCTATGTGGCTAAATTTGTAACCCTCCCAAGGCTCTTGGCTCTGCATCTTCTCTTGTACTCGCATGCTAGAGTGGGTTTTGTCTGGACTACCCTGTAGTGTTTAGTGATGAGGCGAAGGTCAGCAAGGTATGTGGCATCTGCTGTAAGAAATGCGTATTTAGAGACTCACTGAAGAAAACCTGTGCCCTGTAATATCTGGAGTACATTTGTCTTGTCCTTTAATGTTTCCTTGGTCCTTTTCTTCTTTAGGGGTTTTTAAATATTGGGGTTATTTTTGCTGAGTTTCTCAGAAATCTGCAGGGTTTGTAGGTGGAATTGGACCCCTGACCTCCTGCATTTCTCTGGAAATCCAGCTTGAGACTGCTGTTCCCATCCCAATGGATGAGCAAACTGTGTGCTAGTATTTACAAGGTGTCTTTGTGTGTGTGGTAGCCTGAACTCCTCTTGTTTCATTTCACATAGGTACGCATGGACCATAGCTCAGTGCCGAATCTGCGGGAACCACATGGGCTGGAAGTTCACAGCTACCAAAAAGGAAATGTCCCCTCAGAAGTTCTGGGGCCTGACGCGCTCTGCTCTCCTGCCCCGGATCCCGGAGGCAGAGGAYGAATCAGGCCACGATAGATCGCCACTGCTCTGCCTGTAATCTCTTCATGTGCTCTGAAACGAGCAGGGCTCTGTCCCTCGTGCCCGTCTGCTCAGTTCTGCTTCTGATGCTTACTTTAAGAAAACAAAATCCCCCYCGACACACAGGAAGAGCAAACAGCCGAGCAAGCAGGCGTCGCTYCGTTGGGGTTCGGTGTGCACACACDTYGCTGCTGTTTGAGAACTGAGAATTGCAGGTTGAACCTTTAAAGAGACAGCCTGGCAGAGGAGGTAGCGTGAGACACCAGGAAACACGTCTGGTTCRTGGGGACAGCCTCGACTCTGAACTTTCTACTTCCGTGTGTAATTGCAGAAGGTATTTACTGCTGTTGATCTGCAGTGAAAGAAGGGCAGGGAGGGGAATTAAAATTATAGTTAAGGTATGATTTATGCAATTTCTGGATGATGCAATTTCCTATGATGATAGATCCCAGTTGTTCACTGGACTGWTTTCCCACAAGACTCTTCTTAGTGGTATGCAGAGAATCCATTTCTAACTGTGTGTACTACTTCCAATGTTAGGCCCATGCTGGTTCTCAAGTACTCCCATGACCATCAAAGAAAGTAAAAGGACAGAATCTCTGTTGCAAGGGGTGTGATCCCAATGGCAGAAGCAAGAGCTTCCTGCGCCCTGCAGCCAGAGCACTTCCATTATACAGATCCCTTTGGAAGGAACCTCAGATGAGGCGTTTGGTCCTTGTCACTTGATGTGCTTGGCGTGTTTGCCTTTGGCTATCTTTGAATTCTTAAATTATTTAAGCTAAATCCACAGGTTGATCCCAGTACGTAAGCTACATTGTCATTGCCCATTAATGTGTTTACAATAACTTTTCAAATGAGTTCTCTAAAGCCTTGTTTGCTGTGTGGATGCCCAAGGTTATGTGAAGTACTCTAAAATAGCTAACTCTAGACTTCTCACCACTACATAGTTTGGCAGGGTGGAGGCAACATAATCTTTGCTATTCTTTTTTTCTTTCACACTTTCATATCATAAGGTGAAAATTTGCATTATTACCACACTCACCTGGCAAAGGCAATGATTTCTAAATAAAGCAGTAATAAAAGGCAGTGGGGTGTTGTTTTTCCCCCCAAGGTGCTGTCTGTGCTGCAGAAATGGGTGCCAAAGTGGGGCAGCTTTTGCTGCTGATTTTTTTTCTCCTCTGAATGTACTTTGTTAGAAGCTGAAGACAACACATTTCTTCTGCATGTATATGTGTCCATACATTCTTTCCTCCCCTCTTCTGATGCTTTTTCATTTAGTCTGTTTCTTCACTGTAAAGCTTTGAGAACTCGTGTTGTTAGAGAGAATGCCACAAAAAACACTTGAGACATCAACCACTGCTTGCTCCATCCYTTCCGCATGGGGGAACATCAAATGTGCTGCAGCAGGGACAGGTTTCTGCAGTGAATGGCTGAACTTGAGCGTCTCTTAAAAGACAAGTAGGTGATTTAAATGGTAATGATGTGGTGTCTGTTGCATTGCAGCTGAAAACGATGCAGGTGTGAAAGGAGGCTAGAAGCTGAAAGGCTGTTAGGATACTTCTCTACTCGGTGTATAGGAACTAATGATCGTGCAGCTCAGGTTAAGTTCTTTGGAGCTTTCTACCTCTGTGCTTCTGTGATAACTYGTTCCCTCCSTAGGCWTCTTCACCACGTGTTTAATTTTGCRTGCAGTGCTCRGACTTGCCAGTGAGCTGTGAAAAGCAATACTTCTTTTAATGTAATTCTGAACAAGTAGAGGGTGAACAATGGCCCGTTTTCTTAAACAAAGCRCCCTGCATTTTGCTTATTTTTCTCTCATGAGTTTTCAGAAGACKAAGATGGTGCACACCAGTGTGGAAGAGAGAGAGAGACTGTGAAACTTCTGCAGCCCCTGGAACTGTTCGTGGGTCTCGTGCACGCCCCTTGCCACACTCAGGTGCCCGCAGACACACACGTGGCTTGGTTGTAACTTGGGTTGCTTTTCCCCAAGATTTAGACACAGGTTCAAGTGTAGTTTGTAGTTTGAGGTACCTCTCCCTTCTCTCCGTTCATCTTACACATTCGCTGAGGTAGGGTGAGTGATGTGAATGTTTTCTCAGCTATCGCTGAACCTTGAGGTATTTGGGTTTTGGCCAAGTCTCTCYGATTGCTTTGATTAAAACTGATGTTATGCTGACAATATTTGAACACAGAATAGGCATATTTTTGTTATTGTGTACATATAGTCAAATGTAAACTAATATAATCAAGTGAGGTAAGTCGGAAGTAAATTTAGCACTTGCTTAACTTTATTGTTGATGCTTTTCCCATCTGCCTGATCCTCTGTGTCGCGTTGTTGGCCCTTACAAATTTGGCAGCACTTTCTGGGTTGAAAATGAGTGGGATTGGTGATATCGGGATGCTTGGAACTTCCCAGTGGGCAGCCACAGAACATGACCCACGTGATGGACGGAGGTGGGAAGGGCTCTGTGCATCGCTCCGKGTCTTGTGTTCCTCTTTTTCTGAAAAATGCTGGGATTGTTGGGATCGCTGGCATGTAGAGGTAGCAAACGTTTCCAAGAGCTGAGGACAAAGGAGAGGGGCAGAGTTTATGCAAGTACCTGCTGGGCGGCAGCTGCAGKCAAAGGTGCTGGTTGCTCCCAGCTCTTCCTCTTCTTCCTCCCCTAATCCCTGTCTCATGGGAGCCACTAAAGTCGCTTGGGCAGAGGCAGGTTCGGGAAGACACCCTTCTACCGCCCCTCCGAATACTGTACCTTTTTTTTTTTTTAATGATGTTATTTTTGTACATACTGCAGTTCTTTTTTTCCCCCTCATTAGTTTTCCACCTGCACTCCAATCACTCTGTGAAACCTCTCCCTTCATCCACCTCTAGAGATGACTTTGCAGAGGAAAAAAAATATCTTGTTGCTTGCACATGTTTGCTAAGAATAAAACTCAGTCTGTTAGAAAACCAGTCTGAGCCCCTTGTTTGCAAAGGGGTGGGATGGGAAGAAGGGTGAGGTGGTTTTTTTTGTTTTTTTTTTTTTTAATTCTGTTATCTTGAAAATTAACATACGTGCAAGGAGCTTCTGCCTCGGGGATGCCCCTTGGATGCTTGCGGTGCCTGGGCCTGGCCAGCTTCAGCCTCGTGGGGGTCAGGGCCCCTCGCCCCCTGCTTCATGGAGCCGGAGCTGGCAGAAGTGGGTGCAGAGAGGTCACCCATGGGAAGGAGCTCCCTGCTGCCATGCTGGGGCCCCAGCGGTGTCACCCGGGGTTATCYGATCCCCATGGAGAAGGTGTGAGGCCCACGGCACAGTGTGGGGGCTTCGCTGCAGGGAACGCCTGCAGGGCGTTCTGCCCTACGCCTCAGATTCCATAGAGACAGGTGGGGCTGAGGACCAAGCCCATGTACCTGGTGGCTCTATGGACATAGGGTGGGCATGGGGGCAGAGACAGATACACRCGCTATACCAAGACTAAACAAACCAGACAGCAAGTGTGGGTTCATATATACAGCACGATAGGCATGGCGCTTGGTGTACATAKACACAGTGTAGACACACATGCATCTATAGGGATATGTGTGTGTATATATATATATACATGTGTGTGTGTGTATATATATCCTATACTTATATATGACTATGTATATGTACACATAGATAGCTGCCCACTCCAACACACACGAACAACAAAAACACCTCACCATATATGCTAAACAGCTATATGTTTAGATCTCACTATAGAGTAGTGAGTGTGTCTGTGTGCATACATACAGCAAGATAATAGGGTTTGCATATACAAATTTGTGTGTATGTGTGTATATATATATATATATGTATGTATATCATGGTGAGTGTGAGGCCTTCCTCCCTGCCCCCCCCCCATATACAGTATGTTTAGCTCTTGGTATAAAGCATATGTGCAAGTATATACATATATGTATAAATAAAAAGTATAAACACATATGATGTGGGCCGCTCCCAGCAGGCCCCAGCAACTGGTGCTCCCCACAGGGCCCTGCTGGAGCCTGGACAGGCAGCCCTGCTAACGRGTCTGGCGCTGGAGCCCCCTTCCCATCCCCATCATGGGCTCTGCAAAACATCTCACCTGACACACAGGATTTGGGGACTTTATTTGTACAGAAAGAAAGAGACTTTTGTCTCAATTATATTTTGCTATTCCACTTGTTTACACTATGTGAAAAAATGTTTATTTATTCAAACAGACCCTTTTTCCCAAATTCAACCTTATAATGCTTGATTCATGTAAGTACTGGCTAAAAAGAATATACAAAGCATGTTAATYCYTTYTTTTTTTWAACTTTCATTTCTTTCAACTATATTAAAATCAAAACACTGGTTACAGCACTTGGAAACTTCCACTGTACTAGGATTGCTAAAGGAYCTCTTTAAGCAAATGTGCTACCTCCCTGCTCCCCTCAAAGCAGTAGCATCATATTTTTGTCAGATTTGCCTTAACAGAGAAAAACAGCACTGTTTTTTTTGTCTCTTGTGGTCTTCCCAAACTTAAGTACCTTCAGAGTAATCTAAAAACGAGCTGTAATAATTACTCACATGAAAATACAAAATGCTTAGTTGCAATGGCATTACAGTGCTAGAGATGCCATCTAGTGTTAGAAAGGGACAACTACACTGAGGAACAGGGCAGCAGAATTTAATTTAGCAATTCAGGGATTCATAGAAAAGCTTAAAACTGCTACTACATATAGAGAGAAGAGAAGCTTTCATTAGGAAACATTTTTGTCATGGTTTGATTTTTGTTTTAAAGACAGAGTTATTAATACTTATTCCTTAAGGAGAAGGTCAGGAGACGCTTCAAAAACCTATTTCCCCACTTGCACTACCTGCTCTTCAACCCGCCTGTGAACATAACTCAAGACCACGCCAAACAATGCAGTAAAATTTATTTCATGCTACATGCCAGCAAACTTCTGGCTCATGTTTCCTACTTCTTCCTCATCAGCTTTATCTGATAAACCMAATTATTGCTCTTATTTTCCAAATGTTATTTATATATTTATTACCCCTGAAGAGTCAAACTTGCCTTTGAAATTAATTGAGAGGACACTTTTAGAGTGGCCAAGTTTTGGCAGAAGATAATAGGCAATTAACACAGCTTTTCTGTAACTAGGGAAGATGCCATTCTGAAGCAGTAAGGATATTAAACACTCGTTCCTGAAATAATCCTATTGATTTCAGGACATAGGATGAGGAAAATGATTTTATCTCGTGCAGAGAAGTTCTTCCTGGAGGCAGCCAAGTCACAAAGAGAAAAATCCTGGTATCATCTCTACTTGTGCTAAGTGCAGTAGTATTTCCCATTAGAAAACTTAAAAAAGGGGGAGGCTTTTGAGAATTAAGCCAGCAGCATTTTACTTAAACACAAAACTGACCCCATGTTTTCACAACTTCTTAYGAATAAGTAAACAGAACCATTTGGGAAGGTCTTTACAACACCAGCTACTATATTGGTTGTTAATATWATGACAAAGTATTTACTTGTACCTCAGGTCTGTTTCAATAGGTTATAAACAATTCTCCACTATTATACAATTTTATAGCTTTTTCAGGCAACTTAAGAGTTCTTCCTTATCCATGTGGTATCCACTCTTCTTCCATTCTTCCCTCAACTGCTGTAAAGCTGTTCCRATCTCTTTCCCAGAAGACATTCCCATCTTTCTTAAATCGTGGCCACTGACGGGAAAAGAAGGCAGAGTCCATTGCTGCATTTCTCTTAAAAGATGTTCTTCTCCTTGGTATTTTAGAAGTTCACAGATCCTGGAATTTGTATTAGTTTCCCTAGACTAAAAGAAAATAAGATTTACTATGAAACAGTAGAAAACAGCCCTGAGAGTTTATGCTCAGCATCTGGTATTCCCCACACCATTTCACAAGGATTAACCAGGCCACGAGTTTGAACTATGAAAGTCAGGGTAGCTTCTGCCTCGTGGGTTTAGAGACCTGCATGAACTTGGAAGCCTGAAGGGATCCTTGGAGGCTTCTTGAATTCCATATAACAACTTCAACCATTTTCCTCAGCCTACAATTGGAGGGGAACTATTACCTTCCTCTGAGGGTGAGACCTTACTGCTGAGATCAATATTTCTCACCTTTAGTCTCGAGCACTGCAATAAAAGTGCAGAACTTCACTTAAAAATCACTTGAGCTCTGCCCYGGCCGAGTGCCGCAGTTGCCTACGAGCGGTTCTCACAACCAGCACACACGGCTGCACCAGAGATTGCGTCGCTTCCCCTGCACTCTTCAAGGACTTGGATTCCACATCAAAAGGCTCAGTCTCTAGTGAGCTAGCTCCTGCCTCAGCCTCATGTTTTCATGCAGGAGCTGGGACACCAGAGCAAACTCTCTATCCCAAGGTATGTTTTCAGGAAACTTTCATTACAGAAAATTGGATGTGATATTTTCAAGCCTAACCAAAGGAATAGTAGGTTTTTAAATCCAGATGAAATATTGCTCTGGAATGCTCCGCATATATTTTACATTGCAAAAGCAAGCCACTGCATGTGTGATGGCTCTTGTTATTTGTTGGTCCCATCTTCAATCAAAACAAAACTAAGACCTATTCTAAGCTTAGTTAGCTGGAACTGGTACCATTAATACAGAATGATGTTTCAGTTCCTGCAACATCTACTACACYGGGAGCAASTCAACTTTGTCTAATACTTTTCAGCAGTATTCTGGTGAAAATATCACGGTCTTTAAAGAGAARCTTTGACAAATATGCAACAATTTCCTCAAGACCCATAAATAAGCCTGTCTAAACAGCTCTTTTTTTGTCTCTTGAAGGCTCTTTCCTGTCCCTAGACATTTTATTTGGTAATCTGTAAAGTTGCACATTCTTGGTTTRCTGTGAGGAACATAGTGCAGTGATATGAAATACACTCACATCCATTATGAAGTCCTGATATGGCTTAAGTGGTTCTGGACCCATGGCTTTGGTTAAGTCTTGTCGGTGCTTCACTAGGAAAAGGCCAAGGTTCTTCTCCTCCTTTGAGATTTTTAGCCTCAAATCAAGATTGAGGACATCATCCTTCGTCTTGAGCAGTGATGTCAGAACGGTCATCGGTTTTGGACACTGATTTTGAACATTTTTAGTAACTCTGTCAAATTCCTCTAAATCGCCATTCAGTGGTAGTCCTACAGGGATACAAACAAAACAAACAAAAAAACCCCACAGCATTACTAATAAGCACAGAAGTTAACAAAAGAAATACCTATTTTATTTACTGGGTGAAAACAAACAAGTTACTATCTTAGCCTGCCATGCTGTARTTCTGTTTCCTACTCTGTTTCATATATAATCTTTATTTCACTTTACCTATATATTGGGAAACATCAAGCTCATACATAAGTCGAACCAAATGATTTACATGGTTTCCAAGAAGAATTTTCTTCAGTTCCACCCAAATCCTTTCTCCTGATATTCCAGCCAAACCTTTGGCATTTTCTTTAATAGCTTGCAGAGTGCTGTGTTCATGATCACCRGGCTTTTCTGCGATTCTTCCATAAAACCTGCCCAAATAATACTGTATGTTACTGTTCAGAACAATTATTGCTGCTTATCAGAGAGCGACTATTTGTGACACTGTTAAATATTCTCATTTAAAATACTAGTGGAAACTTTAAAATAAATGAGAAAATGTCTGTGGCAGAGGAAAAAAAGTTTTTTTTTTAACTAGAGATGTAGCGTTTGTAAAATCTCTTTGGACACTTCTGAAAATTAAGTACCAAAATGCTTTTTCAGCAACTAAATAATTTGAAGCATATCCCCGTTTGTATTTGCACAGAATCAKGCTAATTCACCTTTCAATAATTATACAACATTTTTGCCTGAAGACAAACAAAGTCAAGCAATGCAGGTTTTCAACATGTTCCTGAGGAAAAAGCATTATCTCAATTTCAATTCARCCATCTCTGTGAAAGTACTTTTCTGTCCATTATCTTTCCTTAGAAAAAGCAAAACCTAGTACCTGAAATATCTTAGGATACGTAAATAGTCTTCCTGTATTCTCTCACTTGCCTGTCCTACAAATCTAATTTTTTTGTTTTTTAAGTCTTCATATCCATTAAAAAAATCATACAGCATTCCATCCAAACCTAGAAAAAGAAAGCAAAAACAGATCAAGATAAAATTACATTACTAGATGAGAAATTTGAAGTTTAGTTAACAGCAAGCCTAACAAATATGCCTCACATAATTCAAGGCAGTTATTTGAAAAATGCAAGGCCTGGATCTAACTTGTCAGATCTTCCCTCTATCTGTACAGACCTTTCAGCAGACAGCAATAGAAAAAAAAGAAAGTGGAAACACACTGAAATAATCTATTAGCTGAACTTGAAAAGCAGCACTTCATATAAAATTTACTTTTGCAATCATTTACCTAAAAACATGGAATTGACAGTGAGATCTCTCCTTTCYGCATCCTTTTCCCAGTCAGTGGTGAATTCTACCTCTGCATGTCGTCCATCGGTGACAACATCTATTCTAAGAGTAGTTATTTCAAAATTCTGTTCATGGAGCTGCAAATTCCACAAATACTGTTACTACAACAAAATAATGAACACACATGAAAGCCAACACGGGACTGAAGGAATACCTAGTTTTCATATGTATCCATCTTGAACATTAATTATGTCTATAATTTTATACAGAGCAGAAAATCAAGAATTTTTGCATTATTAATATTCTAGAGAGTCTGCAGAAGTCTYCCTTCAGAAGATGGAATAAAAGCAGCAAAACAGAGGAAGTAAGACTTGGGAAAACARGAATAGGAACAGGAAACACTAGGGTCAACTTCCCTGCGTTACGTGAAGGCAGAAGCAGCAGTTACTTTTTTCTAACAAAGGTTCAGCAGCATCAACAGGTCCTACAGAGGCAATATGCAGTAAAGCACGCTAAGTCTTTGAACTATACAAAAAACAAAGTAATCAGAAAGCATGACACACTTTAAAAGAGGGTCTTGTTACACTCTAGTGTGATATTTTGAGGAAGAACAAGCATGCAATCAGTTTTCTACTAGGTATACCCTGTGTTCACAGCCACATGCTGCAGTTGGACAGACAAAATCCCAGCCAAACCAGACACCAACCCGGGCAGTAATAGTTCCGTGTTTCTCTCCTTTATTATTGATCAGACGAACGCCAGCAGACGTGAACATCTCCTTCATCTCCGCTGGCGTGGCTGTAGTGGCAAAATCCACATCTTCTGGTTTAATCCCGCTAAGCAAATCCCTCACGGCACCTCCYGCGATCCTCAGCTCGTAGTTCTTCTTCTCAAACAGTTCTGCGGAGGGAAGGAACATTGAAAACATCCTCAAAAACCAAAACAGAACAAGYGGTCTACCACAGCAGGCTAAGTTCACACAGGTGCTGTACGTATTATGGTATGCAACAAGTGGAAAAACAGAGGTGTCTCACAGTTTAACACACACAGACCTGCTCACCATCAGTGCTACATCTCACAACTGTTTCTCCGGCACTAATTCACCTTTCCAATGCCCTAAGCATTCGTGTTTTTGCTAACGGGGCACTGGGAGACTGGGGGCAGTGGGGTATTCCTGGCAGCCGCAACACACGAGGGAGTTCCCTGGTGCCAGGCCGCGTTTGTGCTGACAGCACCAAAAGGGAAACGGACAAACAGAAACCCTGTAAMCTGGATTCACCGGGCAGCAGCGGGAGACCCAGCATTTTTAAGTCACTACTTTAAGGTAACAGGGAGTAAGACAGCAGCGCGGCCCGTATCTGCGCCCGCGCGACAGCCTTGCCCGCTGCCCGCCTCACGCGCCCAACGGCCGCAACGGCCGCCCGCCTCACGCGCCCAACGGCCGCAACGGCCGCCCGCCTCACGCGCCCAACGGCCGCAACGGCCGCTCACCCGCCACGCCCCGCAGCCCCGGCGTGAAGAGCGCCTGGAACTGGGGCGACTCCAGCCTCATGGCGCCGCGCGCTCGCTGCTGCTGCCACCGCCGCCGTTGCTGCTGTGGGATGAGCCGGAGCTGGAGCCGCAGCCGCCCCACGCAGCGCACGAGCGGGGCCCCGGCCCACATCAGGGAGGCGGGGGAGGCGGCTGCGCCCCGCGGCCCACGCGCCCGGCGCCCGCCGATGAGCTCAGCACCGCTCCGCCCCGGCGGGAGGAGGAGCGGGAGGCCCCGGCCCGGCCCCCATCCCGCGGCCCGGGCAAGACTGGCGGGGGTGGACGCCTCGTATGAGCTATTTAAAAGCTACGGGAAGAGCCGGTTCCGGCCCTCATCACAGAAATGGCGGCSGGGCTGGTGCCGCTGCTCGTGGCATGCGTTTTCCTGGGTTCGTTGCCTCGTATTGCAGCCCCACTTACTGTGGGGTTTATCRGTGTATTACTGCTCACTTCTGAGCTCCGGAGACGTAGATCACTGAAAATCAAGGACCAGGACATATATACCCATTTATATACATGCACACATAGACATGTGTATGTACATTATATATGCATATATATGTGTGTGCATGTATATATGAGGTATTGTACACACATGCACAAACATGGACATGTGTCAATCTGTTATATATATGTGTATGTGCATAATTTCTGTATGAGGTGTTATTTGGTGAGAGGATTCCTTCCTGTGGAAGGTGAGGGCAGGATAACCTSTGGATAGCTTAATATACTGAATGATCAATGTTATAACAGAAAAATGATAYGTAGCTTGTCAGAGAAAGCTAGAAACCATTAAATTTGATTTCAGTAGTGATCCAACCATGGCTAAGGGAATGAGCAAGCTGCATCCTAACGGTTTTTATAGCCAAGACCTGTAGAGATCACTTCAGTAGTGTCTGAAATGAAATCATGTTGCCTGCTAAACCTGACAGAASAGGGTCCAAAAACATCTCAACGGGGTTTGAACATTTGGTTAAAGCCTGCTGGCCTGGGTTGATAATACACATTTAATGTGTGGGGTATGCATCCAAGAAGAGCTGACAAGGGAGTCCCRGGGATTTGGTACAGTTCAAGGTGTCAGTGCTTCCTTCTTCACAAGTATAATTTAATTGCTGACTAATTCTGTCTCCTGCACAATCCTCAGGGCTCTGGAGACCTGCTCTCATGGCATCTCCCCATGTCTGCAAAAGGGTAACTAACGAAACCCGATGATTCTGAAAGAGCAGAGCCTGGAGCAGAAACTCATCCAAATTCCAGTTAAATTGGGAGATTAATCCCCTTTGAAGTCCCAAGCCTAAACAAACCTCCATCTCAGCAAAAAGTGCAGCATGTTTCTTTAGAACTGAGAAGAAATGCTACACAGAATCTAGCCAGCCTTTCCCACAGCTTTCAGGTAACTAACAAATCGGCACCACGCTGTGCAAAGGAGGGATGCTTGCAAGCACAAAAGGTTTCCTGAGAATGACCCATTGCCCAGAACATCACAGATCTACAGTAACACATAGTCAGACTTGTATAAAAACGCAGGAACATAACCTTTACTTACTTTCTTTTTCTGTGTGACTGTTGTACCTTATTAAAAAATCCTTCCTCTCCTTTAGAATTAATTTCTTTCCTCTGGGAATATTGCAGAATCTRTCCCTGGCTTAACAATTTATTCAGAGATATCAGGCATAGAAAAGAGGGCAGGCAAGACCTTACCAGATTACCTCGTTTATTTCTGTGCCTTGTGGCTCATTTGACTGTGACTCCTGGTTGTTCCTGGTGTTTGTCTGATGACATCCAGTGCTGGAGTTTTAGTCCTCAGGCTGTTTCACACTTCGCTATCCCCAGCACTGGGGATTCTAACCTGAATGTACCCGTCACTACCCATCATCTTCAGTCCTAGCTCAAAGGCTTCTCTTCCTTGTTTGCGATCCAGTTCTTCTGAGAGGCACCAACAATGAGATTGTAGTAAGGCAGCCAAGGAAGGCCTGCAAARCCCTCAGTACCTGAGATGTTTGAGACCCAGGTCCCAATTTGCCATGCTCCAGAGCCTTAAGTATCCCCAAATCGTTGTGTGAATTGTGGTGTTCAACAGCCCTGGAAGCCCCTCTTATAGACAGAAATACTGATCTTCCTTTTACTTCTAGATACAAAGGGCCAGTTTTCTAAAATGCTTATAGACATATCCCTGCTGTGCTTGTAATGCCAGTCCCGGTCAAATTGCACTAGGTGACAGTTAGGCATGATACTAAATACTCGTACTTGATTACAAGAAACATATCATAGGAGCCTTGGTCACATATCAAAAAAGATGTTTTATTATTTCTTTATTAATATCTTATTTTTAAGACTTTCTAATAGTATTTTTTGCTTTGTGGAGTCCTGTATTCTCCCCAAAAATGGCAAACTACACCCACGTCCTTTTTCTGTAAGCAAAGTTGTTAGAGGATCACCAGACTATGATACATATTGAATCCTCAATAACTAAAATACAATTATTTCTAGGCTAAACTAAGTTTTAGAATGGAGCCTTCCATCCTGTGGTTAAATCTGTAGTTCCCTTTTTCARTGTATGCTTATCTAACTTATCTGCCATCATTTCTGAAATACCTACCACATTTGTACTTAAAAGACAGCAGTTGTAAAAGAAACCCACAGAGAGATGACCCGGAACAGTTTAGCAAACAGATCGGACTCTTCGTAGCACTTTTGAGAACCTGCTGGTAAGCTCCTGGGATACACGTTGTGTTTGTTTCTATCTTGTTTTGTGTTGTTTGGAAACTGCAAAGGTCCCACTTTTCAAAGTCACATTTGCATCGCGCTGGGAACTGCATCTGCAGTCTGCTTCTGACCAGCTGACTGCGGCAGGGAACAGGTCAGCTCTAAGAGATTCCTGTTGTCCTTTAAGAAGCAGTATATCCTTTACTTTCTGCTCTTACTTAGCATGTTACCATATATAACCAAAACATAAGGCTTTTATTTCATCCTGAGGACTCTATCAACTGTTGCACAGGAGCTTAATGCTGTTGTAGATTTCTAGTTAGCATCTTTACTTAAATACACTTACTTTGATTCTGTTTTGTAGTACTTTATCAGACAAAATCAACAAGGTATCAGACTACGTGGTGTTCTCTTCGTTTGTAGCCTTGGAAAAATCTCAGTGCTAACATAGCTATGGAATTACCTCTTCTAAAATTTCTAAAAAAATTTCTAAAATTCCAAATTTTAAATCTTGGGCTGATAGCAAGAAAAGGAATGTTTCTAAAAACAAGGAAGAAGAACAAGTGAGAAGATGGATAACTAAGAAGATGACAAACTAATCACATTGCAGTTTGTACTTAATTACAAACGAGTAAACTCCTGCTCAGGAGTGTTTCATCTGTGTGTTTGTTTGCATGCATTTAGCCAGCAAAAGTACCTTGGTGAAACTGACCCTTAGGATCTTTTCAAAAGTCCAGAGAAACGAATGTACCCAGGAAGAATCACTATCTTTATTTTTGAGGGCAAAGTTAAACAGTACATAGGTAGTTCAACCCTCTGCAAGGAAACTGGGGAGAGAAACAGTGTTTTAGTCATGGTAAATGCCAGAACCATCCTGAAACCAATGCACTGAGATTACTCAAGTTAGTTAAAGATACAACTCTTAAGCAGTTGTAAAACATGAGGGTTTTTTAGAGATTTTTTTTTAAAGGCACTGAAATGGCTGCTTATAAAGGAAAATCCTCTGAGCAGTAGAATGGATGAAGTTGATTTCCCAAAGTCTTGTAGTTGTGCCTGATGTTTTATTTGATTAAAGTGTTGACTACAGCTAGGGAATCACAACAATCCCTCTGCTACGCAAGTAGAAAGCTTATTTGGTGAGCTCTTTGGTGAGTTCTGTCTTTTTTAAATCCAGGTATCCCGTTCACATTAGAAGAACAATATACTGGAAACTGCTTCTCAGCTGCTGAATTTTGTTGTAGGTGGCCAGTGGGAGAGCTGCAATGAACATGATGAATAATGTTAATAGACATAGGAATACAGAGGTATGTGCATGCATAACACATGCGGATACATCTGCAAAGCTTGCAGTTGTGTTCTCCCCACAGGTAGACTAGAGTTATTACTAGCTTTAAAAGAAAACCTAGTTTTTAATTTTCAGTGACGTGACATTTATATATTTTTACTTTTAAATGGAAAAATAAAAAAGCTTATCAATGTATTTCATAGTTTAATCAAGTAAATGAACGATGTGTAGATTAAATCTAAAAAACCAAACTTTCCATTAATAGCAATGCGATAAGAAATAAATATGGTTGCAGGCACAGTGTAGGCTTAAATGTATGCTGTGAACAGTAGTTACCCGATTCAAATGCATTTTGGAAAAAACAAAGATGTCAGTCAAAATGTCTAAAGCCATAAAGCCACCGCATGTGGAAATAAACCCCGACTTACCCAGGAATAATTAGCTAGAAAACCCTAGAGGCCCAGTCAGCCTCATATACATTTTGGTTAGAAAAATGCTAGATAATACAGAATATGAATATAGATAATGAGTGGATTTAGCCACTGAGGAACAGTATGTTTTGTAGATTATGCCTCATTTGAATGAGCTCAGCATTCATACACCATTTTTAAAAATAGTTACTCTACAGGATGAAGTACCCCAACTGTGATCAATTGGATTGTTTCCAGTCCTTGGGTTATTTATTGGTGGTTCAGGAAGAACTGATGGGCTAAAGATGTTTTCTCTACTCATTACCAACTGAAAATATTATTTTTCCATACAGGCAATTGCTGTAGATGCCTTAGGGAGGTAGTGTGATTGGACTGGGAGCATGCATCTCTCTCTTGTAGGAACATTTCGGAAAACTGCCGTTCAGGATCCATGTTGTTTATGTTAGGTTATACATGAATGATAACAGATTTTTTTTTTTCTTTCCCTAGTACTTCATGAAACAATCTGTAGGAGGCATAGGAACGTGCTGTTTTAAAGCATTAAGAATAACTGGTTATTTAAATTAGGAACAAACAAATTAGTTTCTCTTATGCCCTATAATTAACACTGGTGAATTAGCCTTCTTTATTAAAACTGATGCTGGAAAGAAAATTCCAGCAAGTAGCCATTTTATAGGGCAACTACAAATATGAATACTTCTCTTCTTGGAGCAAATGGGGCTGTGCTGAAAGAAAATATACCTGAATCCCACTGTTTGTGCCCCAGAGGAGATGCTGTAAGTCCACAACAGCTGCTCCAAACATGTGACAGTATTGAATGCAGTAGCCTCTTCAAGGGGGTTTGCCCAATTTAGGTGTGGTCAGTGCTATTTATGTTAAATTTAGGTATGACAACACGTATTTTGCTGCAAGGGAAGGAGAAGTCTGTGCTCCATGGAGTGGCAGTTTCCTTCCTGATAATGTGGATAGACCTGTACTATGCTGCATGGTCTGTGTGCTTATGCTTAGTCTTGTGCTCATTTTTAGCTGTCCGCCTGTGTCCTATTATGTGGTTAAAATGATGACATGGCATACATGCTAAGAATATGGCCTGATTTACTATCTACAGATTATGGCCAACATGAGGATTCTGATCCTCCTTTGGATGCTCCTCTTTGGAATGAACATGGCTCAGCCAAGCATATTGCAAGCTGAAGAGGGTAAGGCAACTTCCTTCCTACCAACATGTTGCTTTAGTAGGTGACCAAGACCATTCAATATATTAATCAGGTGGGGTATTCTACACAAAATTAAGAGAAAGCCATAAAATGAACACAGGACCTCAAATGACCGTACTGTGTTAATAAACTTGAGCTTTCTTGACACTTTCCTGCAGGCATCTCAACAGTGGACATTTCAGAGAAAAGGAGTTGAGGGTTTATAGCAGGATTTTCTGACAGTTCACGAGAGTTTTCCTAATGTGAGGTACTTGCTTGAAAATTGAGCAAGTGGGCATTTAAGGTTGAAATTAAGGGAAAAAGAAGTAGGGAATGACTTCCAAAAACTGCATGAGAGCTGCCAAATAAGGGAGAAAGGGCTTTGAAGAACTTCTGAAATGAAAGGAAATAGATTGATTATTTCATTGCCTTGCTATTTATATGCAAACATTTTTTTCCCAGCATGGTAACTTCTTCATTTCCATACAGGCTGCAGGAATCCCTCTTACCCTGTCATTTTAAGTTATCATTCTCATCCTTCTGTGTTTTCTTCTATTTGTGCTTAACTCCTCTGTTCATCATACTTTTTTTTCTCTCACATATGAGTTCTAGCGCTTGTCAGTCTCCTCTTAGAAAGCACCCACATGATGTCTTCTGCAAGGGTCTGTGGGTACAAACTGACCATATGTGTGATTGGGTCACCAGTCCCTTTATCGTTACAGATACCAAGTGATATCAGATATAAGGACTGAATTTAAAGACCTAAACCCCATTTTTGTAACAAGCCAATGTAATACATCATGGTGAAATGTTGTAAAAAAAAMCCCACAAACCAAACCAACCAACACTTTTAAATTAAATTTGAGGTAAATTCATATTTGATGAAGTTCTGTTTGTTATTTAAGAATTATTCTTCAAGATTAGAAGCATTTTATAAGAAGCTACTGAGAGAACATAATATTGCAGTTAAATCTGTGATAGTTTTCCTCTGCTGCTCATTACCTGCTAACAGCTATTGCTGTGAACAATTCAGTAATAAAAGTGAAATAGCTTATAAGTGTTTTTATTTTCTGTCTTTCAGTTCAAGTTTTCCCACCTGTTAATTTCACCCTTACAGTCTCTGCATTAGCAGAAGTATTTTTAAATTGGAAACCAAATCCTAATCAAGAACTAAAAAACTACACTATTAGGTATGATGTGGAAATCATAAATCCTGTGCCTGAAGAGGTAAGTCTAAAATAAAGCCAGTATTCTAGGAATGTTACATTTCTGTTTAGTTAAATATACTGCACTAATAAAAGAGCAGTAGGTATGATATGTCTTTTATACCATTGGCATTTTATTTCAGTATTATCTGAGCATATGTTAAGCACAAGAAAGATTCACTTTCACCTATGTATATAGGCACAGCTCTGCTGGAGCTGTGGTTAGCCCCAGGAATTGTCAGGTTCTGTAATATTCATCTTGGAGGGGAAGCTGGATGCTGATATTAAGTGATATTGCTCCTTGATCAAATCGGTGCATTTAATTCAGATTAATGCCAGGATATCAGCAAAATATTGCACCATGTTTCATCATAATTATACATTATAGATTTTCCATAAATTTCTCATAAGGAACCTGCTGTCTTAACTAACAAACCCTAAGCACTTCTCGCACGATTTATTTGTGCTGTCTAACTTGAGCCATTTTGTATAACTAGCTAAGCTACCTGGCTGGTTTGCCTCTGCTCTGCCTTACGCAGCCAAAGGAGAGAGCTGGTGGGCTCTCATGGGCTGCTTAAAGCACTTAATACAAGATTTTTCTTTGAATGACTGCAGGACTCCCTCTTTGGGAGCACAGGGTGGCTGTGCATCACTTGGGCACAATAGATTAATAGTGGATAGTCCACACAGCCCGCAAGGCTGCAAGTAACCACCCAATGAGATATTTAGCTTAAAGCCTATCCTTTGTAGATCAGTCTTTGCAAAGCTTATTTATTTATTTATTTATTTATTTATTTATTTATTATTTCAAGTATGATACAAAAAAGACTCACAGCTTCCGAACCGCCGTTCTCCACAATGGTTTCTCTGCGCGTGTTCGGACATTACTTCTCGTTAACGACCTTCAGATGAAAAGTGACTGGGTGAGGGGTGAGCTGAAGCCTCCACCTGGTAAGTTGGAAAACAAGGCAGGGCTGAATTTTGCGTTCAGCCCTAGACTGTGGACAAAAATGAATAAGTGAGAGGTTTAATAACACAAAAAAAGAAAAAAAAAGGCATTTCACCCTCTATCTGCAGCACTGATTTTACCAAATGAGTTTGTCCACAGCCTTTTTTTGAGCTGTGGAGCTGGAGCTGGGAATAAAATCTGGAGATGCATGACAGAGAGAACCCTTATAAGCTTTTCTAAAAGTTCCCTGCTAAGGCCAACATAGCCTACTTTCACACACTCTAGGATATTAAAATATGATGATGCCTGAACCACAGTGTGTTTATGTCATATGTAATATTGCTGTGTGGAACAGCATTAATAATATTATTTGGGAATATTCATCAGTCCTGTAACTCATAACACTATCTGATATGGAGGAAGATTAGATAGAATAGACACAGATAATAATGAACTATAGACAATGTATAGATAGGACATAGATAATAAAAGCCTATAATCAAATGTTTTAGAAACCATGAGTTTCTCATGACATTCCATAATTAGATTTTCCCCATATACTTCCTTGGCTATATAGGTGCTCCAGAGACATCAGTCGCTAATTTGTCCTGCTGTAATTACATCAACATTTACAATACTGTTTCTCTTGATTGTACTTGGTTTCCTGGCAAAGGGGCACCAGAAGATACAGAATACTTTCTGTTTTACAGGTTAGTGTCTCTTATTTTATTAGCAATACATTTCCTGAAGAACACCATGTCTCATGGATATTTTTATTTAGGTATAAGACCTACACTGAAGAATGTCGAGATTATATCAAAGACAAGTGGAACAGAAATATTGAGTGCAGATTTCCAAGGACACATATTGATCCTGAAGAGGTTGATGATCTTATTATTATACACATTAACGGGTCTAGCAAGTACACTGCAATTAAACCTTTTCAGCAGTTATTTAACCAAAATGCCATTGGTGAGTGAAAATACTTCTTTTTTGAAAAAAAAAAAATTCTTCTCGAGTGAAAGGATTGTAGGGAAACTGAAAAAAAAGTTAGGAGAAATCATCTCCTAACTGTTTATCCATTTATTTGAATTTATTCCATGTTTTAGTAGCTTTTTTGGTTACATCTATCTCTGAAAATAAGTTTTTCTGGATGGTTCTATCATGAATCTTGTGCTTTTGTAAAAAATAATTTTAGAAGTACCTCTATCCTCTTCTATAATCTAGTTTTTCAAAGCATTCTTGTGGACTTTTCAAACCCTCTTCCCTTGTTTATTTTCTCCAATACAGTTATTCCTTCTAAACCCTTATCTTTTCTAACCCAAATGTCAAGTAAATCGAAGCATTAAAGCCCTACTAGGAAACAGTATCAAGTTATAAATTGCTGCATTGTTAGTATTTAAACTTTGCTCTATAAATAACTTACTGATACTCCTTTCGTTTTTTAGAGAAAGTGAATGTTCCCAGAAATGTCACGGTATTCTTAGAGCAAAATGATCTCTTGGCCAGGTGGGAAAAGCCAATTTCTTCTTCCCCTAAAGAATGTTTTGAATATGAATTTTACCTCTGCAACTTGAAGTCAGGTAGCAAGCAGGTAATTACTTCTCTTTTGTCTGGGTTTTACATAGTGTTCTTGTCTCTGAGTTGACTTATATAGCTGGAAGCTTCAACCTAGTGAAAAAGTCTTCAGATTGATGAACGTGTCACAATTTAAAATGATTTGAAATCAAACCCGCTATTGCTGACTTTTTGAAACTATGCTCTTCAGTGAAACTTCTGTCCCATTAGTGAGTAGGGTTCAGCAAAGACAAAGTCTCGTCAGTTTTCAAAGTCTTCCACTTTTTTGGGCATCTTTTCTGTCTGCAACAAAACAGAAGGACAAGGACTGGAGTTACTCAGTTTAAGGCACCTGTGTTCATAAAAGCAGCAGTATATACCTGGAGATATTAGAGAATTCTGCAAATCCAGCATTCAGTGTCTTAGGAGGCATCTGAAAATGAAACATCTTTCAAAACTTTGCCCTGAAATATGGTTGTGCTGGTAAAGGAATTATACCTACAAAAGCAAAGGCCTTACCTAAAAGCAAGACCTGATGCTTGCTGTTAAGCTAGTAAAGGAGTTGCAGTAAACCCCTCTGCAATAAACATGATTAAAGAGTGGTGTTCTTTTTTTGCCATTTTTTTTTGTCATGAGCAAACTATAAAGAACAGTTTCTTTCTTTCTTTCTTTTTTTTTTAATGAGATAATGAAAGTATCATCAAATGACTTCAGAATAAGAATTGATGTTACCTGTAGATATTCCATACAGATACGAGCTAATCATTACATATGTCGTAAAAGAGGATTTTGGAGTGACTGGAGTGAAATTCTTTATGTGGGTAAGAATCATATGTCTCTGCCTTGTAAAAAGTATTAGTACATTACTGGAAAGTAAATACTGCATGTGCAGCATAAGTAACTTCAAGAGAAGCCAGGAAAATATGTGTTTGAGGAAGGAAATTCACTTGTTGTTGCCAAGGGTAGACGAGTGTCTGTTCCACTACAAATAAACAAACAAAAAAAAGCTCCCAAACTTTTGGATGTATAGTACTTTTTTAGATGATGTTTTGTTTTTACATATTTATGTTTTCAGATAATGTTTTTAACTAACTAAAAATACTTTGAAAGAACAAAATTGTCAATGAACACAAGCAAGAAAAGTAAATATTTCTATATGCTATTGTAAATATTGCTATGGCTCTGCCACTTCCAAGAAAGACTCAGAAATCCAAGCTGTAGAACTGGCTAGGAAGCATTAATTGAACTATAAGCCAAAGGAAAGGAAGTTCTTCCGAAGGACTGGTTAGTCTTACCAGAGAAGTTCATATTTCCTCTGATTTTTTGTATTTTGGAGCATTAGTTGGCAAGGGATTGGCATAGCTTGGCTTGAGATTGTATGTGAGGAAATCAATACATCTTTTTAGCTGTATTATTTCCATAATTTTACATGCATTTCCCTGGCAAACACCATAAAAGTTGATATGAACGGCCATGTCAAGTATTTCTTTACTGGAGGTATATGAACTCTTAAATATGGGAAAACACAAAATGGTCTAGCATCTTCTGAACATGGTGATTTGCCCTACTTCATTCTGTATTTCCTGCTTGCTAAACATGTTTTTCTRGAAATAACAGTTTTCTTATCACAGCACATTATCAACTGTTTGTCCTTAGACATCCTCCCTTGCTCTTATCTTTTGAGTTTCTTCATTTCCTGGTATGCACTAGAGAAGAAGAAAAATGTCCATTACTCTCTCCTGTTTACTGTTTTCCCTCTTATATGCATCTGTTTGCTACTGAATGTGATTACATCTGCCAGGATTTTGCCTCTTTAGACCAAATCCCCTCAAACTCTCCCCACCAGTTCCATGGCACAGGTTAGGTCTTAGGCTGGCTAAACACATTTCATGAAACCAACTGGAGCCATTTATTAGCCTTGCTCACGTTCCTAGTAAATACTCTGATGAGTCCAGTCGTAAGGCCAGTGGACCATTTCTGAGCCCTTATCTAGAGTAAAGATATTAGATTGTTCACCCTATAGCAGCAACTTTCTAACATCATTAAAAATTGAAACACAATTCTGATTCATTCCTTTGGGTTGTGGCAATTGAACTCTGTGAAACGTAGCCATATGCTGCCAAAGTAAGCATTATAAAAATGCACCTTGATGCTATCTTTCTCTAGTAAGTTGTTTACAAGCATTATGGTCAAACAAAGCTAGATAAAAAGAATCATTACCAGGGCCAAGCAGACTGGCAATGGTTATCGACTATGCAAGACACTCATAGAAATAAAATCTGTGAAAAATTAGTTACGTGTGAATAGCTGCTGCCATGGTTCACAGTTTAGAAAATCCGCAAGCCAAGTCTGAGGCTGAGAAGTACTTGACAGCCATCATCTATGTTGTCCTGATTCTGCTTTCTCAGCAAAGGAAACTTCTGTGTCAGAGGAAGCTCTTTGGGAGCTCTCTTTGCTGTGGAGGGTGGCAGTGGCTGAAGAACCTGTAATCATCTCCCTTATGGATTCCACTACTAAGGCACAGCAAATGGCAAATATGGAAAAATCATTTTGATGATAAAAATAAAAAGGAAGAGTTTTCCATGTACATTTACTAAAATGTCTACGACAAGTCTAATTAGTTTTACAAATTTTTAACGGCTTGTTCGCTGACAGAGTACAGGTTACTGTGCAAGCTGCTGGACTTCAGCGTGTGCTTCCGCACACCTGATTATCTTTGTTGTTAACTTGCTCAGTGACTCTGAGCAAGTTCATCTCTTCCCTCTATGGGTCTTTCTTGGTTAGTCAGTGTATTGCACACGTTATGCATTTGCATGTGCTTATCCACAACATTAACTGGTAACTCCTGGCATGCCCTGCAGAGAAACCCAAGGATGACCTCACTGGACAAATCCATGTAGGAACAGCCAAGCCTCTAACTGCTTTTTGCTCCATATCTGTATCTCAGAAGTAGTGAGACCTAGTGTTGCCTGATCATGCCTTTTTGGGGGGCCACTGCCAGCCAATAAAAGAAGGAACAGACTTAAGACTCTTCCATTTATGCAGACATTTTCCAGTCTTCATGCTAGGAAACTTAAAATTGATTTATGGGCCTTAAGTGTTTTCCACACCCAAGCCTAGTGATACTCTGGACTTAATACTGCATGTAACGGCATGGTTGCACCCCAAATCTTATTTTCTTGTAAGAAAAATKATAATCCTGAAAACAATATTAACCATCTAAATCCATCTGTATTTGAAAGGTTAACCGTGTATCACTTGTGATGCTACAAAGGCCCTGAGCTGATTCATGAAGTCATTTGCTTGTGGCTTTATGCACATTGATCTTGGTGACTGCAGTGCTACTCCAGCAGTCAGTGCAGATAGCAGCCTCAGCTCCTCATTTCCAGAAACAAATCTGACCAAAATTGAATATTATTTTGTCTACAGCACCAATAAACCCAGCACTCCTGCTGCTGCCCGATTTATGTCCTTTCAATTACCTAGTAATGGCTGTGATGACATCTTGAAAAATAGGACATGTAGTTATCATAAGCACACACAGACGCAGCAACCTTTTGAAAATGCAGTTCAATGTAAATGTTTTTGTTATATGGCATAATGTGGCACAAAATAATGTTCGTGGTCACTAAGCATGCCTTTGGAAAGGAGAAGCACTGTCCTTGATAAAAATATGCTTCTGCTCACAGGCAGAGGCACGAGAGGAATTCTTTCCAAGGAAATTTTAGCAACCAAGCTGTAGGAAAATATAGTGGTTTTTATGGTGTCAGTTTTACAGGCAAGTTTATTAAGCCAGACAAATAATTTTCTAGCTATAAAGAATTAATAGAAATGAAGAACAATTTAATGGAAAACAAACTGTCTGTGCCTGAGATTATAAGCAAACTGTTTTTGCCGAGTATCGGATGTGCATGTTGCATAGAATTGCGTATCTCAGGGTGTAACATACCTGATCATGTCATCCTAGCTGTGCTTACAGGCACACTCCAGAGCTGGCTTTCTCCTTCATATTGAATGAAAGAAATCTATTAATAAAAGCACATAGTCAGTGTCATGGAAACAACTCTTGAAGCTGTAAGATTATTTTCTAATTCTAGGTATGAAATTTTCATAGGTTGCTTGTTAAATTGTGATTGAATATAATCATAGAAACCACGTGATGAAATCTTTTCTAAAAGTGTGTTTGAAATAATATGTACTAAATATATATCTAATTTATTTTTTCTTGAAACTCAGGAGAAAACAAACAGGAAAATTCCATAGCCTGGATTCTTGCTCTGCTTTGTCTGTCCTCATGCTCCATAGCCTTGCTTGTTGCAATAATATGCAAAATGTAAGTATCAACATCCTCCTTCTAATTACAGTCTAAGTACAAGGTGTTGAGTAGATGTAGGGTGACATTAAAAGCATTGCTTAATTTCCAGAAAGGGCACTGAGTTTGGTATTCAGGCATAATTATACAAACCCAAAGTACTGAATAAATGATAAGTAGCCTCATTAATTATCAATAATAACATTCAACAAAACTGGTGGGATAAGAAGGTTTTTCAAATTAAATACCAAAATCATATACTGGGAGAGATGAACTTGTCAAAAAGCTATTTGTCCTATTCTCCCTTCCTCAGTTAAATGTATATAGCTGAGTCAGTGATTTCCACACAAGAACTCCATCTTTAGGCCCCATGAAAGCTGCTGAAGATCTTTCACGACTAAAGTTTGCAGGTCAATGTATTCTCAGTTTTGTCTTCTTCAGCTTACATATCTACAGAAAATCTCCTCTAACTCCTAACAGCGGCAAACACATCTAAACACTGTTTGTTACATTTATTTTCTTAAATATTTGTGCAGCCTATTTTTAATGATGTCAGAATTTGATTGTTAATGGACTGCCGAATCATACATAGTCATACTACAGAGTTTATGGATGCCAGGTCGTGAAAACAGACACTATATATCCAAGCTTCCCAAAATGTTTTGTAAAGAAAACCGCAAGCTTTGAATTTCTGAAGCAGTAACTGGTCAGGTCATAAGTGATGAATTAAAGAATCAATTTTGTAATTACAAGCGTTTTCCCCGAAACATATAGCAAGCAGCAATTATCAAGTCCACAACACATCAACACAGCTTCCAGTAATACAAGTGCTGTCCTTGAATCTACTAATTTCTTATTAATTTCTTTAAAGCTTTTAAAATTATTGGCTGTAGTGATGTGCCCTTACCTATTTTCCTTTCCTTACTAAATTTTTGTTATCAAATAAAGGAGATGTCAACATGCTGTATTATAATAACTGTAATTAAATCTCCCTAAAGTGTCTGGTATCTCTATGATAACTGTTCTTAAGTCAATTTAGTTAGCATAGCAGGTCTCAATAAATAATCCTCTTTGGAACAAAGCAGACTAACTCTCTACAAATTGCTTATTCATTTTGTGCCTCCTACTAACTCATGCCTAACTAAACAGGCTTGGTGGGGTAATGGAAATCCTCAAACCACTCTTCTTATTTCACTGATTCCTGTATGGATCGAGGAACCATGTCCTTACATCTGTAGGAACTGAGAGCTCAAGGGCTTAAGTAACACTGTCACAACAACACATACAATGCAGAACTGGATTTCATTTTTGCTGTTGAATCCATATTTTCATGGATAAAAATCCATTAAGTGACAAACATCCAAGGAACCATCAAAAGTTTCTTTGAATCTTTGTGTGTCCTGGTATCTTGCCTAGGATATGGGCGGTCACTTACTGCCTGTAAGATTCACCACGTATTTGGTTATTACACAACTACCCTCTGCAAAGAGCTTGTAGCAGATAAGGGGGAAGAAAAAGATATAGGGGAAGAGTTTGCCCACAAACTAACTCAAAGAAACTGTACTAATACATTTTGAAACTTTATTATAATAGGCAAATTTAAATAAGCCTTTCCAGTTTCAGCTGCTTGATGGTACTTTTGTTTCTTCCAGGAGTTTCACTTCCTGGATAGTATAATTCCCTAACACTCGAAAAGCTCATTACAAACCATCTTTGCCAGAGTGATTAGAATTTTATCTCTGTGTTTTAATGGATCTCATGAACTTGCTATTTTCACTCCACTCTTCCCTGCTCAGTATCTTTGTCACCCTCTTTTCTTCATCCACCCTTTCTCTAACCTGCCCCCCATGTTGGAAGGAGGTGAGAAGTGTAAAAAGATCAAATGCAGTGCTTGGCCTGCACATTTATTGCAGTAGATAAAAGAAAAAGTAAAAACAAAAATAGAACAGGTTCCCTGGATCACAGTTTCACTAATGCTCTCAGGTTTTTACTGCTGTTGAGAATTCATGAAGTGTATCATGTGATCCAAGTCACAGAATCATTTCAAATGTGATATGATTTGAAGGCATTATAAAGAATTTCATTATACCAAAGAGTTCTATAAATTTTTCTGTGTACTTTTTGGTGATTGCAGGCAGCAGAGATAAAGAACATTGCTTTGGAAAAATACTACAAGGCAAAGTAGCCCATTGGGACCATTTGAATAGTCATTTCCCTTGGCTTGCTTGCTGTAGCAGATGGGGATACTGCCTTGGTAACAACCACAACTGGATGGTTTCCTAACATGCCACTGTCTTTCTGAATGAGCATCTTTTCTATCTCCTTAGGCTGKGTCTTGCAATAACAATTTCTTCTGGAGAGTGAACCCACAGGAGAATATAGTTAGTAACTTGCTCCCAGCTGCTCTCTGCTTACTTGAAATCAGGAAAATCACCCAAAAATACATCATGCAGCCCATACCTGATAACAACATTGGCATCTCAACCACCAGCAGTACCCCTCTCTCTTCTGTATCCCATGAGTCCACCAGCAGAGCCATCAAACTGCCATAGTGGGAAAGGTACCTGAAAAATGTCACAGGGAATGTGACAAAATGTCACAGGCCTAAAGAGGCATTCTAAAATACTCTAAAACTAAACATATTAAGAACTTATTCTCTATCTTATTTCTCTTTGACCTTGTAATGTCACATTCCATGGGAAAAAAAGAGGGCCAAATTTCAGAAGGAAAGACACAGCACAACCACTTGCAGCCCAGAAACACTGAGATAAGGCATGAAGGTCCCCTGGAGGGTCTCCAAAGCCTGAGGGCCCAATCAGAGCCAATAGAAAGGACATGATCTGGGCAGTGTAGAGGCAAGCTGATGTTTTGGAACACTTTTTTCGTGACAAATTATTAAATCACTTAACTCCAACTTTGCAGTGTCTTGCCAAAAATAGGCTCATGCTGAGATGGCCATTGTAACTAACTCCACGAAGGTCTCACAGCAAAACCTTGCAGGTGATGGGGCAAACAACCATGAGGAATCCACATGTGCTCCTTAGCTTGCTTCTACCTCATCCTTGCTGAGTGAGCACCCTTACAGCAGTATTTCTATTCCAGAAGTGACATGCTACTTAGGCTTTTTGCTAATTCAATAAATAATTTCAGTATTACTTAATCAAGATCTTTTCATGATAAACAGCACAACTAGGAGAACACTGGTTCCAAACAAGATGAAACAAAACCAGATCTTACTGGTTGTAATAGCAACAGCAATATTGCTACTTGAATACAGCATGCTCACATGGGTACAATTAATAGGATGCAAAAGACTTAACCATTAGCAGGAAAGCTGAAAAGAGCTGAAATGATGCCAGCAGGCAGAGTGTGGTTATTCCCATTCCTTCTAATCCCTTTCCTGGCCACACAGCATGTTAGTGACCTGCTGCCAGGTGTGACCATGCAGCCCAGTCTGCCCTGTGTGGCCAGGGCTCGTGAGACAACTTTCAGCTTTGCAACACAGGAGGTGAAGATGCCCGCTAAAAACTTCTCTTGGCAGCATTCCCCACATTCCTACTCCTTGCTGTACTTCTCAGTCACAAAGTCTAGTCCGCAGGCAGATATGAAGATACCCCATATTTTGCTAGGTCAGATCTATTTAGTAAGGAGTGGCATTATAGCTTTACTTCACTGAATAATTACAGTTAAGCACTGATGTATCCTTGAAGGCAGCAGAGGTTCAGACGCTCAGCCAGGAAGGTTTAGCTCTTAACTCATAACCAGAAAATACTTTGAAGAAACTCTTGAAGGGAGGGCATGAGAGAGAGATGAAGAATTTTTGTATCTCAATATGAAGGCTATGAAAAGGAATAAGTTAGTAGCAGGAATTTATTTTAGACTCCCTAYTGAGAAGGGATAATAGGATAAAAGAAAACTTGACAGAAATCAAAAAGCTTTCAAAAGAAGAATAGTCATAATAATGTAAGCATTCAGCTAACCAGACATCAACCAGGAGAACCGCCACAAAACAAACACAGCGTAGGAGCAGATCTGACCTTGATGCCAGGCCGAAGGACGGGTGCAGCTCRTATGTATTTTGCTTCCAGGAAGTCAGACCAGCTGCCAGAAATGCTCTGCATGCTAATTCAGGGCTAAATCCTACAGTCTGCAAATTTCCTTTTAAAATCTGGCCTCATTTGGACTTCATGCTATCCAGAGGTAAATTGTAAGTGTTGGTGAATTCATTTTAGCGATTGAAATGTGACTTCTGTGCTCTGGAATATATCAATGAAAATAAAACTTTGGCTAGACAAAGACACTTTGCTCTGCAGCACTTCACAGAATACATAYGTGTAAATGCTTCAGCTGCACTAAAGGCTATGGGACAGTGAAGGGCTATTTTGCAGTACATTGGTGGCAGAGCTGTTACAGTGCTAAGGGGAGCAGTTTACTGCCAGCCRTCTCATGTCCCATTCCTGCCTTCCTCCTGCTTCCTCAGTGCACACATTTCCTATTCAGCATAGGCACAACTGCCTGGTCCTCAGAGCATCCATGCATCACCACTGTCCGCTGCTTCATCTAGCATTTGAACCTGTTGCTCCTMTCAGCCTCCAGACACTAATTACTGACTGAAACTGGAGTATCAGGGGCCAAAGAGCGGGAGAAGACAAAACTTAAAATCTTTGCTTCACTCAGTGATAGTAAATTCTTCCCCTGGAAGGGCTATGGTTTCTCCAGTACCTTCCAGGAGTGAGGTGATGGAGGTCAAATCTAATTTTCAAGTAAAGTTCATGGCAAAGCAGCCACAGAGATTAAATATGTTTTTGTTTGTTTAATAAACTTCCTCAATTAGAGAAAACATTTCTTTCAAATCTCTCCCTTACTGTTTTTCACAGAAACCATACATGGAGTAAACTGTTTCCACCAATTCCAACACCCAGAAACAAATTTAAAGATCCCTACCCAAATGGCTACAAGGTAAAAAAGCATTTTAATCACTCTTTTTTAGGGAGGGGAATTGAAAGAGCACTTGTGTTTGTGTGCTGCCACTTTCCTAGAAGGTTACGGGTTGAGCGTGCCATTTGTATTGTTGAGCCTTATGGCTTTGAATTTCCCTTGCTAATATAAATATAGGCTACATTTTCAAAAGTGTCTTATGCAAAACTTGCCAGATAGGTAACTTGTGGGTACAAGTAATGCAACAAGATGCATGATCATGACTATGAAGTAAATTTAGCYGCTGGATTTGCCTACTTGTGAAGCTGTTCATGTGATAGCTGCAGCTACCTCCTCACTGGCTTTGTGCTCACCATCTCTGACAAAATTCCAGGCTGCAGCAGCTCCTCATTTGGCCTTTCTTGCAGATTAAGCCTTTTGCAAGAACTGAAATGAAAACAATCCAAATCAGGAAAGGTTTCCTCCAGGGTGTTGGGCTGGAGGGAGGATTAAGAGCTGTTGTCTAGAGCTCCTCTAATGTGCAGGATGCTTGGGGCACGCGGTGCTGTCCCTGTATCCCTGCCTCTGCTGGGAATCCCGCTGCTAGTGCTCCTTGCTCTGCTCCTGGAGAGCCACTTTACTCAGTGAAAGCTGACAATGAGAAATGCTTCACTCCTACTGTTAAGCGGGTTTTAAGCCTTATTATGTTGGCTGTTGCTTCCTGATAAATACCTTRGCCTTACAGATAAGATAAAACTCTTCATCGTCTGCTCCCGGGAAATGCTGCTCAGTAACTTGATTCTAATTTGTCTCCTCAGAGTTGGGGTTTGATTATTTTGGTATTGTTATTATTCCATGGTCTGGTCAAGGAAACTAGCTTAAAAGATTATGATACGATGTTTCAGTTTGTTACAATTAAAGTCATTMGTGTAAAATAACATGACTTAGGTTATCACAAATCAGAATATGAGAAATGGGAAATATTAACATTGCAGCAAAACAGTATTTAGAAAACATGACCTTACAAAGGCTGTTTCATATTACAAAAAGCAACCCTGCATTATATTTAGCCATGTTATCATTTAAAGTGAGCTTGGAGCAGGCAGGCGATACTGGACTAGAAACCCTGGGAGTTTTCCAGTAAGCCCAGAGCAACAGTGGGTGAACTATTGTCCCTGTCTTCAGCCCTGGGGGGCAGCTACACTTTCCCAATGGGACTGGCCCAGTGCTGTTTCACCCTCCTGGCAGGACACGGCACAGAGGCACCTATGTCTGGAGCGGTACTGCATTCCTGGGAGTAACGGGGCCACCCAGCACCCTGCTCCCCGGCCACCCAGGAGCAGGGGAGGTGGCACTGCTGCACGTCCCAGTATCGCTGCTGAGGTCACCAGGAGGAACAAACCTCAGGGCTGTTATTTGATTACATTCAGTTCCTAAATTGTTCATGTAAACATGGGGGCTGGCTGAGCAGAGCAGCCCGTGGAGATGCCACATAGGTTTGCTCAACCCACTGAGCACTTCCCCGCCCGCCCRCTGGCCTTTCAGCTGCCCTTTCCTACCGCTGCGTCCCCGCGGCAGCACCGCGGCGAGGGTTTCCGCACAGCCCCGCGGTTTTACCTCCGCAACCTCAGGCTCTGGCTTCCCAGCTGCTCCCGGCGCTGCCACCTCCTYGTGGGGCTTTCAGCACCTCAGCTCGTGTGTCCGGAGAGGAGCCCGGCCCATGTCCTGGTGGCACCACCACAGAGAGACGTGTCCTTGGGAAGGGCAGAAGCCATGGCCTGGGAGCCCCCACTGCCACTTCTGCTTGCTTCACCATGTGCTTGATCCTTGCTGCAAGGCAGCAACCTCCTGTGTGACAACTGTAGCCGAGCCRGAAATTCTGGTGAAAGCCAAGCTCTTCCATCACATTAAAAATTCTTTCCTGGCTCTTACGAAACCTCTTGGCTGAGGAGCAGTGATACCTCTTTCAGTACAAAAATTTGAAATACCACATTTTGCAAAGTATGTCAAAACTGAGGCCTTTGAAGCATTTGTTCCCTAAGCTTTAATAGATGTTGTGACAATCAGTAGAGTTTAGTTGGTGATCCCAGGATACCTCCCTGCTTGCTAGCTAAAAGCAGGATTTGCTTTGCAGAGGGCACGCACCTGCACCAGCGAGACRGAGCTGGGCAGCTTCGTGGAGGATTTCTGCTCCGGCATCCTGGAGGACTCGGTGTTCTGAGGACACGAGGAGACCCATCACGCTTGTCACGCTGGCCCTTGCGAAGGGGGATGGAGGAACTGCTCCCACCAGGTGCCTCAGTGGGATTCCACACTCGGAAAGTCGTTGTTGGAGGGGGTTTCACACACTCTATGAGCACTGTGGTTCTTCTGTAAAAATTGTCTTTCCTGAAAAAGAGCTAATGCTTTTTTTTTATTTTTTGCCTGGCAGCTTCATTTTGGGGGTTTTGTTTTCTTTTACATACCTCTAATGACTCCAGCATGTAAAATGCCCAGCAGAATTTTGTGCAGCCTTTTGCGTGGCAGGACAATACAGAGCCTGGCAGTGACCAAGGTGTGCCAAATATTAGGAAAAGACTAAAACAAGCTGTGCGGTATCTCCGTTCTGCCATCCCTGGTGCTGCACTGCTGCTGTAAGCTGAGGAGGAGACCTGCAACCCACTCAGGGCCTTCACTTCATCAGACCACAGYACAAGCTCGGAGATCAGCTGAATAACCTCCGTTGAAATGCCAGTCTTCAGCATGGCTTAACAGAGCCTTTTTTTGTTCATTTATAAAGGGAACACTTGACTGTGCTGTGTGAGGACTATGGACAGGACTAAGGAGGTATCAACTGGATAAAAATCATGTCTGGAAACACTACTGATGTATGCCAGAGGAGTCCAGGTTTCACTGAAGATTGCATAAGAGCCTCAAAACTGCAGAGTGTCTTCTGCATCCTTTCCCAAAATAAAAACGGCTCCGTGACAATGCTCAGTTATGCAGCTTGTGMTATGTGCTCCTTCATCATTCCCCTTTCAAGTGTTATTTTTAGAGCTGGGGAAAAAAAAAAAAGCAGTTCCATTTCAAGAACATTTGCAAAGGTTTCAGATTAGTTTTGCCAGRGGAAAATTAGCTGTCAGCTAGCAAGGGCTGGAGTCCTGGAGATGCCCAAAGGCCAGGGCAGGAAAAGATGCTGCCAGGGGCTGGCTGGGCTCAGACTGCCGTTCTGTCATCTCCACAGCTCCTCACACACAACTTGCACTTCCCCAAGCCCCATAAGGACTCTGGTTCTTGCTTCCTCACTCATCATTCATTTCCATCACTCTTCAATCCAAATCATTTGTRTTCTTAATCTAAAACCTGCTGCAGCCAAGGAGGTGGGAGAGGAAAACCCGCCTGAGCTGTCACTGTCATCATGGCTCTGATCAGAGAGGTGTTTGATGTGCAGCAGCCCTGATACAAACAGCAGCAAATCTGTGTGCAAAATTTAAGCAATATMAAGTGAAAAGAGACTCTCGTCCCTRTTCTAAACCCTGAAACTGCAACCAGACAGTTCCGTTATGAGGAATGGCATGAATGGCGAAGAAAGATCTGTGTGGGACTTGGCAGGTTATTACTTAACGAGAAACTAAATCGCCTCCACTGCCTTGTACTATGTGAAGTAGTTATTTACATTTTGCTTTTTAAGTAAACACAGTGCCAAGTTTTCAGGGTGTGGAAATAGGCATCCTGATCACAGGACTTCTATAAATCCTGAAGATACTTGGTTTTTTTTAAAGGCTGTTTATTAAGRTTGATAATGCTGTTGACATGCATTTAATGTCTTGTTATTTTTGTACATTGTTGCCATAGGCAAAACCACTGAAATATCTCAGTTTGTTGTGCACGGCAGGTTTTCCAGGGGGCCTAGGGCTCTGCAAGAGTTCTGCAGGTTTCTTAGGGTGCCAAATGAAACCTTACAGTGAATTCGCAGTGTGGGAATTGGAAAGTGGGGGAAGACTCTGAAGGTTGGTTCTGCAGAGAACTTGCATGAGTTCATAGCTCTGAAACACTGACTTTCCACCCACCTGAGTGCTCACCTGCCCGTGACAGCGAGATGTAGGGAAGGCCTCCAAGCTGACTGTTTTTCAGCCTATGACTTCTTTGCAGGCTCTAACAGCAGCAGACAGCATCTGCAGAATGACAGGACCAGATCACTCGTGCTTCCTGTCCTTCATAAGGCACTAACACCTAAGAMAGACAGAAAAATGGCACATACCCATAGGCTTCCTCTGCGGCACCCAGCAAACATCACCATCGAGCAATTACAGTAGCATTTGCCAAGCAACTTTTGGTGCTCTTAACAGGGCTTTCTGAGATTTCAAAAAGCTGGGCTGCTACTTCTTATTTAGTTCTTCTTATTTTATTTAATTTTTGAAAATCCCAGCCCACTGCTGTAACCTATGTCCTTCGCTGTCTGCAGTTCCACCTTAAAGGAACCGAGTTTGAGCCAGGGTTGGTTTCTCTTTGCAACCTGTGTACGATCCAGCATGCAAGTTATTGAATAAACCTGCTTCTTGGAAGCACTTGGTTTGGCTGCTGACCACAAAGCGCTTCTGTTCTTGCAGACTCTCTTTTACTTTCTCTAAAGCCTCCTATCTGAGCTATCCAGTGGTAGGGTTAAACACATTAACAAAGAATAGAAAGAGGAATTTGACCTGAGAGTCAATTGTTTGGAAAGTGCCTAATGTAATGGAGTTCCCAGGTGCTTCAGCCTAGAAATAATTATAATAAATGAGCTAGTTCTCATCTGGGTAAAATAACATGACTCCATCAAAATTAATGTAGCTCATTAATGTAACAATGTTTGTACCTCAAACATTTCTCCTGCATTTCATTTTAATGGATTTGAGGTACCCAGATTTAACAGCCTAAAATCAGAATTTCATTAGTAAAATCCTAAAAATTAAACTAGAACAGAATTCATTTATTGCAATGTATTTCATGAATATCTTGCCTTCTACTATTCTAATAAATAAAATTTCTACATATACTTTCCTGCTAGTGACTGGAAAAGCACTGTGGAGATTAATGTAGAGATTATTTACTTTGCATTTGAGCTGTATGGGCCATCTGAAAGTGTGCAAATGCTCTGTACTTACTGGGAGAAGTAGCCACAAGAAGRGGCACCTCAGGAGTGTTTCTTTGGACAGATGGTTGGATTTTGGATTAAAATGATGTGCATGGTTAGRAACTGCTCTGCTAACTTGCATATAAGAAAAATATATCTGATGAAGTGCGACATGAATTAAAACATAACCAGCAGTTCATTATTTGGTTTTGTTGCCCCAATTTCCGCCCTGGAAGCAGCAACCTGAATGCTCTGCCTGCAGGCGCTCGCCTGGCCCTGCTGCTCGCACCAGCGGTGGGCRCCTTCAAAAGGCAAGGCTCCCATTTCTATGAGCTTGTCAAACACTTATTTTATTCATTCAGGGTTTAGAATTACATGGCGAGCAGCAGGTTTGTAAGTGCTGCTGACTGACTTAGAGACCCAGAAATCAATGAAGCCCCGAGTCAAGCATCAGGGCTGAGCATCGACACCTGCAAYCTCCCGGCTGCACCACAGCAGTGAATTCACTTCCCTGTCCTGTGYCCCAGCCACCCTCTTAGCAGAAGAGGCACCATGCCCCCAGCAGCCCTGGAGCTGGTCTAGAGCTGTATTTTCTATAAATGCCTTTAAATGGAATATAAACAACACATCACAGTCCACTTGCTGCCATCACTACGTGTCAAGCAGCTGGCTCAGAGGGGATGAAGACAAAGATGAGAGGTCGCGTTCAGGCTGCACGTCAGATTCAGCCTTAGCGAGGCCAACACAAGGGCAGCCAATGCCAGCAACTCCTCAAACTCCTGCACTGGACTTACGAGCTTTGTGCCCACAGAAATAACTGCTGCAAGGTTTCCCTCTTCAAACCCAGGTGCCAAGCCCAGGGCGCTCATCACACTTGGTGCTCTCTTTGCGCTCTCCAAGACAGCAGCTGTTAAAACATCTCCAAGGAGAACACCTCCTGTTAACCTCTAGAGATCACACTAAKAAGACTGCTAAAAACAAACAAACAAAAAAACCCCCCACAGAAACAAACAAAATAAACAGGACAAAAAAAGCCCTTCTGGGAATGAGCCCCATTCTCCAGGCATTGCTCTACCAAATCCAGCAGGTTTGRTGGCTTTAGCCAAGTCCGACCATACTACAAATTGCCGCCCTGGCTGCATCCTTTCTCAGAGAGCCTCAAAGTCATGAGAAATGACATTACCTGGCACGGACACAGGCTGGCTGCTCCTGCTCCTTCCCTTCTTGTCATCTCCAGGTCAAGCCCACGTCTCCCTGTGCGGCTCCGCAGGTTCCAACACTCCTAAGGACCACGCTGCCGTTTGTGGGTTTTTCTTCTTTTTCTGCATCTAAATGAAAAACTAAGACTCTTGAGCTGTACAGGTTCTGCCCTGACAGATCAGGAAGGCCATGGATCTGCATTAATAAGTGGATTTGCCCCAAATTCATCTGCTCCAGCGCTCTYGGGGCAGTTTGGAAAGCAGAACGAGACTAAAGAGCTAAGCAGATTTTTCTGCCCCCGCCGAGTTTCGACCTCAATCCGAGGCAACGTGTGAAATCTGTCCCTGGGGAACAACAGCAGGCGGAGGAAAAATGCTCCTTGAAGACAGGTATCTTTACAAATGACAGAATATTTATTACCAATACCTTTAAAAAAAGATTACATCTGCCAGATCACTGATAAATATCATTTACACCGGGGAGAAAACTACATAAGCTTTTTTTTTTGTTCCATTTTTCTTGTTTTTGTGATTTTTTTTTTGTTGTTTTTGTCTTTTTACATAGAAGTAACCATATCAAACTAGGAAAGGAACACAGCTTGAAATACTGACAATATTTCTCTGATCAACACCCCTGACTTCTACACAAGTGGAATCCTGATTATGAGTTACTGAATAAATATATTTAGAAGGTCTAAAAGTTAATTGTATTATCTGTAAGCAAAAAAGACAAGTTACAGGCAAGTTCAAGCTATCAGGAAAAATAATAATAAACCACTGCAGYGCATTTAAACTTGAAAATTGTATAGAAAATTCCATTGCCTTTTACTAGCATTGTCCCATCTGAGTGAACTTACAAAATTACCCCATAGTAACAAACAGTCCTTCTCTTAAGAAGAATTATTTTGCTGTGGATATTGTCATTTTCCAGTGTGATTCTATTATGCCTTCCGACTTCTATGAAAAGTTTCTATAGAAATGTAGACTTCCTAGCACAGAGTTGCTGAGAGATTGAGCCTCCCTGCAGCGAATTTGCAAATCCCTACGAGTCCCTGCACACTTCTGCGTGACAGTCCCTCGAAATATGATACAGCTCGTCTGATGATCTGGATTCACATCAGACTTCACAAACATTCCCTAGAGCGGAGTCATGAAGAATTACGAGTTACGTTAAAATGCACATCGAAAATAAGTGAATGTTCAGACGATGAAACCGGTGGTATCGGAATGTCTCAGAGCTGCTGCATTTGGATCCCCGTGATATAAAATCCAGACAAACGGCACCTGTTTAGCTGGGATTACACCGGGGCTCCTACAGGTCACAGTCCTGATGTTCAGTTGCTCCAGTACCTGTTGCTTGTGTCACTAGAGGCAGAGATCATGTCTTTGCAGTATTGCCATTCCTACCCAATTTAATGCTAACTATGATAAAGACAAAGCTATTTCAAGACAGTAAAAATGGAACCTTACTGCATGATGTCAAAATATTAGCTACGTGTCCACGCRACCAAAAATCTGTGTACGTTTGAGATTACAGTGCTCTTAATCATTAATTCAARCTTGTCTTGCTTAGTCCTCTAAAGAAAACATAAATCACCTTGTGTGTTAAAAGCAGTTGATTTAACACAAAGATCATAATTGCCATTTAAATACAGCTGCATTAAGAACGAGATCAGAAACAGTTCTGCCCTTGTGTCGCCTTGCAAACCCGTACAATACAGCTGCGGCCAAGTTACTAAGAACAGCTTTGAACTCTCAGTCATAAAGGAAAAAATCCCAAACAATATTTTTATGATAATGTTCTCCATAGCATTTTATAGCAGAGGAAAAATTAATATCTACATCATATGTTAACTTTAAAAAATTCTATAAAACACTAAATATATAATAAAAAATATGCATATAAGGACATATGTAAACTGCTTTGGTAACATCATATTACAGATGTTTTCAGTGCATTGCAGAGTTTCCAAGGAAACTTCAGACAAAGCTATATTTGCTTTGAGGAAGTACTGTATAATGCCATTCCTAAAGAAGCATAAACATTTTTCCAGTAGTAAGATGTACTCAGACCACAATATTACTTAGTACTGGGTGTCTTCAAAACAACTAGCTAAATGTTGCTTATATTATAAACAAGGAGTCCTCGATGTACTTTTTGTCATAAACTGGAGCGGGCTGTGAGCGATATCATTATCGTGCTGATGGCCGACAAGGTGCAGGCGTTGGACGTGGACGAGCCGGCTCCCCTCGCGTACGCGTCTGCGGGAAGGAGAAAAGCCACCGTGAGCAGAGCAGCGAGTGTCAACCCAGCGCCTCCCCAGCACCTTTAATTCGCTGTCCTCTGCTTAGGCAAAAGGAGCGCRTCAGCAGGTGAAGAGCAGGGGGAAAGCAAGATGGGAAGGGGCAGCCCTGGCTCTACTTTCCTAACTGCATTTTTGGTTTTTCTTCAGTTCCACCTGTCATTGCTCTGAGGGTATATTCACAGCTATGCTACTTCCTGGCCTGCTTGCTTATTTTCTTACAATTGTGCTATACCCAAGCTGTTATTTATGGCCCCAGCCCGGTGTGATCCGTGTCCTCAAGGAGCCGCAGAGATGCTTTGTGGCCCGCTGCGTTGAGCCAAATAGGAGCTGGCGTGTGTTCCTGCTCTCCCCTGCTCCCCCGGGCCTGCTGATTAAATTCTTCTGTATGGTTTATACAACCATAATATACCTCTGTGTTGGAGATAATTCTGGTCTCACCCAGATTTCTTTTTTTTTTTTTTTAAAAACATTGCTGTAATTTTAATGCCCTATTCCTGCATTGCAGAGGATCCTGATTTAATGCAGTTTATAAATTGCGRCATTATTAATGGAAGATGGGACATAGAGATTTTTGCAAAGGCGATGCTGTGCAATAAAATACTCTTTTCTGTTTGTTCTTCACACAACCTCATTTCCCTAAATAAATATTTATACATCCAAAGCACAATGGAATATTGCTATACAGTAGCCTTATAAATTTAGACACCTCTGAACGCCGTATTTTATATTTTGTTATAGTGAATTGCAGTGAAACAATGTGCTCAATATATATAGGGTGTGGAAGTAAGAGAGAGGAGAGAGTCTAGAAAACGTATTTAGAAATAGAAGCACATTTCATGGTGTTTCTTATGGGGTAACCTTGATTCAAGATGAGATCCATCTGCTGCTATCAGGTGGGTCTGGATTGGGACTGGCAGCGGGCAGACTCGCAGCTCAACCCCCCTGGTTTAGCCCCATTCCTCAATGCGGGTGTTATCTGGGAGCACGGGCGCCCCTGCTCTTACTGGACATCTTTGGAATCCGGATCTGCTCGCTGCTGCTGCCGTCGCCGCCGTCGCTGAAGGGCTTGATCTCGATGATGTAGTCCTCGTCGAAGGGCAGCGAGAGCTCCACCGACGTCCTGTTGGTTTCGATGACGGAGGTGCTGCCCTGCCTGTTCCACCTGTACAGGACCTGCARGAGACAGGAACGCCACGAGTTCACTTCCAAGTTCACGTCCATTGGAGCTTCCTGAGCTCCTGCTCRTGCCCCACACGCCACAGGATTTACTCTGTGACTACCATGGCTTTGGAGCAGTGTTATCCTGAACAGCTCCCGAGCAGGGAGCTCTCTGAGGCATTGCTGGGTGCCCAGCTCWGAGCAGGACCAACAAAGAACAAAAGGAGGAAGAGCTTCTATTAGTAAATAAGGAACACAAATGAAASAAGCAGGTTCTGCCATTGCTCACAACCAGAAATGGTTGGAAATGGGTCACATCCCTGCCAAGAGGTAACTGAGGTGCCTGCAACCTCTGAATTCAGATTCTCCTGCAAACACTTCACATCCAGAGAACTTCCTCCTGTCTCTAGCATTAACATCCCTCAGCTTTTATCCCCCAAAAGCAAAGTGCCAAATTTCACTTTTCCTCAAGTTAGAAAGATCCAAAAGCAACACACCTCTATTCAGGGTACTCGAGACATCAAATTCAGTGTCTCCTCAGTCCTTATCAATAAGAGAGCCCAAATAAATCCTAAGGCCGATTTAGTCAAAACTACTTGTTACATTTCCTCCAGCTGGGGCATTTGATGTAGCATCAAACTGTTTTCCCAGAAAAATATTACTTTTTAAATTTACCTTTTGTCTTTCCCTAAGATTGGGCAATTCTGTCCATTTAGATTATGACATAAAATACAAGATTTCCACAAATAAAAATACAACAGGCAATATTTTGCTGCGACCTTGGAAGGAATGTTGCTGCATCATTCCAACACTTTCCTTTTTTAGGAACACAACAGTCTCTCTCACCCCCTTTAACTCACTTTTTAATTTGCATTTCAAACCTGAGATACCTAGTGAAAAGCTGGTCCAAACTGCTGAGATTCACCTGAGGGTTTGACTGAAACCCCGGAGGAATTGCTTATTTCTGACAATCCAAAGCAGAAGATAATTAAAGTTAGTGCAGAGATTCAGGGGAGCTGGCAGAGCCTCACAGACGTGGCACTGCCAGAACTGCACATCGTGAACAAACTAGGAAGATTGTCYGGTTTCTTCATCGTTACAAGTTCTGGTGGAGAACGTTTGCACAACAACCCTGCAGGCAGCGGCTGGCAGTTGCACACGGGTATCTTCTCTGGGCCAAATTAAACCCTCGTGTAAGGTGATAGAGCGCAATTCCTCCCAAGGTTTCTCTCTAGGTAAATTATACCCTACTAAAATTGCTAATGAGAATTCTCCTTCCTTATTTTTGGCTTTGCTTTCTGAAGAAAATGGAGCTATCAGAAAAGCTCTGAATTTTTCTACAATTATCAATCCCACCACAGTGTTTGGAAGAAGTCAACGAGAAGCAGGTGTGTCGTGAGCATCCGACAGCCCTGCGTCTGGAAAAGGGGACGGAAGAGCTGGACAGGATGGATTTGCCACCTCCATGGCTTGCCCCTGCCCACGGGACAAGGGTGTTCAGCTGGCAACCCCTGCAGGCTGCTCTCTGTTACTAGTGCTTCAACCTGGAAAGCCACATCGTGCAAAACTGCTTAATCTGATCCTGTTTAAGAGCCTCAAGCTAGGCTATGGATTCATGGGAGTGTTGGCTGAACAGGAACCCAGGGACAGCTACAACCTAAGGAGAATCCCTTGCTGGAGTGGAGCCAAGAGGGCGACAAGGCACCAAGCAGCTGCCCTCCACTCTCCAGACACTCACCTTGTAGCCCTTCACCTCCGATTCGTTATCCAGGGCTTTCACTTGATCCCAGTTCAGGATAATCTTGGAGTCAGATGAGTTCCATATGATGTTTCCGGGGGGCTGGCTTGGTGCTGTACCAAAGCAGAGGAGACAGGACACTACCAGGGAGCACCTTTTCCCTCTCCCATCCCTCCCAGCACCAGCGGAGCTGCTGCTGCCACAGCTGAGCACACAGAGCCCTGTTGCTCTTCAAAGCCAACGCGCTCTTCACTGATCCGAGTCCTCAAGGTCGCAGAGATAGGGGCGACACGACACAGCGCTCTCAATGAGAGAGGACTCAGTCACTTGCTCAACATGCCCGAGACCAGAAGAAAAAAGGCCCTCTTGAATGATGAGATAAATATTTAATTTTCCTGCCCAGCTGTGATTTCAGCTTTACATGCACTGCTTACATAACGCAGCAAAGAGCCTTATGGAAAAGGCTGGTGAACTTTGTGTGCAAAGAATCCAGCTAAAGAAAAGCCCTACGGCTCCTTCAAACTTGGCAGTGCTCGGAAGGGACAAACAAGGGCTTGCAGAGCCCTCCGAAGGCTAGGCCCTCCTCGCCACACAAACACTCACGTGGTTTCCTTGTCGTGACGTTGACCGTGGCGCTGGCRGGGCCGGTGCCGGCCGTGTTGTATGCCTTAACCGCCAAGTGATAGAGCACATTGCCGTGCAGATTGGTGACTTTTGTGGACGTTTGATTACCAACAGTCCTGACTTTTCTTGCGTTTTCTTCCTTCTCGTCATATCTCCAATATCTCACCTGAAAAAGCAAGCAGGTTTTGTTTCCTTAGTTCAGTAAGGGACAACTTTCCCCTGCTAGACCTGAGCACGGCTGCACTGCTTTCTTCCARGCCTCAGGACTGGCCACAAWAGCTCATTTTTCCTTCTTGGCTCAACATCCACAGTCTGACTTGGCCACAGCTCTTTACAGTGGCAGCAAGTGAAATACTGTGTCTAATGCCATGGAGTTTATCTAGACGGTTAACGCAACCCTAATTACTGCTCAGTGGAGAGGCTGCACACCTCACAAGGACAATGTTCTACCTCATCTCTCTAAATCTGGCCATTTTCTCCTTCTCTGGGAAGAGCACCATAATTGAAACGCCAGCTTCTCTCTGTAAATTCAGGGGTCAGTGCTTCTATCTACTTTGGTTTTAGATGGGAAAAAAAAAATTGACAAAATTTATGGACTCCAATTTCCCACTTAACTCTGGGGTCCTGCAGCACCTCTGGCCACCATCAGCACTGTCCACATTGGAAGAGAAACCTCCAAACGCTGCCCCTTGGAAGCAAATGTTTGGCAAGACCGCCCTGCTTCCCAGGCAGGCCTTCAAGTGCCCCTGTCCCTCTGTGTCCCCTCAGCAACACAGGATGTGGCCTTGTCCCTCAAGGACAAGGAGCAAGGCCGCATTTATTTCCCTACCTCGTATCCCTGTATTCTTCCTTTATGCGGATTCTCTCGAGGAGAAGTCCAGGAAATTTCCACGTCTGAAGCAGACAGGCTTCTGGCCAAAACACCACCGGGAGCTCTGCTCGGTTCTGGAGAAAGGGGTTAACAAGAAAATCTGAGTTTTCCATCTTATGTTCAATTAGTCACAAACTTCATGTTTTTTTCTCGTTACAAGCGGAAAGAAGCAGGCAGCCAAATCCAACTTTGGCTTTTTGTAGTCATGTCCTGCCAGCCCCGGGTTGCACCGCTCGTCTCCTCCGCTAACACATAATCAGATGTCATCGCTAACCTCATCCCAGAACGCCGCGCGCCGCAGTTAGGACAAGAAGGAACATTCTCTCATCAGCGGCCATTAATTCACACTAAATCTCAGCTGAATTCCTTCTAGATTACATATTACTTCTCCATTAATATCAAAAGATTTCATTATGATTAATGTTATTTTAATGACTATCAAAAGAATTAATCACGGCTTGCCATTTATTATACATCAGAGCAAGGATTAGGTATCAAAGGAGCTGCCGGGCGGCTACGGGACCCCCTGCACTGCGGTTACCCCCGGCACGCTCGGGAAGGCCGTACCTTCCTCGGCCGAGTAGACGACGGTGACGGGGCTGAAGGAGCCCTCGCCCTTGTTGTTGTACACCCCGACCTTCACCTCGTAGGGCGAGAAGGGCGGCAGGCTCTCGTTGCGGAAGACGTATCGCGAGGTGTCGGCGGAGGCCACCACGGTCTGCATCCAGCTCACCGTGCCGAAGGGGCGGAAGGCCACGACGTAGCCGAAGCCGCCGCCGTTCTGCAGCTCCTCGGGCACCGTCTGYGGGCGCAAAGCGACAAAGTCACTGAAGTCTCGGGGTACATTCRGGACAGCTCCTGCTTTCCAAACATTGCTCCCACATCGTTGGAGTCTTACGTGAGGTCCCCAGAAAGATGCTCTGGGCCTCAGGCCCTTTAAGAGCGGAATCTGCTTATTTTACTGCAGTATAAATTATATTTTCTGCAAATTATGATTCAAAGTCACGGCTCATGTTCTTGCCATATGTGTTTTTGAAACACACTAGAATGTCTTTAAGAGATGCAGTGGAACTAATTAGTCCAAGGGAGAAGGAAATGTAGCACATTGGGCTCTGTGGTAGGGATAAAAAGCCATTTATAGTTTTTTAATAACCTTAAAAATATCTCTGATGATTCATTCTGTCAGTTTGGTCAACAGTCATGCTCAGTGGAAGTGTTAGCATGTCTAGTGAAGTTCATTATTTGGCAAGACATGCCAGCTTCATCGCATCATAACATGGGAATATGAGCAGACGAATGACTATAGTTCTAACCCTGACAGCCCCGAGGAATATTAAACATYTTCCTACTTGTGCCTCCTCTTGGGGGTTTTTCACCATCATGATTTTAGCCGAATTTTAATAGCAGGGTTATTTTACCACACAACAGCAGTTTGAAATCTGCAYAAGCTGCACGGGGGTCTGAGAGCAGTGGGTGCCACTGGGTGAGTGGCTGCTCTGGATCACGGCCTCCTCATTCTCTCCCTCGTTTGGATGCCRCTCACCTCCCAGGTAATGACCAGCTCCGACTTGCTCCCTCCGCCTCCGCTGACGTTAGCTGGGGTGACTTCAGGAACTGGGGTCAAAAGAAATGCAGACCAGTAAACAGCATTGAAAACTCTGATTGTGAAACCAGAAGAGTGCTGAAACATCAGACCCCTCCATACCAGCAGGATTTTCCTCACCTCCTTCTGCGTACCAAAACCATTATCAGCAAATGACAAATTTGCTACGGCAAATAGTATATTAAAAGTATGTCAATAACAGTACACTAAAAGTATGTCAATTAACTTGTGTATTCAGTCACTAATTGTTTAGTTTAAACATTTATCTTTCATAAAAAGGGCTCATTCCCTTTCGTCTTTGATATTCTGTTCTGCCACGGACTAATAGGGAACAGAGGAGTCCCCTGCGAGGGCTTCCCGCTCACCGAGGCTCATGTTCCTGGGCCAACCACACTGCACAGTTCCCATCTCTGCTCAGTGGGTACTGGATGGCACCTTCCAAAGACCTGCCCTTGTCCCACACGGAAAGTGTGAATTTTCCAAGTCTTCCTATGTATGTCTAGAAGTAGTGGAGTCAAGACAACTCATGTAGAGGTCCACATCTTATTCCATCTCACGCATATGAATCATGCACACAAATAAAATGCCACAGGGCAGTAAAGTACAGAAACCTCAACTTTCTCTCAACATTCTTTAATGGGGACAAATCCTCTGGCCAAGATCCGACCGTTTCCCACCCTACTTACGAGCTTCTTCGGTTCTTCTCTTCTCCGACGGTCTGCTTGGTTCTCCAATCCCGATAAGGTTGGCAGCCACTATTCGAAATTCATACTCGACCCAAGGGTTCAAACCCACCACTGTTGCTGTGAATGTCCTCCCATCGATGACYTCTGGAACTAAGAGACAAGAGGGCAATCAAACCTCTAACAGATTAAACACCGAATATCGCATACCCTTAGAAATGAGGGCTTAGTGTAAACAAGAATCAAATACGGACTGATAACTTTTTTCTCATTTTTTACTACTTTAACAGCCAAAAAAGTAAAATACGTGGCACTGAAACATGGTGATGTCAGGACAGAGATCCCTGCTATTAAAAAGTTCTTCCTAAATTGCTCCCCTTTAAAAACAAAGTGCCAAGACAACAGGCTCCAGTGTTTGTTATTTTTTCCTCTTATTTTTGAATGCATTTTCCCTCTATTTAATGGGTACTGGAACCAAATTAACCTATGACAGAATGAGCAATTACATCATGGGATTTTTCCCCTCTATCAAGAAAATAATTCTAGTTAAAGATAGGCCAGATGACATGGCCTGTCCCTGAGGGAWGTCTTTATAGACTGCAATTACTGCTGTGTATCTCCACTGCAGCAACAAAAAACAGGAATTCATTCTGTTTGCCCTTAAACATTCATGAGAAAAATGGATGAGCAACAGTGCTGACCGGACCCTAAATCTTCAAGTCGCCAAACTTGAAGCTAAAGAGAGCCCAGTGCTCTGCAGTCAATGCAGGCACTTTTCAGCATCCGGGTGCAGAGCTAGGTTTGCTCAGCCTACACGGGCAGGTCCTCACGGATTTGTTTGCTCTCTGCAGTGACGAGTGGAGTGCTGGAGATCCYGCTGCATTTACCTGTGCTCACTGCTTGCCAGCCCACGGAGAAGGGCGTCCTGGCCTGCACGACGTACATGGTAATGGGGCTGTGGTTGTCTGCACCCGGCCTCCAGGAGAGCTGCGCCGTGGTGTCCGTGATCTCATCGATGGTCACGGCTTCAGGCGGGCCTGGGGGACCTGGCAGAGGGGTTACAGGGGAGTGATGCTGATATTCAGAGAACTTGACATGTTTAAGTACTTAAAATACCCTGAAACCTTTCAATATCCAGTATTTGAGGGTAAGTTTCAGTAGGTCGAGCCARATTTAATTTCCAAGATGTTAAAATTTTAAGTAGTTTTGCTGGGGCAATGAGAGAATATCCCTGTAACGCAACCTTATCATGCAGTTAGCTTGCTTGATTCCTCACCCCACRTTAGATGAGAGTGTTACACTTGAGCCATGAAATTCCACTGTATCCTTCACAAATTACTTACACTGCTTGGCAGGAGCGGAAATGAACTGTCACTTTCATATTCTGGAATAACTRTGGTTATTCCCAGCATTGCAAAGCACCCTTGTTAGCAGAGTGCAAGGAAATATTGCTGCATGGGCTCCAGAGACAACTCATGCAGACACTATCCTAAAAATCAACCACAGGGAAAGACTCTTGGGCACCTTGCAATTATTATATGAGATAGATATACATGGGATTATTATATGAGAAGAATTATTGGCCGTGCCTCCATGCCACTGAGTGAGATTATAAGTGTGAGACCTACTGTAGGGCAAAAGGGAAAAAAAATCATCCAGTTGATCACCAGTGTGCCGAGTATTTCGGGGCTGCCAGCAGACACGTGCCTGCCACATTAACACACCACGACAAATGCGACCAAGCACCTGGCCTCTCCCCAAGCGGTGCCAGAGGCGACTGCTTCTCCATGTTCTTTTTGATATTCCCTGACATCATGTAAATAATTGATTTTTGTCCAAGACACACAGCATCTAATTTGTTCTTACTTTGACATAAGTCAAATTAAAGAACAATAACTTTGAAAACTGATTATCAAAGTTCTCTTTAGGCRGCTGCTTTCCATCTCCCTCTCTGCTGTCGCAGCTCACCTCAGGCCATTTTCTTACAGGTATCAYCGATATTTCCTCCTTTTTATACAGCTGGTGACAAGATGCAGCCCAGCTGCCAGCCTCAGGAAGGAGAGGAGCTGCAGGGACCCCGGTGACGTCCCTGCTGYTGCTCTGGACAGCAACAAGATCGGTAGTTCGCCTGTCACCAAGAGTCTCACGTGAGAACTGACTGTTCCTCCTGCATGTTTACCAAACTGCTGCTCAGGAAGTTATTAGGCAACGTCCTCATCAGCAGGCTGTTTTGAAATGTTCACAAAAACACTGCACTTGCAACGAGGCTGCAGAGATTCCTGGGGCTTTGCTGCAAAAGGGAGCGCAGGCAAGACCAAGCAAAGGGAGGAGGATCCCCCACCCATGGGGCTGCATTCAAGTTCTGCTCSACAMAGGTGCATTAAAAGGACCCACAATGTACTTCATTAGCTGCATCTCAGCTAATGCCACACTTGCTGATCACCRATGTGCAGTAGTGCTTTGATCTGGAAGCAGGGGTGACATCCTGAGGTCACGTTTACGCTATTAAAGGAGCAGTGCTGCCCGGGAGCTCGTGGGCGCTACCCTGCTGTGCTGTGGATGCAGGAAGGGGCTCAGAGCGTGCAGGGTTTGCACTGGGGAGGCGAACACAACCCGTTACCTGCGCTGTGCGTCTGCAGCGGAGCACGAACATCCGAGAGACGCTTCCCACGCGCCGCTTCAAAAGGTACCATGAATCACAGCACGTACTCAGAGCTCATTKCTTAGATTAACTGCAAGATGCTGGGATTCTAACGAGCATCTCTGAGACCAGGCGTTGCCTTACCAACCACGTAAGATAGGAAGAAAGCAATTTTATGCCAACGGTGACAAAATTCAAATACCTCTTACAATGAGGTCTGCAGCAGCCGATAGCTTGTCCACACTCGTTTGCACCATGCAGACGTATGTTCCAGCATGCTTCAGCTGGATGCTTCTGATCATCAAATCACCAGCTGAATCCTGCTGATAAAGTAGGGAAAAGTGGTTACAATTACTTTTTAATGAGTGCTAAACATCATTATCACATGAAGGACACTGTGACTAATGGATTTATTTTACATTGGCTGATGAAAACATTAGTAATGCAAGCCATGGCCTATTAAAATTATGTGAGTCTGACTCAAAGATAAGAGCAGTTGCATTTTTTAAATTACAGCTTCTGCAAGGGATGGGGAAGGTAGGTTTGGGTCAGTTAAGCAGTTTCCCCATTAAATCAATATAACCAGGCTCACTTAAGACAGGYTTGCTCCAGTTCCTCCCTTCTCTTTCTGGATATTGGTATTTAGGAGTCTAAGTTCTGCCTCCATCCACTTTGCAAGGGAAGAACAGTCCAAATTATGAAACATCTGCAATAGCTTTGCAGCCTTGTATTACAGCCAGCATTTTGATTGCCTGGCATTTTTGTGCTAAAGATCATGAGAACAGGACTCTCCAAGGAAATCTTGCATCACCTAACAGTGGTAATTTGTTTTCCAAACGCCAAATGCATGTCTGATTAACTGCTGAATAGAACTAATTATGCCTCTGCATGCAYAGGAAGCTCAACTCTTCTGAATTTTTTCGCCAGACACAAAGTGCTCGATGCAGCAGGCATCTCAGGGTAACCTTGCAACTGTGCCTTTCTGGTTGAGGAATATTAATAGAGGGTGAAAATTTGAGCTTTGCAGGCCAACTGAGCAGAGTCACTGGGTGCAGCCACCGCTGCTGGGGTGCTCCTTGGGCAGAAATCTTTAAGTGCATCTTTTCATGATACCAGAGAGACCAGCAAGGCTTCTAAATGATATTTCCTTTTCCTCTCAGCATTCACTTTTCTTCCTGACTGGTAAACACAGACCAGGGGTCTGTCTGAACCCTATCAAGGCATGTGGCTGTGCAGAACAGCCCGCAGAGCGACCTGCAAAGCTGCTCCTTCCCTACCACCATAGGAAGTTTGATCTCTTCCCTTCTCTCTTGTGCTCAAAATGTATGCCACAGCAACCTCCAAAATGTCCACAACTACTAAAGAAGTTGAAACAATTTGCAGTGCAGGGAAAAACAGGGCAAAATCAGACCGGCACCACAGGTTTTCTGCCCTGGAGCTCTGCAGCATTAGCAAACAGCCATCATGGGAACAGCCTTCAAGGAAGGTCACCAACCAACTATAACGCTTCCACATCAGCTTTAACTAAAGAGCCTCCTACTAGGTCAGCCAAATCCCTTAACAGGCTCTTTCCTGCTCGCGGTGCAAAGGGGGAAYGGTCTGGGGACGCTGCCTTAGCATTGATACTTACCCCTCCGACTCTTTCAAAGTGATCCCCATCTTTTTCAAAGTCTATCAGGTGTCCATTAAATGACCAAGTAAACATGATATCYAGCGAGTGGTCGTGGGAGACCTGGCAGGGCAAGACAATACTTTCGCCAACAGTGACATCCATGCTGAAAGGTGACACCATAACCCGTGTTGGATCTGCAGASAGAAAAAAATTAGAAATAAGAACAAATTCTGTCTCTTTGAGGGTGGAAAGATATCCGAGAGCTGAAAATGGTCACCACAAATGCAGCATTGCTATCAAAATGTTAAAAACGTCAAAGATTTGGCTGAGGCGAGCACTCAGGGTTAGGAAGATCCTCATCACAACGGCTGAATTATCACATCTTTGCTTTTACTCAGACACCTCTCACTTTCAGTTGGCCTGAAACACCTTTGGCACATCTTCCACCATCTAGCCACGATCCAGAGGAGCAGGGAGGAAAGAAAAGGCTAGAAAAGAATGAATCAGATCTGAAAGGCTGGCTTAACAGTTTTGGAAGAGCCTCGAGACCAGAAAGGGTTTCTTGCCATCTCTCCCCCCTGGGATTTGCTTCACAGTCATACTCAATTCATCAGGGTTATCAAAAAACCTTTTTGTTGGCCCTATATTAAATGCTGCCTTGAGAAAATACTTACAGTCTAACACACCCCAAACTGGAATGAAGCCGCCTTCGTATATGAAAGGCACGTGTGGTATCTGCTGGTGCCTGGAGAGTGAAAGAGCAAACTTGATTGTACGTTTGCTTTCAATTTATTGACAATTCTGTTTGCTCAGTACACTGGTTTCTGCTCTCACCCGATGGATGTTTCTACATCTTTTAAATAAAACCCGGGTGCTTTTCTGTCGGGTGAGGAGGGCCCACAGAAGCAATACGCATGAATAAGTGATGCCAACCAAGCCTGTGGTTTGCCAACCACTAACCAGGTGCTCTGGTGCTTTTACCTGAGAAGACCTGGTGAACGACCACTGAGCAAGGGGTTCAGAAGGTGAACCTGGCAGATGAACCTGCCTCAAACACACTATCTATAAAGCAAAGCGGGTCCCAAAGGCTGAGGGAGTTGGAAGGTTCATCTGCTATAAAATCAGGGCAGAAGGATGTATCAGCTCCCCCTGGGGATCCTGGACTAATCCCATATCCGTGGCTGGAGCTCACATGATCCCCATACCACTGCTTTAATTGCCTGTTTTTCATACTGGTATGAACACGATAGTGGCACAGAAAGATGAGCCATGGCACAGTGGGCAGACTGCGGCTCCCCATCCGCGGCCGTGAATTCCCTTTGCCTCTCAAGTTAACATTTGTCTCTCATTTCTGTTGACAAAAAYGCAGTAATTTTTTTCTATAGGGTCTCAGAGGAAATGAAAAGGAGACAAAATATTGCTTAACAATGAGTCCAAAAGTCTGAAAATCATAAACAGACAGATATTTTTGCTTATTCTAAAAGTCCATTCCACATAGCTGTCACAGTAAAACACTATGGGCATTATTCATTCTCTAGTATGTGAAACCAAAATCTTAACTACTTTAGCCAGGGACTATTAGTTGACTGCTAGTTTCTTGCTAAAACAATAAAAATATAGGGAAAAAACCCCCAAAGATATGCACCAGGCAAAACTATTCACGAAATGCAGGGGATGTGAAGCTATTCCTATGTTTTCAAAGCCCTTATCAGAAGTCCACAGGAGGCAGCGGCAAAGATTTCATCACCAACTTCAACAGGCGCTGGCTCAAGTCCTCAGGGACTCGACTGTGTTACCCTGGGCAGGTTTAACTCATCTGTACTTTAGTTTAGCTTCTAGCAGAATGGAATAATTCATATTGTGGCCACAGTAGGTGTTACGAGGGTTAGGTAATTAATATTATATACTTTAAGCACTTAAGAGTTTCTCAGCACAAACACAGATTGCTAAACTAATGCTTGCTGCATTCTCACCTGCTCAAATTGTGCTGACTGGCATCCAAAGCAAGAGCAGAAATCCAAGGGGAAAATCTCTTTTCTGTGCTAGCAGCTCCTGGACTAGGGGACAGGCAGGAGGGACAGCCCAAGGAGGGGATTTCGGGCTGCCCCCTGTGCCCAAGGGTCTTCCTATGGCTGCACTGACCCCAAGGCAGGGCTGGACTGTCCATGTCCCATCCGTCCATTCCCGCATGTTCCAGTGAGTGTTTTGTCTGTAGGTGTCACTGACAGCTCAGCGAAACAACCAAAGCTCCTTCTCATCCTTCCCTCGTGCCAGCGCTGAGGACGTCGCTCCCTGCCATTCCCACGCCATTCCTGTGCCCCTCTCTGCTGCGATATCCAAGTGCCCAGCAAACCCCGAGTCACAGCGGTGGCAGCCGGGACACAGAAGAAAGAGAGGGGGGTTTGGCAGTAACAAATGGTTGAACTGCCACTGGCTTCAGAGCGACTGCTCCTGCTGTCGGGCTCATATCGATGGACTTGAGCATCTCTGAGAGTGATCCGAAAAAGAAATAACATCAATACGTCTGGCCCTGAAAGCTGCGCACCTAATACTGAAAGAGGTATTTAGGCATCTACCCTGGCCCAGGAAAAGYGAGAGGAGGAAATATTCAGCATTTTGAGAAATTTATCCAGGGTTCATAAACTGAGGAAATCAAAACTTCCTCCTATACTTAACAGTGCTTTGACAGCAGGAATCTTGTAAGAGAAATATGACTTTGCAAAGACTTCTGCTAGGATGACACAAAGTGATGTCAAGCACAGGGGCTGTACCCAGTCACATTCTTTTATTTTAAACAAAAGATTGCCTGCACTTTTACAGAGGAACACCCTCAACATCATAATTTTGTATCACCACGTAGAAAGAACAGTGGGAAGGAGGAGAAAASTGAGCAAAGAAAGTGCCTGGCATCGGCAGAAGTGAGCAATTGATCAGGAAGAGCACGCGCGGTGCCCCCGGCTCAGCGCGCACGGACACCGCGGCACGCACCGTGTCTGTGAGGGCTGGTACCAACGCGGTGCCCACACCTGCGCCAACAGCTCCGCTACCTGCACTTCAAATCAAGGCTCAGTATCTTCTCAATGGGAATATTTCAGGTTAACTGCATGTTACCCAACCTGCAGTCGCTGGAAATTGTGCTGCTGCTTTGCAGGACAGCAGGCTAGCTAGGCACAAGCACATCTTCTGGCCTCAAAATTATGAGAGATCTTTCRGGATAACATGACCAGAGATAATAGTAATAATAAAAATATCACAAGTTTGCAATGAACACCTGAAGAATCAAAGCTGCTCAGCCCAACACATTAATGTTCATACACACMCCAGAGTTTCTTTGCATTTTATTTGGGAAGATTTACCCCAGACCCTGATGCCAAAAGCCCCCAAGACTTGAACACCAGCTATCAAGCTTCTGGGAGCTCTCAGCACTCAGAGCATCATCAGACACTATGGGAAATGCTGAAGACAGGACAATATGACCCTGAATGGATGGGATTAATAAGTGGTGGCAAGTAAACTAACACGTGGCATGAATTAGCATAGCAAACTACAGCTATCTTAGAAAGCCAGTTGAGCACTTCACGAGGCATAGCCAAAATTAATATGAAAAAGAGATGGGGAAAGGCCAAAGCAAAGCCAAGGGGCAAAGCACGTACTGTGACACAGTGTCACAGAAATAAGCTGTGACAATTCCCGTATCTGCTGTCAGGAATGGGCTCGTGGTCTTTCTTGCACCAGCAAACTTCCCTCTTCCACACGATCAGCTATTACACTCATAAAGACAGGTAACTGGTTTCTAAGATTATCATCTTCAAAGGAAATGCTGCAGCACTCGGTGGATCCTCTTGTTTGCAATGTGCCTAAGAAGACACAACCTCACTGGAAGTAAAGGGGACATCTGTCTGTTCGGAGAAGGGAATTCAAGCTTGGGACTAAAGTCACCTCTGTAATTTTAGAGATATATGTAGATCATGCTCTTGATCTTTACCACAGGCAGCAGTGATTTTTGGCAACAAAGGCAGTGACATATGGCCAGGTATTTAATAGGGATTAGGGAACAGAAGGGTGGGAGATGTTGACCTTTCCCAGAAGAGCAGCCATTCTGATTCAGCGACGCGCTCGGTTTAGCTGGGCATTTCAGATGTGCTAAAATTGCTTTCCTGAAAGAGGATCCTTATCTTGCCACTTACTTGGCTTAAATCTTGCCCTATCAGAACTAGAGTGGCACAAGCCAGGCGTAATTATTTTTAGACAGGTGCTTCAGCACGTCCCTTGAGTTTCCTTCTCTTAGGAAGCATCTGTTTTGCCTCATCACAGGCAAGGATTTTTGGGAGGAATCATTTCAGTGCTCCTCTCCGTGCCTGCCCTCCTGAGTAACTCGTTCATYGGGTTGCCGAAGATGCTCTTTTAAGGATGGCAGTTTCCTACCCAGCGTCATTCAGCACAGGGCTGCAGCTCAAGAACAAGTTATTAACATATTTCTTAAGCTGACATTGAAGGAGAGCTCCCCACTGATTGAAAACTGTCTAAACTTGATGCAGGAGTCTCCCTCTCGGGAATTAATGCCTCCCACCTCCCAGGAAGGGAGCAGTCAATTGACGGATTGCATTTCTGCATACTGAAATACGCATGCTTTGTGCGGCTGAATAATAAATGAAGGTTAATTTAAATCTGAAAACACATTAAGAACAGAATTGCATCAAAGGGTACCGGGGAGGGATGTGCCATTATAGCAAATCCAAAGACAAAACATATGAAAATATACCCGTTCCAMACAGAGTACAAAGAGTGTTTCTTAAATAACAAGAGGACACAAYATTTTGTTTTAACCTCCATTTTACCTACTGCAATGCAATCTTATCCAATCGAGCTTTCTCCACACAATTGTGACACAGAAAATCATATATAATGGGATATGGAAATGACAATCCAATCCATCACTCAYAGAAATTTGTACTTGTTCTTTATAGCAGCATGTAATACTGTCTGATTACACTAAGAAACACAAACATACCTCCTCTATCTTGCTATATTTCACACTAAAACAAAAGACACTTCACTTCAGAGGTGCCTTAAATGAAATCGGTATATTTGACAAACGACCGAACCATTTGTGACACACTTCATAGATAACCCAGTGAATTCAAGGTGTCACCTTTTGTGGGCTATTGATTGAAACCAGCTGATATCCATCTTTTCAAGTATGGAATAATCTACTGCCATTACAGAAATGATGGTCATCTTACAGAGAAGGTTAATCAGATACAGGAGAAATCATATCTAATCKCTGATAAATTACAAGCCACTCTTGGATCAATCAGCGCTGTCCTCGGCAGCCAGGCCACGGGCAGCTGTGTGAGCAGCTCCTGCATCCCGTGCGCATGGGGACGGGAGCAGGTCGCCMCGCTGACCCGCTCAGCCGGCCGAGACTGTTGGCTTCTGGCATCCCTAAACCYGTTTTGGGGGGTACTGACCTCAAAGGAGGAGAATGCTGCTTTAAGCATTCACCAAGAAACGGAGCGGTGACAGTAGGATATGCAGGCGTTCAAACTTCAAAGTTATAACCAAACTGGCACAGTCTGCACTTTCAGGGCACAGGATGCATTTTTAGACCTTTCCTATCGGGATTGTCTATTATTCATATCCTCCTCAGCAGGCAAAGCATTTGGAATTTGCAGATATACAAAAACAAAACCCAAAATAAGACTCATTAAGGGCTGATGCCCCTTCCCAAAATGCTCTGAATATCAGCAAAACTATGTGYTGGAGCTTCCAGCTTCCTAGCAAAGAAGCCTGAGCACAGGCATSCCTAGTAATGTCATCCCTAGTAAGCCCTGTAGCTGTCAGGAAAGCCCGGGATAAGCAAACACCCCAGGACACAGCGATTTATCACACAGCTCAAGGCACATTCGGCTTCCCAAGTACTGGGGGGATGCAGCCAAGGGGCAGCCCTGGCTGGTTCTCTCATCTGATGGACAGTCAGAGCCAAGTGTATTTGGTTTTGCTTTGTGTTTTGCAGGAGGAGGGTAGACTCCCTTCTCTCCCACCCAGAGAAGCTCAATTTGCTCCTGAATAAAGAAGCTTTGCAGACTTTGGACTGCTTCATTGACTGGCCCCAATGGCCCCATCTTAGCAGTGGAGACTGGAGAAACTCCTTCCAAAGCCAGTACTTAGAGGAAGAGGCAGTTACCAAAAATAAGGGTTATACCAAAACTCCTGCACCTATACTGAATCTAATTGAATAGCTCTGTATTGAACAGCGTGGATCTCCGCGGGAGCACAAAGCAACAGGAAAGACCCATGAGCACCACACTGGAAGCAGGGACCATTTGTCATTAGGAGAGATGAGTGCCTCGGTTCTCAACGCAGAGCATCGCTCGCTGTTGTTCCAATGACTGATCCGCTGGTCGGGTTGTCCTATCATCCCTTCAACCCAAGCACTCCTCCAAAGCAGCATCTGCTCCTACTATTTTATAATTAGAACATAATTAGTAGAAGTGCCAGCAAATAGCTCCCATGGAGAAACGAATCTAGCACACAAAAGAAAAATCTCAAATCCCAAGCTACTTCCACTCTGCACTGAACGGAAAGCCAGGCATCGCTCTAGCAGCTCGCTAAACGACAGCCACACAACAAGGCCCTGCTAAGATATCTTTAAACACTGGGCAGGATTGGACACGAGTTAATTTGTGGCTACCCTTGCGCYTGCTTCCAAGAGGCCCATAGGGCAATCAACGACAAAAATAATGTATTTTCTGCCAGTATTAGAGAAAAACTTTGCCAGCCTGAAGGTCAAAGAGAAAAAGTCAAACTTTTAAATAAACTGAGCAGTTAGAAAAGTAAGTACATCAGTCAAAGGTCAGATCTAATTTCATCTATTTAAGAATGCTTTAAAATATAAAGTGAATATCTAAATGGAATATTATTTCAAATAGAAAAGTTGAAATCTGTTCAGCCCAACTTGCGGAAACTATACCTTGCCAAAGAACACCTGCAAGTTTAAATCAATTTAAGAAAGGCCCTAGACCAGGTTGGCTGCAACTCTCCATAATTTGCTTCCAGGCCAGGGGGAAACAGTGGGGAAGCCAAGGCAGGAGGAGGATTTCTCTCAGCTCCCTTGGGTGCCTCCTCCGAGGCAGCATATCCAACATTGCAAGCCTGGAAATGGCTCCTGCTAGGGGCATGCACAGCATGTGAGCTGAGCATTAAACAGTAGTTTGGATTTTTAGAGCTTGAATCACGATCAAATGTGAGCAATTAAACTTAACAGGATTATACTGGGAAGAGAATTAAATTAGCAATAGAGGGGGAAGAGGGTTTTCCAGAGCAAGTCTGCTCTAGCGAGCAAAGGGAATTGGGAGTGCAAGGTCTCCTCCCTTTCTGCCTGGCTTTCAGCAAGTCACTGAGTCTATGCTGKCTGATGGACTTTCACTCAAAGTGCTTTACCTTCTCATACCGCTGTAAAYAGTTAACACATTCTAATTTAGCATRAACTTTAACTTWAAAACCCTTAAATTCTATGTTACCAARCAAGACTGAAAAGGTTAAAAAAAAAATCAAGTGACGATAAGAACAGACTCCAGAAAGCAAGCCATATAAAAAGAACAACGACCAACCTAAGAAAACTTCCAAAAAAGTTACAAAAAAACTTCCTCTTATTTGAGAAGCAAAACGTTTCTGAGTCATGAAGATTTTGTCACACTCCTACATAACTCGTTTGACCACTATGGTTCAGAAAACACCTCCACAGCTGGTATTTAAACCTACTCTCCTGGGTTTCCAGTATTAAATCCTCTCTATCATCATGATCTGGGGTTAAGACAGAAGACATCAGTCTTGAGAGCGATTTTGATGAGATTTCCCATGATCTTACATAGGTTGCATTGCAAGAGTGGTGAGTCGGGTCCCAGGTATCTCTCATACTGCAAGTCCTATCTCATCCGCAGGCTGCAGTGCTCGAGCTAAACCCCATCACGCCTCCTCGTCACCCGTGTGCGCTGGCTACGGAGATCTGCAAACGGATCTCTGGAGGCAAACAAGTCAACTCATGCGGTGAGAAAGACTATCCCAAACCTCTAACATTTGGTGCTGTTCAGCTGCTTCCCAAAATGCTTCTGAGAAAATGCACCAAAAGACTGATACTTCCCCAAGGTCTGTCCCAGATTTCTTCTTTCTTACATTTTCTCCTTCCTAGCAAAAAAATGTACTCTCTAAACACTTCCCTCTCTGTCTTTGATGTTAAAAACATAGCCTTTGGGCCCATCTGGTCTTAGTCACTATTTCAAGGATATGAAGTTCTGAGGATAACAGAGTCATTTCCACTCTTACCTTTACTCTCCCACATTTCATCTTTGAGCCCTTCATCTTTCACCGAGAACAGAGCATGGCAGTCATCTTCTCAAAGTGGTAATATTTAAATCATGTTCCTCCCCTTTCTGCAGGCATTACTTAGGTAGGAGGAGACGTGGCTTCAGGGAGACCTACTCTCACCTTCCAGGGCAGGACTGATGGCATCTTTCTGCTCTGGCTTGGCATTCCTTCACCCAGATTTGGGGCATTTCTGTGAAGCTCATGTGTGGAAGTTCATCCTATYGCCTGCTCTGAAGAGGGGCAAACCTTTTCATCCTCTGGGATGACAAAGGTCACACTCATAATGTTAGCCTTGATGACAAGATACCCTCTCAAAGAAGGGAAGCTCAGCTGTTATGTTTAATCCTCTAAGAACCAAAACAGCTTCATGAAACCTTAAAAAAACCTCAAGGAGACAGATCATCCACTGCCAGAGACTCCAGGTAACACTCTTAGGAAGACAAAGTTGCAGGAACTGAGAACATGACCCCTGATGTCCAGCTGCAATTGGGCTCATTTGTCCTCAAGCAGCCAATACATGTGCTGAGCCAAGAGCACAAGCCCTTACCCATGCACAGGAAARGTCAATCAGTTCAACCACCTCCAACAGACTTAACCTATCAACCACTTTTCTGCTCGCTCGTGTGGGGTTAGTGCCTCATTAACYGGATTGTTCTCATCTGACTCTGACTCAGCCCACACAGCTCAGCTGCTCCTCATTCCTTTAGCTCTCCAAAGCCTAAATTAATTCTCTGCAACTAATAGCTAGGGAAATGGGTGGAAAACACAAGTCAAACACATTCCTCTTCTTGCAGATTTGTAACTGTCCCCAGTCTGACAACAATTTCCAGTTAACAAGACCTGGCTARTCTGCTTTTGCTACAAAATTAATCAAAAGAACTTGTCACTTATGCTCTATCCCATCACATATATAAACACCCACATATAATCAAACATCATATTTACTCTGATTAACACATATTATAGAAGCCCTTGATCTATGCTTCATTTTAACTATGGTGAACTTTCATTTGTATTCAAAAACTGAAAAATACTTTAACCTTTCTGAAATGGAGCATGTTAAACTAAATTGAAGCAAGTTGATGAAAAAGTGTTAATTAACTTACTTTTGTCTCATTGAGAGTCTGTGTTTAACCTATAGGTCATCTCCTTTTTCAACTGATACATGGATTTGAACTTCACTGATGAGCTAAACAACCCAAACCCGTACTGAGGGTAATGCTAAATGAGAACTCCTGAACCTCTTGCTTTTCTGGGGGCAAGAAAATTCATAAAAGGAAGTCCAGGAGTTTTTTGAGGAATTATTCTAAGACTTCTTATGGTAGGAGGGATAGTACTAATGCAARGTCAGCAATATAAAATAATGTAAGGTCTGCAATACCTTATTGGTTTAAGAGAGAAAAATGAGRAAGTTTTTCTCTCCTTTTTCCCTCCTTTTTTTTAACACTTTACARGGAGTATGGATGTAACAGCTGAACTCATTCTAAAAAGAGTCCTTTTTTCCGCAGCATTTGTGCACTGAATAAAAACACTTATAAAGAGCAGCCACTTGTTCTTGTCTCAGCTTATTTATTTGTGTAATTATCTGTTTTAAACCACTAATGTGACTGAGAGGTGACGAGGGGCCGTGGGGACAAGAGGAGAACAGGGAAGGGGATGGGGTAGGAGGCAGGAGAAGACTTGTCTGTGCTTAATGGTCACTGAGAGCAAACAACTGCCTCTCTCTAAATCAGCCCTATAAGCAAAGTACCTGGAGGAGCAGCTCTCTGGGAGTCAGTATATTTTTATTTCTGCTTTTAAAAATATAACTCTAATAATGCTGGAGTTACGTCCAAAATTGGCAAGAGAGATGGGTTAGAGATCTATGCTTTTTAATATCAAGCTCTTCACCAGGAAGGCTTTTATCACATTAATGGCTAAATCACACTGATTGTAACACAGCCGAAATGAGGCAATTAGTAAGGCCTGTGACAGCCCCAGAAAATGAAATGCACAAAGTTTCCGATGCAAGCCAGATGGATAGATTCAATATATTTCTTATTGTCTGTTCGTGGTAATATGTTCAATTAAACTGAATCGGTACTGCAGAAGACCATTTGAATTGCCTGAAAAAAATTAATTGTCTGCTGCAAATTTAATGAAGCTAAACAGTCGTATTATGTTTACAAGTTTTATTTGTTATGATCAGTAAGTGTTTACAAGAAAAAAACTAATCTCCTCCATTCAAGCAGCCTAAGAGCAGCCCATGGCTGTTTTACAGTTTATTTCACCTACATGTTTCTTTGCCGCTTTCCGCTTTTGTCCTTACAAGCTGACCTAATTTTTTGCCCTCCCAGATAGGATGTTGTCAGTTCTCACAGCCTGCACAATCTCTAGCTGAGTTAAAAACATCTTCTGGCTGCAAAAAGGGCAGCGTCTGGACGTGCGGCAAGGCAAAAACCTCTACAAATTACCCTGTTAAAACTGGAGAGTATAATTTTAGATGGGCTTGACACACTTATTGTGGCTTGCAGCTGCAAATAAGCGTGCAAGGTGCCTGAAGCACTGAAATACTTGTATTTTAAGCACCACATGAACTTAAAGGTTGCAGTACGCCGAGGTCCTCTCTCTGCTGGGACACCAGCCATTTCCAGCGGCCACCACCACATTCTCATTGGAGGTTTCACCCCCAGGATCAGTGCAGGAGCCCTAGCAAACCGCAGCGGCGCCTTCGGGACTGGGGAGCGGGAGGTACGAACGGGGTTCTCAGCTACGGCTGTGCCTCCTGCRCAGGCCTGTGGGCCGTAATTTTACTTCATTCTAGCAAGACATCCCTAATTGTATGCTAGGAATAATTGGTTTCACTGGAAATAGTCCAATTAGWGCTGAAAATATTCATTTGCAATTTTATAGCCAAAGATTACTGCTTTTATTGTCAACTGTTAAAATACAGCATTTGCTACTGGTTGTAACACAYTTCCAAAGTTAGAAATAAGTTTCCTTTCACAAACACAAGAAAACAAGAACTCAAGAATAAATCCCCGCTTACCTGTCTCCATCGCTCCCTCAAATCCTTTACTCTTATAAAASCCTGAGCTAGAGATGCTGGATTTGCTCACGTACAGGAACAGCAGCTTGCATGCTAAAATGAACTTTTTCTCTCTGAATTTTTTTTTTTTAGAACAATGTGTGTCTGATAAGGATTATTCATAGCTTGACTATATATAAAAAATGTGTCCAGACATCACTTAAAAAAACCTCTAACCACAATAAAACTTCTTTTGACTTCCTTTGACCACAGTGCTCTAAAAACTGTAGAAAACCTTGTCCCTGATGCCAGCCGAACACACGCTTACACTATCAAACGTAATTCTAAAATGGCCATAAAATACGGGCAGTCCTAAAGCACTAACTGCATGATGTAGGGCAGGTGGGGAGGAGAACGCCTCCATCCCAGGACAGCTGTCCTTGTGAGCAGAGRAGCAGAATATATTCGATAGGGGAACACTCAAGGAGCTATAGAGAGGGTTGCTGGCACTTAAACAGCTCAACAGAGTAAAGCATCTACTGCATTTTTCCTCCTGGTTAATGTGAAAAAAAATCTTAATGGAAGGTTTATGCTTCCCCTAGGGGGAAAAGTGATACCCCCTCCAGCACCAGATACAGCCAGCGACTCGGAAGCGGTCGAGTCACAGCTGAAAACAAAGCTGGTAAAATAAAAGCTGCTGGAGTTACTCGTGTTCACTGATTTAAAAGGACGGGTGCAAGGAGGCCAGACCTTGTGCTCATCAATCCGGAGCCTCTGCGGGGGCAGCCATCTCCAAAAGCTTCGCTGAGTTTTGACTAACAGACAGAGCRGTTTGGGGACTGCAGTCGTCACAGGCCAGCCCTGCATTTGCTGATCCCTGTGGCCCATATGGTCAAACACGTAGATTTAAGACCCTGAAGCCCAGGCACACGCTTAGTCAGCAAACACCACTTGCAGAGCTGAACTCCTCCTGAGCTTTCATGCCTAGCATTATGCTCAACCTCTGCAGATGAAAAATAGCTACTCCTCACCTCCTAGGACCATTCGTAGTGGTACAAATCCATGGATTTTGCCCCAAGGACTAAAGGCAAACACAATACATTTTTCGAAGAAGTCTCTGAAAAGTTGCCTGACGCAGACCAAAGTTTACAGTATTTAATCAATCTTTCCAATTTTCAATGTAATACATCAATTCAGTGTTCRCGCAGAGGAATAGGCCCAGAATGGAAAATAGGCAATTTCATCGAAAATAATTTGGATCAGCGTGCTGGACAAAATCAAGACCATCAGTCTATTGAAGTGTGAGGAAAAAATAACCTGCTGACATTACCCTTGTATACTTTTCACGCTCAAAGGCTCCAGAYACAACTAGCCTGGATACGTGTAATAAAAATGCTCTTGCTTAGCCTGCCTGAGCCCTGGCGCGACAGCACATCTGAGACAGACAAACGGCAGGATGAAAGTGTTAAAGGTCCATCCCGATGAAACGGCCAACAAATAACAGCGTCAGGGCTCGCCGTTCTCGGAGCCGCAGCAGCCCGTCCGAATTGCTGCAACTCACTGCAAGCCCAGGAACGCACAGATTCTCCCCAAAACGGGCGCGCTGCTTCTCTTTGAAAGCTGAGAGCATCTCCRCAACCAAGGGAACGTTTAGTCTCAAGTACAGTAAAACCAGAGAAAAAAAAAAAGAGACAGAAAATTCATATTTAAGTTCTTCATGTAAATACACGCTGTGCCCTTCCTAGCTCAGAGCACTGTCTGCTGAATTCTTTACAACCTTTRTAAATCCAATCATTATAAATTCAATCCTGCTTTTTAATTTAAAGGTCAAACTACACATGCAAGTCTGCAGGATTTTGAGTCTCACAGGTCAGGAAAGTTCTCATTTAGGACTAACCAACAGAACAAACTCCAAACATTATCCTATTGGTTTGGAAAACCACCGAGGTTCAACGTTTCTGACAACAGCATGCTCATAAAAGTCCTATGGGCACCCATCAGGATTTCATATTTTTAAGCTGTCTACTCATGCATAATATGAATATTTATTCATCCCTTCCTGGTTATTTGCCAGAGATTTATTTTAAGCTCCCTGGTTCTGGCGTAACAGCTACTCTCCTCCTCCTCCTCCTCCTCCTCCTCCCTGTTGCCTACGCTGTCTTTGACACTGTCGGCCTCTCTCCTTGAGAGAGAAAAAAAATAATAACAAAAAATAATAATAAAAAACTCCAACAACAACAGAGAGAGCCCGCAAGGTTAATGGAAGAACACAGAGAGGTTAGGCAGAATGTCTTCTGACCTTCGCAGTTTCTTACTCAATGGCATGTGAACCAGATAAAAAAGAACATAAGCATACTTTAATGTCAGAAAACTCATCAGCTGATAAATTAAGTCTTTTTGTACATCACAAAGCTGGGTTAAAATAAGGTGTTCAATCATATTTCCATCAAAAGTCCTCTGCGCTTTACTTAGAGCAGAGAAACTCAAGCATTTCAGTATAAAACACAGTGTTTTACACAGTTCATTTGGAGTTCAGAATAGTTTCTGCTCTTTTATACTTTTTATGGGCCAGACTTTGAAATTGCATTTCTCCATTTGCTGTTAATATCCACATCTTGGGCCTAAGAGTTTATTCTCTGCTTCATGCACTCGTGTCACTCCCATTAATGCTAATGGCATCGCGATAGCACAGAGCACGGAGGGGGAACACCGCCGCCCGCGCGCCGGGGAGGGGGCTTTGTAACCCATGTCCTCCCATAGAGCAGGCAGGGCAGCTACCAACTCCTGCGTTCCAAGTTTGTGGATCCCCCGGGGTACTAATAATAAGAAAGAAAAAGCCACGAATTACAAAAGCGTGACTCTTCAATAACAGGAATGAAATAAGGAAATAAAATGTAATTTTAGCGATTGGCTTTTTTATGGCGGTGCAAACTGTCCCCGYGCCGGAGGCGTCATGGACCCGAACTCAACGGTGCCTCAGAGCGGAGAGGAACAAACCTGGAAGGCTTCATGGCTTTACCTACAGACACACCAATAGCATCTTGATGCACGGTCCAGCATATGCAGACCCCAAATACTAAAATAAATCCTGTTCTGAGAAAAAAATCTGCTGCTTGATTTGGACATAACTTGCTAAAATGTGCTCTGACCGTAAAAGCCACAGATTTAAACTTCTATTGAAACATTTCGAAGTATTCCCCATACACCACAGAAATAATTGATAGGGGGAGCCTCTAACCGAATGCTATCCATCAATGACAATATGTGGGAGAATTAAAACTGACAGCATTAGAGCTCTGTGATTGATTTATTGCTTTGTAATCAATCTTCCCTGATTTGTTATCCAATATAGGATTTTCCCCAAATAAGAGGGAGATGGAGAGTGATTATAAGTGTAATAATCTATATACTCATTGCCTACAATAATTCTTCAGACAAAGGACTACTCATATGCAGGGCAAAAATTAATTTAAAGCATTTGTCAGTGTCACTCAGTGTGTTTAACAAATTATTACTTTAAATATCTTTGTCAAACATGAAAGGTTTTACTTTTGAAAAAAATGTTGACAGAGAAGTTCTGAATACACACAAATATATCCTTGCCCTGTAGATACTCAATTCTGGATAAGAATCATCAAAACTAAATCATATTTTGTGTATACTTTAGAAAAGTATGCATTACAAAGCAAAGCACTGTGAAGGTCAAACTTCATACGCAATAAGATCAAGTGTATGAAAGAGTTTAGTAGTATTTTTAAAAGAATTATAGAAATTTAAGAAGAACATGGATAAATGAAACATTTAAAATAAGCATTTATAAAGGATTCCAACTCATCTTCACGTATTTCTTCATAGRCACACCTTAGGTTTAAGCATGCCCTTGCAGAACTGCAGTCTGAGTAGACACCGGGCTACTTGTCTTGGCATCACAATTCCCACATTGTACTCAGAATAATTTCATTCCCACGTGAAAACCCACGCACCAAACTTGCTGTGAGCCGTATCACTAAGTGTGACCACGAGTACATTGGKGCTTCTGCCGTGAGCGTTGACACTTAAGGCTCAGCAAATTCCTGATGTACAAGAGAGCCTGACTGCAAAAGACACCTCAGTTCCCTTGGGGTCCGGTCGCATCAGCATCAAAGGAAAGAGCAGTGGCAAGTGCACAGCTTCTGCTGACTCGCTCAGGACTCGCTCAGGAATTAAGATGGAGCATCAGCTCTATGCAGTAAAARCTGTCATTACCTTTCACAAGCAAACTGCCGGTGCTGCTGGCTGTCCCAAAGTGGTTTGTGGCTATACAGGTGTAGCTCCCAGCGTCCGACTTAGTCACGTTGACAATTCGGAGGCTTCCATCATCCAGCACCGTGATCCTGGCAAGACAGGCAGGCACAGACGTTAAATATTTTTCAAGTTACTGTAAAACTCTTCTGAGCCACGTTAATTATTTACAGTTTGAACAGCAGTCTGCTGATGGTCCGAAGGCGTTTAGTTGACACAAATCTCTCCAGACGCAATTCATAAATAGTGGATGCACCATTTACAGGAGTCATCTGTGTCTTTACTCGAGGGCAACGCTAATTTACCTGCGAGCAGCTTGCGTGGACTTACGTGGAGCTCAGCACTCATGTTCAACCCGGGGCTGAATCCTCTCCCCTTCTCCCACACCTCTCGCTTTGGGMCTGCCCAGTGCCCACATTCAGGGTTTCTTGGTCCTCACAGTTTGTCTCCTATTGCACTTCCTTTCTCTCTGCTCTACATGAAGGAAAACCAGSACCGCTGACCTGGGTAAAGCCCTTAAACACGGGCCGAGTACTTGACCAGCAGCACCAGAACGCGAGTGCCCTGCACGGGAGCAGCACCGGGCACGTCCGCTCCCCGGCTCACGCGGGGTTTGGGAGAGCAGCGGGCATGGCAGCTCTGCTGGACCCAAGCCCTTCGCAGGGGCCAAGCACTTGCTGTCCCTTTGCATCTCCTCAGACGGACTCATTTCCTCATCCAGTGATTTACCCTGTACAAGTTCGGGCACAGCCTTATTCTCCTGGTTCCTGCTTCAAGCAGTGCCCTACACCTATACTAAGTCTTTMTTTTATATTACTTTGTCACAGTTAAAAATAACTGCAACAGAAACAAAAGTATTTTGTTCCAAGTGAAACAAAACTTTTTTTTTTTTTACATTATTTTCCCTCTTACCTCAATATTGTGGCAAGGAAAAAAAAATTGTCACATATAATTTCTGTTAGGACTGAAGGGATTCTTCTCCCTTCWCCCTGACAGTTCTGGTTCAGTGCAGAAGTAATTATTTGCTTGCAATGGGGTCCTTTTTCCCAGCAATAAGGCAGAAGATGCACAAGAGCAGCAAAAGAGCTTGAGTCACCAGGAGGATTTTAGCTATTACTCACTGCAGTACCCTTTTATATTCTCAAGGAGAGTCCAGAATCACAAGTGGCATCTGGTCAACGTGGGCATTGCACCTTGTTATTATGCCCTTAAACAAGTGGGATTTTAAGTGCATAATCATAATCTCAGTCCAGCAGCTTTTTGTGAGCTCCCTAGCTTGGCACTGCAGTGGGAGACGCACTTGATGACAACATTGCTGTGTTGGTGCCAGCCAGAGAGGAGGGATTAGCCAAGGTCCCATCGTGCTAAGAAAAACTAGCTTTCTTAAACGTAATGTAAGCACAGGTCCCTGGAAGGTCACTGAGTTACTTTACTAACTCTTGTTGGATGCAACCACAACACACCATCCCCATCAGCTACCTATTGAGCTCTGCTTTAAAACTGCCTCATTTTTAACAGCTCCTGGGGCTCTCCCAGAACCTCTCTAATCCTGTTCTTTGCAGCCTTCTGAATTTCAACCAGAACTAGTGCCTGGGGCTCTAAGCCCATTTTTCCTGTGTGAGTTATGCCCTCTAGCCTAAATGGCTCATCTCCTTCCCTGCTGCATAGGCATATTCCCCCACAAGAAGGGAACATGCCCCTCTAGACCTTGTTTTTTTGCTCATCACATATCTCCTGCTCCTTTAGTTCGTCCTTGTACAGCAGGTTCTCAGCTTCCTTGCCCATCCTTTAGCCTTGTGTGCATCTCTGCTGCTTTAAATTCCTTTGCCTTCAATAAGGATAGCAGTAAGTGAACAGGATAATAGATGAGGTATCAATAGTGCTTATATCATGGTATTAAAACTTCCTTTTCTGTCCTGTCAATCTAGTAGCTTTTAACCACCCTGTGCTAAGGTATTCTGTAATCAGCTATCTTTGAAGTGACCCCAAGATATTCTACGGAAACTCCAGCCCAGCTTCGTGTCCTTTAGCAAAATACTTGGTTGCTTGCTTGGTATCTGGTCTTACAGCACAAGCTGCGGTCTGTCCTTCAGCCCACTTCACACTGCATTGAAAACCTTGCATTAATTCCTGCCTTCTCCTGCTCAATTATATTTAATTTGACTAATGTGAAAGAAAATGAAGAAGTCCTCCTGCATTCTTAACAGAAATCAAGTTCTGTGCAAGCAGATTGAGAAACCAGGATGAAGGATTATTTAGAAAACAGTAATCGCATGCATGCTGCAGCATGAGTTAACGCTGCCCTAAGAAGTGACTATGAGTTTGAGTTTCTTTCCAGTGACAGCACCATGGAAGGGGCTACAGGATGCTGTGACAGCAGCCACCCAACCTCCACCCCAGCTGGGCTATCTGCAGCGGTGCCACAACAGGGAGGCCAGCGAGGACAGGACAGGGACAAAGGTTACATTTCACCTGTCAATAGTAGTGATATTAATAGAAGTTTCACAGCTGCCTTATAGGCCTCCAAATTGCTGCAGTCAGTAACGTTCACGATTGTAATTTATTTTTTGCAGAAGTCTGGTGCCATATATTTGCTTCTGCAGCAGTTGCTCCAGCTCAATAATTGGAAGAGAGCAGAATATTGCTGCTTCTCCCTCGCCTGCACCACTGTGCTGGCACAGATCAATGTCTGTGTGACATTAAATGGCACTGGGATGTGGGACCTGCCACACTGGCCTCTTCTGCAGCAGCCGGGACAGTGGCAGCACCAGGAGTTTCCAAAGGGTCACTCACTGCTGTTATTAATTTCAGCTCTTTGGAAACAACAGCACCTTTCTGCAAGCTGAAGGTGCCCTTGGCACATTAAGATTCAAATCAATACACAGGACAGTGACAAGCTCAGCAGGAACGCAGCTCGGGGAGGAGCACCCGGCCCCGGGGCTGCGCTCGCCTCAAGCRGCACACGCAGCCCCTGGGCGCTCCGACCGCCCCACAAGGCTGGGGAAGGCGAGGATCGCATCAAGCTGATATTGGCTTTTAGAACCTAAAGAAATGGGACTATGGAAAGCTTGTATAAAATCACATTTTTCTTAAACAATAAAAAGCAAAAAAACCCTTGAGTTTATTTTCTTATTTATATTGTATCTACATAGAGAAATGACATGTGGTCTACACAACCAACATGGATTTAGTCTTCTTTTTACTATCGTTTTCTTAATGCTTAATATGGGAAAGAATATGATATCTGTGGATTTAAAGTATTAAATAATTTCTACTGAATCTTAGCACAAATAAACATATCTTAGATGTTATTTTAKTATTTTATTTCTGATTATTATATTTCTTTCTGTTTCTATATGGTTGAAAACTATTTGTTGCACAATCTTTTCCAAGGCTGATGCATTTCAATTATGTCTYTTATTAAACATAAAATTCAAACGTTAGTGGGTTTTCTCTCTCTGTCTTTCCAATGTTATTCCTGGTTAGCTTCTAAGTTGTCTCCRTTTTGATGCAGAATTAGTTTGTGGCAAGCGTGGAACGGATCACTCCAGAGACCTGCTCTGGAGGGGGTCAGTAAATCAGCTTTGGGCACATCTCGGGGAGTTAGTGTGCTCTCTGTTTTCTAAACTGAAAGCCATGGGTRGCTGGCTTTAACATCTGAGCACATGGACGTCTTTTAACTCTGGTAATGTGCAGCAAAGAGCTCAATAGGGATGTGCATAGAGGTCCCTCAACCCTCTCCCCGGAGCTTCTCCAAGAACCTTCCATTCCCTGCTGGCACTTCAGTAAATAACTCCCCGTACATTCCTCTAAGAGACTGGCACTAAAACACACAGAGAGCTGGAAAGTTAACTGATTTTTAAAAAATAAACCAGGCCATTAAAATCTTAATGTGACTCATTGATTAGAAGCCGTATGGTTATGCGGCTCTTTCTGCTGAAGGTGCTTTTCTACACTGAGTGTTTTGTCCTTTAATTTGGATCCAACRTGTTAGAAGGTAACAAGTAATTATTTTAGCACTTTGAAATTTGTTACACTTAGTTGACAGAGTAGGAGCGACTTKCACTGATTTTGCTACTTCACAAATTTTCTTTGTAGACATATCTGCATTAAACAAGAGGAAAGGCTCATTTTAGCCCACTGAAGAATCTCAAWCTGCTAATTGGGTTGAAAGCAAACATCCCTTGATCAACCACTTTAAGCAGCTTGGTTGAAAAAAAAAATCTTTCAAGATACAAAGTTCAAATTAAAAGAAACACTTTCTTCTTCTTCTGAAGTATATTCCCAAAATATTTTCTASTAAGATACCTAGGAAGACACAAAAGTAAAACCACATTTCCCATAAATGCATGTATTGATGAGAATAACATGTCATGCTGAATACAAAGCCCTTCAAACCACTACAAACTCGAAACGAGCTATTAATTTGATARTGGATGTTCCCTGGCACCACTGATCACAAAGCTGGTGGGAAGAATTAAAAGTGCAACTCTGCTCCTGCACAGACTCGTGCAACTGAGCTACTCATAAGTCAACATTTAGTCACTGAATGAAATAATAGTTACCTACTTGGAAAATAAAGATGATATAAGATATCCTTATATAAAGAATTCTTACACAAATAAAGGTCATCTATTTTAAACACACTGCATCATTTCTAAGAAAGGACTGGTTGGTTTTGGTTGCCGACAGGAGACTTCGTATCCACAGAGAGTAGAAACATATCTGAAATTAGGAGATAAAAGGATTGCTTGTTTCTTAAAAGGAAGCTTTGGGTTCTACCCAAGGAAGAGCTGACCTTGTCATTTTTTTGATCAAAAATCTTCTGGGGACAAAGGACCTTTAAAAATGCTGAAAACAATTCTCCCTGGCTTTCCCCGTCCACTTTCCGCTGCTGCAGCAGCACGCGGGAAAAGCTGCAAGGCAAATGCTTCCCATCAGGCAGCCCGAAGTCYTTCCAGGCTGTCAGGTGCTCAGCTTGGGCGACCGCTTCTCGCTGGCACTGCAGACACGAGCCTCGTCGGGCATCTGCCCGGTTGGTGTGAGCCTTGAAAAACATGATGGGGAAAGATTCACCARGACATCCTGAGGGAAGAAAAGCACCTACGCGCACACTGCCGTCGTGCAGAGCGGCGCCATCCAAAGCCACCCCAACCAGAGCAGCAGGCGCACGGCGGTACCACGACCACGTACGGCAGGGCAGGTGTGTGACACTCGTGGTTACCTTCCTTGGGGACACAGAGCTCCCACATGGCCCACTAGAACCCAAYGCTTCTTTGCAACAAAGCACTCTTTGCTGCAAAGGACTTTTTTTTTTTTCCTTTCAAATGGTCTTATTAGTACGCTACAATGAAAGAAGGTACGTTGCTTCTTTTCTGATAATTTTAGCATTTTAATTTATGAAATACAAGCACAACTCTACTTGCTTTCACTGTTGATTAAACATAAACATCAGAAATATTTCATGCTTAGCCAAGTGAATATTTTTAATTTTTGTTCCCAGGGAAACAATGCTTAGGACGTCTGATCCTTTTGCTATTACGGGGAGAAAAGATGTCTTAAGAGGGAGCATTTAAATGAATGTCAGCTAGAAGAAACACACACTGAGTGCAATTTCAGATAAAACTCTCATTGATCCCTTCGTGTACAGCCTTTGTGGCAGTGGTTGACGCGACTATTGAAAAGAGACGGCGGTGCCATACTCTGCTAAGAGATAATCTGTCTTCCGAGAGAAGACTTAGCTTAAATGTACCTGGGAAAAACAGGGTGTCTGGTGCTCCACGATGAACGGTATCCGGAGTAGAGGCCAGCCAGACTCCTGSACTGCTGGCATTCCCAACAGGACATTTGCTCTGCCTTTGCTTGTAATTCGCAGGCAGCAATATCCAGAGCAGTTCTCCCCCAACAACAACTTTGCTCTCCAACACAACTCTACTGTAAATGTAAAATATTCTGGGCAATTGCGTTGTTTATCAAATTATTTCTATCTCATGTCTTTGTAGCAGTTTATTACCCTTTTCATAATGCTTCCTGGGCAATGAGGCACAGGCCGGGATTATTACAATGATCTCGTAAAAGCAATATTGACCATTAGGCTATTTCAGGAAAACACAGAGAGATTCAGGGAGCTTGCAGCTCTGAAGGCACAGGCTCACTGTGCTCTCGTCCCCAGTGTTGGGGACACTGTGCCCTGGTTCCCRTTACTGGGTTGCCAAGGAGCCAGCTCCCACGGCCAAGACCCATTGGCTTTGGACAACCCATGGCCGTGCTGCTCTTTAYCCAAAACCCATTGGCTTTGTTTTGGACAACCTCCTACGGCCACCCCTGCTGTGGCACTCGGCCCTAGCTGCTCCTCTCTCCCCAGTTCGCAGAAAAGCCTGAGCTCATCTAGAGCCTCAGTCAAAGTCCATTTAATTTAGGACTTGTCTTTCTTCTGCTGAAAGCTGGCATAAGATAAGGCCTTGTCCATGGTAATTGGCAGATCCCTTAACTGTAAATTCACTGCAGTTAGTTTTCAGGTAAGAACTATATTTGCCCACAATAAACAGCAGTTGGATTCGGTTCCATTGAGCAAAATAGTGAATTCCCTGCAAGCTTTCCCGGCAGCAGATTTTAAATGGTGTTACRGAGAAAAGCAATATAAATATTATTTGAGAGAGAAAAATAAAACTGCTTTTACTCAGATCAGGATTTCTGAGGAAAAAGTAGGGGCCCCTTTTGCAAACACCACGTCCACCAAGTTCAGTACCCCTTTATACMAGTGTGGAATCTGGTATTGGAGCCTCCTCACATAATTTTCCCTCTCAACCAACTGTTAATTTGCAACGAAGGAGCAGTCCAAACAAATAAGCTCGAATCCAGACTGCATTAATGCCAGMAAACACAGAAGTTGTGTTTTGCCACCAGCCTCCCTTTTGTCTGGCAGTTTTTAAGACGAGGATGAAACCGATGCAACCTCAGCCTGACGGAGCCGGGTGGCAAGAGGAGAGAAGGGAGCATTTACGGCTATTAAAGATTTCATGTAAATTGTTTAAAGATGCCTTGGGTCGTAATTCAAATATATAAATATCTCTAGGTTATCTAAGAACAACAGCTTATCTTTCTTAAAGGGAAGCTGATAACAGGGAGAAACAAATGGAAATCAAACACAAATGCTGCTAGGAGCCCTGAAGGAAAAGAGGGGGCTGCAGTGAATTTCAAGTAATAGAAAACCTTTCGTCTCCTGTTTCCGCTCATTTTTCACAACACAGAAAATTAAGTAAATACACTAAGAAAAACCATGTCGTGAAAATAAATATTTGAGGGAGCACATTTTGGTACAGCAGGGGAAAGCTCATTTTTATGGCTTTCATTCCTTAAACATGAAGCAATGATATTTGAGCTGTATGGGAAGATTTTTTGAGTCTGGAAGGGTCAAATGGTACAAAGGGCCCATTTCCCATTGATTTTTGTGGGGAATGGAGATGACCCCGTCTGGGAGARGGCCCTTCTGGCACCACTCTTCAACCTCACTGTCTATTTTTGCCAGTGGACCTGGCAGTTCATCACAAAGCCACAATGGCACGGCGAAGAATGCGGCCCAGCACCCCAGTGTCACTCCTAGGAACCAAATTTGGGATGGCAACCTCCACCCAGTGATCCCAACAACTCAGCACCCGGAGGAGACAGGTCACCTGCCCACCTACAGCCAACGCTCAGAAGAGCCTGGGTTTTAAACACACCTCCTCTGCGGCTCAGAAACATCATTTTCTTATGCAGGAAAATCCATGCAGGCCCTCTGATTTTCAGTGAATCAGCTGCTGACACAAACCGTTTTTGGAAGGATTCGTGAGATTGAAACCAAAGCACTAAATGCACTCTCAGCTTGTTTGTTCTAGCTGATACCATCTGAATAGGAGCCCAAAGGCTCGGTCCTTCAAAGATAAGACATCTTTACCTCTGGTATCAACAAAAAACTGCCCAAGGTTCAAAGAGAAATTACCCGCTCCACTTGTAATTGACATTAACAGAGATTTGAAAGATTCAAAAGTGAATTTAAGCCACTTAAAAATGATTAAATAATTATCAAAAATATCACTGAGTCTGGTAGAGCCTCAAAAAAAGTTCATTAGATATCCCCTTTTTTCCCAGTAGACATTTAATCATTTCCTTGGATTTTAAACTCATTACATGAATTCCTTAGATAGTAGCCCAAACTACAAAACCATTATCTCCTTGTTTTTAATTATGAAATGATTCAAGGGAAGAAATATTTGATATGAAATTTTCTTCTTCAAAATGCTCCGTGCTTGCTAAAACCATTATTTTGTCTTAAACTAGGGGATGTGTACGGACCATAGGGAAGTTTCGAGCTGCATTTCGGGGCTCATTGCAGGCAGGTATTTCAGAAAGCCTCAGCTCTGGCCCGATGTACTGCCYGAACGTCCTTCCAGGCACTTCTTTTTCATGATCAGGTCCTCCTAYGTTAATATGTGTTAACAGAGAAGGTAGAAACACCACGCTCCGGTAGCAATAGATCATCTGTTCTGATACAATCTGCTGCTGGTTAAAGGAAATTGTTTCCACGCAAGTAACAGAAGGAAAACTGTGCAAACTTTGAGGAGCACTCCAATTACTTTATAGACACAAACTAAAATAGCACCAAATCTGGAACCTAGGTGATTCTCTAACCCTGCTTAGATAAGGTTTCAGCACAAGCACCTGCTCAAGAAGASAGGGAGAAGGCAGCGCAGTGACGGCCGTGAATCAGCAACAACCAGCAACTCCGAGGAAAGCCAAAACCATGAGAAAGGTGCTGAAACACAGCAGATGGGCACCTTATTTTTGCAGGATGATGCACACAAACCCACACACAACAGCCCGGGACATGGGCTTCTTCAGGTCCTTGGCCACCAAATCAAGGGCTTTCTTTTGCTCATTTCAGGTCTCTTTTGGAGAAAAGTGGTTAAAAGAAGTTGATGTGGCAGCTGTTTCAGATGCTCCACTCAAGTAGAGCCATCTTGCGCAAACTGTCTTTGAAAACTAAGATGAATGTGGCATTGTCAATTCAAACCTCAAAAAGCTATTTGCAGGGTGTCATTTTTCATTTTGCCCAGGCAGCAGGTAATGAAAAACCAACAAGTTATTGATGATTTGGTTACCTGTCTGCCTTAAAGAAATTGCRCAGGTGCTTTACTTAAAAAAGAAAAAAAAAAAAAGTCAACACAATTAATGCAAAACAATGATGGGAAGCCTCCTTTGAGATTTTATTTTCTGCTGAATGTCACTGAGCTGCATGTCGAAAAGCATGTGCTGACTATTCATCCCCCAAGTAATCAGTACAAAAATATGATCATGGCTTGCACACTGGCACCAGACTGGAAAAGATGCGCTGTCTGTCCCACTGCCATTTTCTTTCTGGCTGTTTAAAGCAATTAACTACTAATTAGGGAGTTTGAGGCAATAAATAAGAAGTTGGAATTTATACAACTTTTAGAATTCAAGAGGCACTGAAAGAGGAAGAGAAAAGCTACTTGCCTTTCATTTCTTGTCTAATTTCACTATTTTTCCTGCACCAAATGGCACGGTACCAAAGTGAACATACTGTTAAAATTTCAGTTACAGAAACAGCTCCAAGGCTGAGTGGGTTGCAAGTCAGCAGTCCTCGTGTGGGGTCCTCAGCATCTATCCGCCCAGGGCAGAGGAGCTTTGCCAGCCATTTACACACRCAGGAGGCACGAAATTTTGGAGACACCTTTCTGGCTGTCCTTTATCACCAAATCACTTCAGCTCAYGCAAACAACTGGAAACTCAGCTAGGTATAGGTTTAAAAATTTGGAATACATTGTGAATGCTTTCATAACTCTGATTGTATATAACATTTTATAACTCACGATGTTTTATAATCCAATGCACCTCACTCAAGTCAATAGCACAAGTTGGTCTTGCTTGAATAACCGCAAACAAATACTTTGTAAATCTAGAAATGCAAAACAAAGAAGAAAAATTGGCCAGGGTTTCAGCTAACTATCTCCTTTTGGGGAGCAGCGACTGCCAGTTCAGGCTTTCCCTTTTAGGTTCCCTGCTTTTATGATAAGGATAGGGCAAGGCTGTGATTTTCTGGGTCAGAAAGGCACCAATTCCTACCCGTCCTGGTGATGCCAYGAGGGGTTTGCACCTCTGCTCTCCCTCCTCGTCTCCCGTCTGCCCTCCTAAATGTCRCGTCTGTGCTTTTATTGGTTTTCACTTAAAAAAACGCTCCTGCCCCAAGCAGCATGGCTTTGCCTGCGCGTGAGCATGCTTATAGATCACGGAGCTTGTCAAGACCGCACAGTAATGGGACCAACTGGGACAATATCCATGAGGAGAGCGAGCGTGCCTGGAGTATCTAGGTCAGCTCCTGCTCTAGCGAAGTGCACTATGAGGGKCCCTTTATACAGAAACTTGGTTAATTAAGATAACAGATGTTGCTATTATACAAGTCCTACTGCCTGACTGTTTAATTGGACACTTTCATATTCTTTGCTACCAACACAGAATATCATTTGTTTTTCTATGGTTTTCCCTTACAATTAAACTGAATAAACAATGCATGCACTGTACATTCCCAGAAAAGACACAGCTCTAATGATGTGAGGGCTCAATGAGGATGAGAGAACAGTAATCTGTTTTTTTGACTTAAAAGCGCAATTATTTTTCTCTTCTGGACTGAGTACGTATTTGGTAGTAGGCAAATGTGACATCCAAGAGCTTCCAGAGAACATCGGGAATGAAGAGCATTATATGTATACATTAAATGTTCATTATTTCCAGGGACTAGCCATTTGCTTTTGACACATTCAAGTTCTTAGCGAGTGCAGGAGATAAGTGACAACATGACCTGGAGCCATCAGCAACGGGGAGACTTTGTGGGAAAGGATAAACACCTGGTTGCAAAGGTAAGAACTACTCACAYGAGGTCCTGTCATTTACTCCTTTGGTCTCTAAACTCTCAGCTAAACCTGTCAGCAATATTCCTTGACAGTAATGCCACAGCAAACCACAAGCCTGGCAGAAAWAGATTATTTCCCTAGAAGCCACCTCTCCCACCCCTGCTGCACATCACTTGTGCGCCTTGGGGCAAGGATGCCCAGCAAGAAGGAGCACRGCAGGAAGAAATTATTGCCTGAGAAATATGTAAATGCAATTATTGCCACAGCCCTGCACAGCAGGCAGGGCTGGCAAAGCTCCCGGGGCCGCTGCAAAGCGGCTCCACAGCCGCGGCAACACGGGGCTCTGCACCACTCCAGCTAGGGGTTTGCTTAGGACATCACACCAACACTGCCCTCGGGGTACGTTATTAACAGGCAGCTCCGTCCGTGCAGCAGGGTGACAAAAYACCCCAGCCTGTCAAGACTACAGCATCAGGCTGAGCTTAGCCCTGAACTGCACAAGAACACCAAGCGTGCCCAGGCTACAATGGTATTTACAGGGCAAAACCATAGGAAAGCAAAGGGCAATTTAATTATTTTAAAATCAAGGATGACAATTGTTTTTAATTATTTTAAAAATGCTTCTTGCTACATAGTTCAAAGRCAATTAGAGTTCACTGCCAGGACACTCCTCTGATGCTGAGAGTGCAGGAGCAGCTGGGAGAGAAGGTTATTTTGATTTCAGCTGGCAGGGCTCTGCGTAGCTCTAGGATTTTTCTCTAATCGTGCACAGCCTGATTCCGTCTCTTGGACCTGTAAATCAGAACGAACTATTCAGCAGCTAGAGCAACTTCTGAGTTTCAGGAGGGCAAGGATGAACTGCCTGCACTTACAGCYGACTACAACCCTCTGTGGGAGCCACGCTCTAATTATGAAGAAATCAAAAGCTTCCTATAATAAGATCACCTGAAAATAAAGGTTTTAAAACACAAGGTTTAGTAACAAATTTATATAACGCTGTAGTATTAGATGTAATTGAATTATTACGAGAGGATTAAGAAAATCCTGCAGGAACAACCTGCTGCTGTGACTGTCCCTCCTCCCACTGCTGATGAATAGTGTATGCAATTTAATGCTAGGAAATAATTAGCACAAATGGGAAATGCGGTGAAACCTAAGATGCTTGATCTGTGGCATGCATCAGGAGTTTGGGAGCCTAAAGGAAAGGCTCTCCAGTAAGGAAATGACTTGCCTCACTCACACCAGTACTATACAGGAGTCACTGCTCAAGGGGAGCTTTTCCAGAATGATGGGTAACTATATAACTCTGGTTTATATTGGTAAAATTACCCTCCGTGGTAAGACCGTGCAAGTCCCTTGGCATCCCACGCTCCAGAACCCCTCTTCTCCTACTCATGATTCAGAATACAGAGATCAGAGGCCAAGGATACTTGGAAATATGAATACAGGAGAACCAAATGGTGAGTCAAAACTATTACGAAACCTCCCAAAATGTTCTTTCTGATGCAGCCCTGAAAGCACAAGTAGTTGTGCCGTTCTTATGAAATACCTCACCCTCCAGATTGTGGTACTTTCTGGAATGATGCCACTGCTAACCTTACAGAGGGTATCTACAGGACCAACTGTTTCATCCATGTGTGCAATACAAAAAAAGCTGATTTCAAACTTGCTATTTCAGACTGAGTGCATATCCCTTGCTGGAGATGACACTGTGAAGCCTAGACACTATTTTAACACCACTATCAGGGCATGACGATTTTTCACAGGTTCAAGTTTGTTTCAGCAAGCGACCCGCAATCTGCAGAAACACAAGGAGGAGAAGCAGGAARTTTAGTAGCAATTGTCCTTGTGCACACTGAGCGAGGCCAATCTTCTTTGCGGAGACATGTGAACGAGCACACGCCTCTGCCCAAGCTTGGAGGGCTTCTCATCCGACCGCTTGATCTCCACAYCTGCCCCAGCTGTTCAGCTTTCATGCAAAGCAGTGCACGCGGAAGGGGTAAAACTGCCAGTACGTGCACAGCGAGCTTCACGGTGACTATTTTTGCCAAGTGCTCCTGCAGAAGAAGGTGCTGCCTGCACTCGAGCTCAGTTTGCCCCGAGGAAGATGGTTTTCGGTGATGGCTCCTATGCTGGGGACGTGCATGATGGGACCTGCTGCATGATTAGCAGATTCACCTGCTGTTCTGCTGTCAACGGCCACATCAGCCCGATGAGGTTGGTTTGTGCAGGGTCACATTAATAAGAATGAAGACCTTTCCCTTAGACTGTAACAGCCTTTTTGCAAGGAAGTGTGAAGAGAGCACCAGGGATAGATAATGAACTCCATATCTTTATCCATACAGAAATAGTCTTTATTTCCAGGGCGCAATTGGCAATATATCTGTATCTTGGCTATAACTGTATCTATATATACTTTACCTTCCAGAGTTGGGCTGCTAACATTACTTTGACTCAGTTAGGCCTCCAAGGCAGGATTTCCATTATTATGGAGATGAACTGCCTTTAATGACTGCAATAATGTAATTGCACCCCAGGGCGGAATTCCTAATAACATGACTGTATAATTTGCAAGCACCAGCAAGAGATACCTCGAGGGCAGGTTACTCATTAGGGGTGCAGAGCCACTCGCTCCAGATAGGAGCAGGAATCCTAGAGCAACACRGCTCTTTTCTCCACGATAGACTCTGCCTTCTGGGCAAATCTCCAGCAACACACATCGCTTTGCCTCCCGGACAGCGGTGGCCTCCAGACAGCACTCCGGGCAGCAGAATCTGACATGTGTTATTTCTGTCTCCAGAAAGTCRACCCTGATATTACACTCCAGCCTGAGAAGCCCCAAGAGCCCCAGGAGAAAGGCTCGGGTGATTGCCCCATGTGCATCACGGGARGACACACATCAGAGTCCAGTGCAAGAGCTGACACACTAATGTCACTTTGAAGCCCCCCTGGAATGGGAGACCCTCTATCCTGATTAGCCTGCATGCACTCAAACTTGGTTTGGAAAAGTATTTGGGGGTGCAAGAGCTTTTATGAAGYTCAAAGGAACCTTTTAAGGTCAGCCAAGTTGGAGACTTCATTTAAGGAGGTTCTCTCATGCCTGTTGCAAGGTTTGGCTTTCTGCCCTATGCGAAGAGACTGCAGCAAGAGCTTTCCCCACTCAACCCCAATCTTCCTTCACATATTTCAAGAGATCTTTCCAACTGCAAATGAAGTTGCCCATTGAAGCCCACCCCAAGGATGGCAGAGAGAAACCAGAACCACAAAGCCGACCAGAAGCCACTCAGTCTCTTGAGCCCCAGCCAATCTAGACACAGAGCTGCTGAAACCATGCCAGAAGACAGGAGAATTCCTCAACTCCATGTTTCCTACCATCTCTAGCTGCAGATACCAGCGACAGTATGGCTAATAACAGCGACGAAGACTGAACACGCTCACCCACCTGCAGGTAGGAGTCAAACAAATCCAACTGCCACACGGAAAGCATTCATCAAGACACTTTACCTGGACAGGTAAAGTGCAGGATGATCCCCCAGGGCTGAGCGAGCCCAAGATTTAACTGCTGGAGACTCAATGTGCTCAGCATGAGTGGGAAGGGGACAGTGGGAGCCCGCCTGCTGCTGCCACAGGGATGAAAATGCTCCGTGTTCCCAAACTGCACATCTCAGCTCACTTGAGGGACCAACATATAGGTGCCTAACATATACTATCTAGGCATGGGGAGTAGGATAAACTCACAACCATACACAGAGTTTAGAAAACCTGCATGCAAAATCAATACTTTTTCCCAACTAGTGCTTCACCAGGGATACCAACACATATTTTCTGCCCATGTGCGAGGATCTAGTAACGCTTTCCTTCAGCTTTTGCATTATTTAGTACATTTTTATGACCATTCTTGCTTCTTGCCTTCATGTCTCAGGTCATAGTTTAGGTCACTGCTTGCAGTGAAGGCGACACCAGGATTTTCTAACGCTCTGTGAGTCAGTAGTTAACACAGAATAGTGAATTGTGCCTCAAAACGATTTCACGGCATGAGCGCGCTGGGGGATATGCTCCGGTGGGGATTCTGTTGGCTCTGTCTGCTGTGACTGTCTCAGCAAGGGGAACTAATAGTATCTCCTGTCCCCAGCTGCCTGTTTCCACAGAGCTTTGTAGAAACCTGTTAATTTTTAGGTGCATCTCTTCCTCTCCTGACTTTTGTGGAAACTGGTCAAAACAGCAGTAACTAGTTCAAAAGTTGCTTGGAAGGATAGACACAGGCAAACAGAACTGTCTAGCCTTGAAGCCTGACTGYATTCCCCAGGGATGCCAGGATATAGTAGCTTCCACTCGAGCCAAACTTTAAGGAAGTTTGTGGGTGAAAGAATAGTGCCTGGAAAACAAAGTCACGTCACTGTCAGCATTMCATAATGGTGATAAAGCAAGAAACAGAGTTGTTGACATTTATTTCTTTCTCAGTTCCTTGCTTAAATAAACTAATGCTTCATTTCCCACCCCTAAATTAAAAGGAGAAGAAGAAAAAAATGTGTTTATATCCTGCTTAGAAACTTCAGGGAAAAGAGCAAATTTCAGCTGCAAACTTTGTTATGAGATCTAGGAGGGTTGGGAACTCCCAGGAGTGACATTCTGAAARGCCTATTTTTTACACTACCTCTTACTCTCACAGTCTTCACCACAAGAACAAGCTATTTTAGTTCTAAAAATCAATGTATCTTGATATATTATAACTTTACCCTTGCACTACTCAGTACCCTGCTGGTAGAAGTTCTGCATAACTTGTCAACCGACTCGTTTTATCCCAAGAGGTAAAGTCACACAGTCCACAGACAACAGCTTCCCGAAGGCGGGCTGACAGAAGCTATATAAATCACAAATATGTTCATTGTTTTACTTATCTGGCTCCAAATGAACTGCAGTTTTTCACATACTCTTTCATCACACTAAATATTTCAGGGTTCATTATAGGCAGACAAGATTGATGAAACAAGACTTGACTTTCCAAGATGAAACCAGATTCACTTTAAGCTTTTATAAATAGCAGTTTCCTGTAATTCCTGTCTCTTTGGCCTTTACTAGGAGGTCAGGATCTTTTCCATCATCCTGTGGCAATAAAGGGGCTGCATCACATTTGAGAGAGGACACAGAGAACGGTCCATGCAAACTCTCCAGTTTTCTTTCTTCAGGCGCTACCCAAGCTGGGCAGGTRAGATAAACTCCTCTACCCAGCAACAACCAAAATTAGCTCTGCATGCTAATTTAAATGGTAGGCTCACACTTGTAATGAGGGTCGACTTTGAACAAAAGAAAAAAAAGAAAAAAAAGAGAAAAGATTTGGCCAGTCTGGTAAAGCAGTCTGCAAATTAGGCATCATAGCTGCCAAATTAATTACTGACCCCAAATAACTCCTGTTTGCTGGGAYACAAACTAATTTCTCAGGGCAGTGTAATTTGCAGTGCAGACTTTCAGGAATATTACCTCCTGGGAAATTTTTCAAAAAACGATGGATATTTAAAGCCATCCAGAGGTAAAATATTTGCTTTTTAGAATGTATCTTTATCAGCTTCTTGGCAGGAATGCTTTGGAAGTACACAGAGCCTGGGATGAACACACTGGGAGCAGAAATCCACCCGACTCCTTGAGACTGAACGCTAGCTGTTTTCACATTTATTTTCAGGTTGGTTTTGGGAAACTATGAATGACAAATCTAGCTTTCMTTTCTGAAAGCCCCTGGGTTGGCGCAAGCTAATGAAAGGAACTGTTACTTTAAGACATTACCTGTCATTTTCCCGTAGGATATCTTTTCCTTTCTTCCAAGAATAAGTAGGTCTGGGGGAAGCTTTTGGCTTGCACTCTATGATCACTTCACCGCCCACTTTAACAAGAGTTAACTTCTTCACAAGGGTTTTGGAAAAGTCTGGGCCGACAGCTGAAASAAAGAAAATAAAATCAGGTGAGCATTAATTCCAGAGAAACAGAGTCTGCCTCTTTCGAGTAGTCAAATATTCCAGCTTTATGCGCCTGTAAAGGTGGGAGACCTTGAAGCATCCAGGCCCTAAATGAAGCATGAGAAGGCAGGATGTGAAAAACAGAAACCAATCCTACACTGACACTGGGACGGGGCAGAGGATCTCCGAGATCTTGTCTGTCTCGGTTTATGAATCCGAGGTTGCTCCTTTCCGAGCTGGCTGCTTGCCTATGTCCAATCACAGATGACTCATCGGTGCTCCTGGTACTAGAGGAGTTATTATTTGCACCATATACTTACAATTTATACATTATTAATTTTGAAATAATTTTTCGCATGATCCTTTGTACAAAAATAGCGTACAAAATATTTTTGGAAAATCTTGATATTTGCATCTCTGCAAAAACCTGTTTAGATTGGCCTTTAGAGACCCATTGGGGGCTTTTTGTACAAGACATGAGCTGCAGGAGATGGGCCCTGCTTGGTAAGGGGTCAAGCACAGCACTTATTGGGGGGTCACAAGCATGAAGTCTGGCGACAGCAGGAAAATCTTATGTTAAATATGCAAGATGTTGAAGCACTCAGCCATGGACTGAATCATCAGCAGAAAACAAGAAAAAATCTGCAGGAATTGCACCTCGCTGCGGGGGCAGCACAGCTACCGTCCTCACAGCTGCTTTACCAAATGAGAGGTTTCATTACTTCTTTTTCACTCAAGTCTTCCCTCCCCTCCTTTTTTTGGCATCCAGTCTGAAATCTCTTCAAGGCAATGAATGCACTTTCCTCCATGGCTTTACAACGCCCAGCACAAGGGGATCCTGATGTCACCCTGAGACTCCAGGCAATGTAATTGATAACAGTGACAGAAGAGGATCACTCTGAGAAAAGCTCTGACTAATTTTCCATTTCTCTTTTTCACTTAATTTTGCTATAAGCCTCATTTGCTATTAGTGGTGTTTAATCATATCAAGTGCTAAATTCAGGACCTTTTAAAATAACCATTTTTATACTTAGATCTTTTTAAAAGCCAACCGTTCTCAGCAAGAGCTCAGAATATTGARCTGCTTTGAAAGCGCTGGCAAAATGCAAAACAGAGCCGTTGCTCTTTAAAAACATGCCAAATTAAGTCAGAGAGCCATAGAAATAAATCTACAGCACACCATTCTGATACTGCTCATGTGACAGAGAAGCAAAATTACACAACCCAAATGAAAACTTAGCCAAAAMCAGTTTATTTGGCAGGCTTTAAGACCAGACTCTCTGTACTTTTTGCTTCTGTGCATAAACGAGCACAGAATTTTCCCCCTCTGACCTTGAWAGCACTGTGAAGGTAGAAACCCAACTCCTTACAAGTGTGCACGCCCCCTTGGTTTGCAGTTATTCTGTAAGGGGATTTAACGTGGAGTCAGCGCGGAGGGAGGATGCTACAGTGTGAGAGAGAGGAACGGTGGCAGGGCTCATCCCACGAGGATCTGCAAGGTGCCGTTCTCAAGCATGTGAGTTTTCTTCTCGTGTCAGAGCAATGCGCATCTGAGTGGGACACTGGCACCGACTGCTTTATTTTGGATGTGCAACTGCTTCGGAGTTTCTTGGTGGGCTTTGCTGCCGCGCTCTCTCTTTGGCCTCCGGGTTTTGCAAGCRGATATGGGAAACTGCTGCTCTGCAGCCGTCCTGCTGCCTGCCCCAGGGCTTAGCTGGGTGCCCTTTCAACTGCAACCAACAACCATAGTTGAAAAAATGGCTTTGGTCTCTTTTTTTGCAAGGGGAATATTCTRGAGGTCCTCAGAACCTCCAAAATGGTGCAACAAGAGATGTGAAGCCTTTCTCTGCCATGAAGATCTGCCTTCCAGCAAAGACTTCTTTCCATAGGGTTGYTTTTAACAGACAGGAAAGGCATCGCTGGGTTTATCTGGATTYTTTCATGCAGTAAACACACCCAATAAGTCTTAGCATTATGAAGCCTAATTTATTGAAGATTATTACACTTTTCTTGAGCAGCAACAATAACAATTTTTCAAATGATTTTTTTTTCTATGCAGACATCTATTGCTATTGATAAAAATGACCATTATTGAAAACACCATAATTAGAAAACACCTCATGCTCTTTTCTTCAAGAAAAAGCAGGGCCCGATGCTATTGAGCATCCTCTTTGAAATGAAAACAACCAAACCAACACAGTAATCACAAACTGCATTCAAACTAGGAAACTACATCTGCATTCTGACACAYATCTGTATTGGCTCCAGGTCTGTTACTTATAGAAGGGCCTTAAGAGAAGCATTTAGGCGCAAAGTGACTGAATCCAAGAGCTGCTGGGGTGGGCAAGGACCTCTGGAAACCTTTTGGACCAAGGCCCTCCTTAAGCAGAGGCAGCTCAGCAGCTTGCCTAGGGCTGTGTCCAGATGAAGGCTGAGTATCTCCAAGGATGGAGATGCCACAAYCTCCCTGGGAGACCCGCCCCAGTGCTCAGTCACCCTCACCAGTAAAAAGATTTTCTTTTTTTTCTTTTTCTTTTTAAAATGTTTAAGTGGAATTTCCTGTAGCTGATCGTGCCCATTGCCTCTCGTCCTCTGTCTGGGCACCACTGAGAAGGTTTGGCTCCRTTGTTTCTGCACCACCATCAGAACAGCTGGGCAGAAGTTGTTCCTCTTGGTGGGAGTGTGGGATTGAAGTGCTGTGATTGTCATTTGAATGGAGAAAAGCCCACTCAAATGAAGGTTTTCTGACATTTCCTCAAGAAAGGCAGTGTCTGCAGCCAGTAGGAAGGCAGTTACTGTCCAATATGTTTTTGAAATGGGCCATACTCGGGTTTTTCCATAAGATATTTCTAATCGTCAAGAGATGCATGAGCTTGCCAACTCTCAGTGCTCAGTTACCTGGATGAATATGAGAAGACGGGAGGATGTAAATAAAATCTGTTCTCTACATAACCCCTTTGTCAAGTTTTCATTCTATRCATCTCTTAAAATAAGCAAAGCCCTGTAAAAGAAGCTGGAGAGCACTTCTCCCAGGGRTACTGAGACTTGGCAAAACCAGTTTTGGTCAAGTCCTTGCTGCTTTGGGAAAGGTTGCACTGTTCAGGAAATTGAACTTACCTATGACACTCAGTTCTGCACTGGCAAAAATAACACCGTGTCTGTTCTCCGCTACGCACTGGTACATGCCGGCGTCTGCCAAGCTCACGTTGGTGATTGTCAGCGAGCCCTGCTCTATCCGGATTCTCCCCTGTAAAAACAAAAGGAAATAAGTTAACYAAGAGCCCCCTCCTTGGGGCACACACCCAGCAGGAGTTATGTCATAGTTTATATCATGGTTGATCAAAAATGAAAGGAAAAAAAAAMCAGCAGTAATATAAGGAATTTGCATGCTACAATCTATTTGTCTGTCAACTGAATTTATGTCAGGTTAGATACTAAATGGAAAAACCAATACACTAGCTAGTAAATGCAATTTAGATTGGAGGACTTTTCCTTGAGTTGATTTAATACCCAAACCATTTAGATTAATATCCCCTTCAAGTAGATAACTTGAATTTGAAAATGCACTTTTGTTCTATGGTGGTGTATCACTGCCAAACGTATTCTTTAAAATACATTATTAGCATATAGGGCAACTGAGACTACTAAGAACGGTAGCAAGCTGGTCCAGGAAGAAATATTTAAAAACAGCTCAGTTTATTGAAAAAAAAAAAATATGTTAATAATTTAAAGATCTTTTTCTTCATATCTGCTACTAATAYGATTTAAGTACAAGACCATCTGCTAGTGACCAGCATGAAGCAAGTAAAATTAGCGTGTGGAACCAACGACCGTGCTATCATTTRTCAGCCTAAGGATATGGAAGTCATGTTATCAATTTTAATAAGTACAACAAAGTGCTCCCTCCCCTCCCCAGGAGTTTTGCCATTAAAAAATGAAATACATATATATATATGATATAAGGAGCTATTGGCCTCCTACTTGGCTGTAGGGTGGGAATTCAATGTTTGTGCAATCTTTATCAGGCTTTGATCAAACTGAGGCAGCAAAACGGGGCRTGGGAGGAATGCAGGGCAATCGTTTGTGGGTCGGGCTCCAGCTTCCTCCCAGGCACCGCCGCTGCCCCACGCTTACCTGGGCCCGCAGGGGCTCGCCGTCCTTCAGCCAGCTGTAGGAGGGCTTGGGGCGCCCGCTGGCCCGGCACTCCCACGCCGCCGTCTCCTCCATGGCCGCGCGAGCGTCGCTGATCTTCTGGACCCAGCTGGGCTGAGCTGCAAGGCAGAAGCAGCGAGTTGGAGGCGCCGGCTCCCACGCTGCCCTGGCCGAGCCCCAGCCCTCGCGCCGGGGGAGGCTTCCTCCTTCAGCGTCCTTCTAAGCTCTCGGCTTCACCACCCACCTCCAAAACCTGCAATTTAGCACCTTCTCTGCACTGAAATGAAGGCTAAACTCTGCACTTTGCACTACTTGGCTATAAAGCACTATTTCAGGCCCAAATCCTATCTTTTCCTCTTTCTAGTTCACAGCAGTTCTACAAAGTATTGTCATAGGTAAGAGAAGTCTGTGGAGTCAACGACTGTATTAATGACACACAACAACCTGGCACATCAAGAAACAGGCAGATGCTGGAGCTGTACTGTGGCAGACTTTGTGAAAACCACCATCAGCTGTTTGCAGGCATTTGCAGGGTTTTGCTGGTCATTTGCCCCATTGTGCGATAAGAAAACCTGAGAGACTTGGCAGAAAGTTAGTGCCAGMAGAGGTCTCCAAGAACCTGGTTAAACGCTCTCCCCATATCATCAGATAAAACACATCTAAGACAACTCAAACAAGGACAAAAAAAGGTGTCTCCTTTGGATCAGGACAGGAGACAGAGAAAGGCCTGAAAGGATAAAATTTAAAAACATTGCATAAAGATGGTAAGTTGAGCACAGATTTGGTATGTTATACCTGGTATTTTAGGTATAGATGATCTCAGATTCTGCACCCCTAGGAGGGTACCGCCCTGCCCACAGTAGCYGCAAACAACGAGGCACACAAGAGAGCTACAGAAATTTGCACAGAATCTTAAACGTGCCACGGGCAGAGCTCCGAGGGGCTGCCAGGAAGGCAAGAGCAGCAGGAGCCCGCGGACGGCGCACGAGCTGCTGAGCACGAGGGGCACGCGGTGCTCGCTGCCCCGACCGCCCCTCCGTGCCCRGCAATATGTTAAGCTTGTTTATTATCCGTACCTAAGGAGATACGGAAAGAAAAGCGTTTAAACGTAGCAGGATGAAAGTCAATTTGTCATTTGGAATAAGAGCCTGAAGGATTTCACTGAACCGCGACTCTCCTTCCTCGAGTGCAGCAGCTCCCCGGCTCAAGGACACGTGCAAATCACCCGCACATTCCCACAGCTTCAGCCTCATCATTTGGGATGCGGCATCGTCCAGAGCCGGCGTGACAGCCCAGGACTAAATCCCACCAAAATCCGGCCGAGCCCATCGCTTCCCAGGAACCTCTCGGGCTCTCTGCTTCTTTTCCAGAGACATCTGTAACTAGGTCAAGCTCTCCTTCCAACAGTTCATCTGCGACAGCACCAGGCACGCTCCCCAGCACACCGGGGCTGGTTCATGCAGCAAATACGTCTGAGCCACCGAAGGAGAGCTGCCACTATATAATGAAATCTGACAGCCCCCCATTGGGGCTCCTAGCAAGGCYGGGGAATGTGACACAAGATCTCAAGCAGGATAATTAAAAGAATTAAAATGAGGATATGAAACCAGCCCTACGTGACAATATTTTTGCATATAGCTACATCRCTCAATACAATGACGAGGCCTATTTGGTGACTGGTAGCACTCTGCTGGAAAAAAACGTCCCTTGTGCTACTGCAGTGTGCTGGGAAAGCGGGAAATGTGCTGTGTGATGGGACTGGAAAAGTTTCGGCCTTGCAAGAGAACTTTGACATTACTGGCTCTGGTTGGAAACATCATGAGGGAAAGATGTGGCTCTCAAGAAAGAAAAACACACCGAAGTTCATAAAGAATTTATCTGAGTTGCACAAACAATCATATGCTACTTGTACAACGGGGAAGAGCTTAGAAATATAACAATGACCTTTGTCCATGGGTATTTTTAAAGAAAGAGATATTTATCCAACTTCATGAGAACAATCTTGAATTAATACTCAGGTGAACAGACATAAAAGTGATGGCACAGGTTAGAAAAATATCTTTTTACCTTTACACCTCACAAGTCTTCACAAAAGCAAAGTGGGGCACTTTAGACCAGGTATTAAGAAAGTTTACCCATATATACTCTTATTCCTAAAAGGAAAAAAGTCTATAACATGCCTGTATGTGTTAYATGATTTGAAAGGCAAAGCCAGACACTGGAAAGCTGGACCAGAAATATATCCTAAAAGGCATTTGAAAATGAAATGACACAGCCAATGATGATGCATCACATCAGAAATAAGTAACAAAAACGAAGAATTATGGGAGCAATGTGAGAAATAAAACAGTAATAAATCTGCATCCTTGTATTCCTCTGCGAGTTCAGAACAGCCAGAAAGGGTAAAGCAAATGAGCTACTAATACATATACAGAATCCAATTCTTGGTTGGTGTATATTGATTTCAGCGCTCCTAAGCCAATTTACAGCAGCTGATGACCTGGCACAGGCTGCGTAATTCATCATTAGCAGCCGCGGGAAGGCTCAGTGACCATCCGTCACGACAGCGACCCGAAGGATGCGCAGGTGAGCCTGGACCCCAAAACGCCTGAACACCAGAGAGCCAAGCGGGAGAAACAAGCAGAACAGATCAGGAAAATACACGAGGAATGAAAACCCAAGAAAGCAGCCACAGCATAAATTTTGGGCAGATAAGCACATGCACCATCCTGGTGACATGTCTGGGGGTTAGGAGCTGCCTTCACAACTTTATTTTGTCACTTTATTTCTAATTTCTAGTTTTGCTTCCCCTGGCAAAGTGCTATTTTTACASTGCAAATTGATAATAATTTGAGCTCTTTTTCTGATCCATTTAAAAATTGCTTTCTTCATATGCAGTTTCCCTTGGAAAAGAGCGCAGAAAAACACATGTTGAAGTGGTGGCTAAGAGTTAACTTTGCACAATATTTGGAAACAACACAACAGTGGAGAACATTAAATAAAATTAACATGGAGAAGCTCGAAGGAAAGAACTTAATTGTCAGTGTAGCTACATAGCAGGTAACAAACTGGATTTTCTACTGAGGTATGCAAATTATAATTAATAATATTATATACTCATGCTATTTATGTTAATGTTCTTGTATTTTTATCAGCCCAATGGCTCATTTTGTTCCAAGTGTTTTAAATTTTCCGCAAACGGTTTGTGATGTGAGGCGGAACCGGAGCCCAGGCATACGACTCCCTGATTCGCACTTATGCAAATCTCCTTTTTATACCTCGAACAATAATAAAGAACATAATATGATTTACATTCCAGGTTGTTTCATGCTGGTCTACAGAGTGGCATAAAGCTCTAGCACGCACACAAAGGCGGCCCCACTGATGAAAGTGGGTCTCTCTCCTCTGTAAAATCAAGGAGCTTTATAAAATACTGGTGGGACCTTGATTGGGAACGTGTTTAACCTGACAAATGGCCCAGCCATCTAAGTRGGTTCTACTGAATATTTTACAAAACGCTGCAAAGAATCATAATTAGTTGCAAACAAGTCTGTTTCTTTGCTAATACAGATGCTGCCATGCCAACAACTTTAGCAATCATTTCAGCCATAATCTTCTCCTCATCTTGCGTGGMTCTGCGGATGCAGGAAAGAGGAAGGATGCCCAGAATGACATTGGCTATCTCAGTCCGTGCAGGGTCTGTGCTGGCACTACAGGCTGTTTCTTAGGGAAATTTTACATCTTTGATGTGGCTGGAAACATCCATCTCAAAACGTATCATTTTGGTCTCAGCAGTGACCAGCAGGTACCTACAGAAGTGCCATCCAGGCCCCGCTGGACCAGGGCCATGCAGGAAGGATGTGCATCCCTCCAGCTCGATGTCTCCCAGGCAGGAAATGGGAAATATCAAAGTGTCGCCTCTCYTCACAGGGCTGCGTTTTCTTCGGTGACCCACGGCCCACACAGAAAAGCTGCAGGGCACGTTGGAGTGGAGCTGAAGTGGCCACTTTGCACAGAAAAATACATCGGTATAAAGAAGAAAAAAGCAGCACTGTGGCTCCAGCACCTCTTGGTCCATGCTTTGGGAGACCTCGGCCGGCACCGGCCCGCCAAGCAGGGTCTAGCTCAATCTCCATCCCAAGAAGGGTTTCCAGGCTCGGCACCAAGGAGATAACATCCCCAGTGACAATGAATAAGCTGCCTCTTGACACTGGTTTTCGGAGAGAAAAAACATTTCTTTTCTGACATTGGCTATGGAGGGTGATCTTGCTTCCTGTACTTGTGCCCAAAACGGCCGTTTCCTTTTTCCTCCGGGTATAAGTCCTTGCCTCACGCAGGGTTCTGAAGCTCAAACCATAGAGCAGTCGGATTAAAAATAGCAGCAGGACAACGCGGTGCTTGTGGAAGGGCRCGCGTCAGAACCAGGCTCTGACAGGGCTGCAGCCCGGACCTCCAGCACAAGGAGGAACCCAAAGGACACASCAGCTCACTTAGAGGTACAACAACCAAGAAAACGGGCATTCGCCACTGTAAACGTACCAACGCTAGCACGTTTTCTATCGYGTAGGACTGTCCATCAAGCAGGACATACAGCGCTTGGAACACGTGTCCCTGGAAAACAAGCTCTTGTTGGGGCGCGAGGCACAGAAACCAGAGGAGGAAAGGATCCCTCACGTTTAATTACCCTTTCCCACTGTAACGAGAACATCAAACAACTCCAGTGTCACTGATATGCTAACAGAGGGGAAAAAATAAACATCGATACAGCAACGGAACACAACAAAAGYCAACCTTTCCTGACAACCTCCAGGAGCCCTGGAAGATGCTGACAACGAAAGCATGGCCGGGTTATCTGCAGCAAGCAGGCAAATGTGAATTTCATTTTCTTCTTCTTTTCCTTCTTTTTTTGCACTATGCATAGAGGCAGATAACTCCATTTAAAAGAGCAGCACGGTTGGAGGCAGATGGCAATCTCCGGGGCGCGCGCCGTGATGGAGCATTTCACCGAGCAATGCTGCGAGTAAGTGACAAGCCTGATTTTCCATATCAAATCCTCTGGAGTGTTCCCGTCTCYGGACGTGAACCCCTGACCCCCGAAAACAACTTGAAAAGCTTCACCAGCATTACAATTATATTTTAGCAAAGATATAGTATTTCTCAGCTTTACAAAGAGAAATGATTAAAGGAAGATAACTCTCGTTCAGCTGGAGCTGTTCATATAAAACGTTGGTAGGAAGTTGCTTTTCCACAGAAATTTTCAGTGCCACCTGAAACTTGAGTCTCGTTGCAGAAGGCAGGTTTTATAAGACAATCCATATGCWATACTAAATTCTTTCCAAACATAAGCTGCCCTTGAAAAACGAGACCSTTATAGACTAGGAACTCACCACCCCGAAGGTCACAGCAGTGAAAACAAYACTGTAGTCTATTATCTTAAAAAATATTAACTGGTACAGGTTACAGGCTAACAGCTCCMGATAAGGAAGTCCCTCATCACCTGAAGAGAAGTGGATGCAAAGAAACTTCCCAACCTTACCAACACTCACTATTCTTTYCACAAAATCTGCAGCTGCTCTGCCAAAATTACCTGTATGTGTGAAAATCTGCAATAGCCACGCCAGCGGCTGTCCTCTAGCAACGGCATCCTGGTCAGTTATTTGTTTTTATGTTATTTAACCCATTTTTACGTTCCTTCATTTTATATCTTAGCAATTTCTAAAGACAAAACCTTGCTGTTTTGAAACGTAACCAACAAAAGCCTCACCAAACACCTCTCTGTACACTTCGGGAGACAGGAAGTCACACTGCTCATCATATTCAAACCAATTCATGTGGCCTGAGTCTGCTGAAACTCTTATTTTTCTGTAGCAAATTTACTACAAATCAAAAACCATTCTTGCTATCTCTGCAGTTCAACCCARTCTTCCCAGCTAAAAGGAATTTGGCCCTTAGCAGCATTCTTGGTGGAGGAAACACTGAATTTCTCCCTGCGGGCCCAATACAGAATGACATTGCATTGACAGTCCTGAASCCAATAACATGGTAGCAACAAAACAAATATTCTTACAATTGAGGGGAGGTCTTTATAGGCCTGAATGTGGGGCCAGTCCATAATATGTAACACTTTCTCCTCTCCAAAAGATAAGTCTGAAACTAGATACCAGAGTAAAGCCCATTCCCATCTCTAAGGAAMCTTTCTGTGCCTCAGAACAGCTCAAACTCGGCTCCTGCCAGCTCAATCCATTTCCCCCAAGCTAATACGATGTGAGAGACGGGGCTGTTTCCAATAGAAGATTGTGGATGAGCAGACACTTCTATTAGGACTGAGAGGCACCAACACAAGTTTAAAATAGAAGGCCCACAGAGCTGAAGTTTTACATTTATATTGTGCTTGGATCAATGCCTGTGATCCAATTGCACCGGGAGCAACGCGGAGTCTCCGGGTGGGAAGGATTCTGCAGGTCAAATCCCAACTTCCTCAGCATGGGCAGCAGTTACCCCTGACCCCTCTTGACAGCAGTCCTGAGCCACGTATAAGCAACCACCATTTATTAACACAACCTGGAAATGATACCAATAGCGTGGGGCACAACACGTATGTACTAAATCACAAGCTGCAACCACCAAAATGCTGCACCAGAACCAGTTTTACACTTGCTGCTAGAAAGAGGCAAATAAGCTTGTGCTTTCTGCACGTTACCATGCCAATGTCCTTCCAGCAATATATTTTTGTTTTCCAACAGATCGCAGCCTCAATCAATATGCACCATTCAGGCTTTATTTCAAATTACACCCTTTCTGAGAAGTACTGTTTGTAAAGCAAGTAATTTTAAAAATATTCCCCCAAATGACTGGCTCACAAAATATTTACTGCATATTGCGTTTCATGCTATAAAACCCTCTGGATGCAGGCAGTCTGCTTACCATAAAATGTCAGCTGTCCTCGTGCCACGTTCTTCCCTCTCACATTTTCAGCTATGCACTCATAGAGTCCAGCATCTTCCTGCTGAAAATTGGGGATTTCGAGGACTCCACTTGATCTGTGTCTCCTGGCTTTTCGGGGTATTTGCTTCCCATCTGCTCTCCTCCAGCTAATGGTCGGAACTGGGCTAAATAGGAAGAATATGGCAAAATAAGACTCGGGGTAAAAACTGTGTCCTCTTACTGACTATTAACTCATGCTTACAGACGCAGAAAAATAGCTTCCAATGACAAGGAGACCTGGATCCCCTGAATCCATCCTGCAAACAGTAAACTTGGGCTCTAGACAAACTGAGGTTTTATTTGGAAATTGAGGCTATAATCTTGGTGCAGCAGCAAACAACCTCAGCTACTGCGTAAGATGAAGTGGACCTTGTGGATGACAGTGATCCTTGCCTATCTCCTTGCACTCTCCATATCGTTGGGCTTTTCTGAGGGGAAATACAATGTGAACCCACTTGGGTCACAGCTTAGCGGGGTCTTGCTGCTTACTCGCTCGTGTGATCAATGTGATTCTGTTTTGTGGCTGAGAATGCTGGAAACATGGTGAAGCTCAAGTCTCTTGCAGGGTTCAGGGCAGTTTTGTTTGGGGTGGGTTGTGTGTGTATATATAGATGAAATGAATTAAAATATGTATTTATACAGTAGTGCCTCACCCACACAGTGCTAAAAGCAGGAGATGCTGCATTATAAACACGCTGCTTCCACAAAGTTGAAGTTTGGAAGCTGTTGGTAAAAAATAGTCCATTTTCCTGCCAGTTGTCTATGTGCATCTTAGCAGTGTTGAGATATATTTACTCCAATAGAGAGACCTGTTTTAAGTGCTCCTTGGAAAAGAAGACACCCAGACACATCTTAACAGAGAAAGTCACATCTCTGCTCCTTGGTAGATCAAACTTTGGAGCCAAGTGAGCAACAGTCCCCACACCCCAAGCGACAAATGCTGGAAACACCTCTGGAGTAAAGCGAGCAATCAGTGCATGCCGTGAACACCACAACACAGCAGGATAAACCTGAGCAAGCGGAGGCAGCGATACTGCATGAGAACTTACTTCCCCAAGGCAAAGCACTCCAGCTTCACCGTCGTTCCTTTCGCGGAGGGAACCGTTTCTGGGAACTGCACCTCTATTTTTGGCTCATACTCTCCCATCACCCCTGTGAACATAAAATAGACGCTAAGGCTTGGCTGAATTTTTGCAATAAATTCATAAGTGTTCCTGCACTAATGCGGAGCCGTTCTATACATCATTACTTGCCCAATTAATCCATTCATTTTAAGCACAGCCTGTCGCTAACAGCCGTGTACTGTGAGCTCTTTTCCCATTTATTGCCAGAGGAAAATTTGAACCACCACTCCACGCCATCTGCCGAAGATTAAAATTTCTTCATGGCTCTGTTACTTTTTGCTTTTGGATATTCAGGGTTTTTGCAGGTAACTTGTAAAATAAGGAAAGCAATAAGAAGTCAGGTTCACCGCCTTTTAAAAAATAAAAGGTGGAACAAATAGCCATTAGAAAAAGTTTTAAGCGCACTGGAGCTAATCAAGGTTTCTATTAACTTCAAGGATTTAGATGCTCAGAGATCATATACTCTTTGGCTAATTTCTTTATCTTTTACTATCCTAGTAAATCAGGTTTTGTAGCAGTCTCTTTATGAAATTGTGTTTAAAAATTTTGTGCACATAAAAAGGCCATTATACTCATGATAAATGGCTACATTTCTAGTCACTGCACTGTCTTAAAACCGGTACATATAACTCCACCGCTGGTGATTACCGGCTAATTGATGACTGCGGCTTGGACCCCAAGTGCGTGGGGCTGCTGGAGCCCGGCGCAGCGAGCAGGCGGCCGCGGGGGCTGCAGCGCTGCCGCCCGGCGCGAACACCCGAGCGGCACCGCGGGCATCTGCTCTTACCCCAAGATGCGGCGCCTTCAGAGGGCATCTGGCCGCGGGGCTCTGTGCTGCTCACTGCTGTCCAAAGGGCACCGCGCGATCTGCACTTTTAGAGGGAGCACAAAAGCCTTTTTGCTTTACTTTTTCCTCAGTGAGGGCCTTTTGCAGCTCACAGCGCTCAGTATGATGCTCACACCGGATCTGTCTTTACTCGCTGCCCTCGACGCTGCCCGTTCTGCTGCAGTACGTCACTGCTCCTCAGCACGTGGCTGTCTCATAAGCATCGCTGCCACACTCCGAGAGAGCAGCTGCTGCACCAAATCCCTCATCCAAAGGGGAGGCGTTCATTAAGGATACGGATGCTCTCTCTATACATGTCCTGGCAACATGCTGGCCAGGAAGCCCGTCCGCAGCATCCTGGTGCTCGGTGTCACGCAAGGAAGAACTGCAGCACTCCTCAGCTCTCTGCACGTGCACGCTGCCGTCTGCAAGGGCTGCTCGTGCCGCTTGCCATCAGGCTAACAGAACCTGCCAAATCTTTCCTGTACAGATCAAAAGTGCTCTGTGCAGCACTTTTTGTAGCTACCATTGAAATCCAAGTTGCACAGATTAAACTATTTAAACGGGGCCCAGTGAAATGCATTTGTGGGAGGGAATTTTTAAGATGGATGGARGAAAAGCATCTTTTTCTTCCTAGCACCTAATGCACTTTGCACATCATATTTATCATCATCAGATAACCTGTGGCTGCAGAGGCAGAGCTGGGGCTAATACTGAGCGAGGCGGCTGCCTCCACCTATAGCCCCGCAGAGATTTATGGTCCCCCGGAGAAAATGCAGTCTGGGGAAAAGTAATGGGATAAGAGGCACCTTCTGTTTCCACAATACAGCAACAGGAAAGGAAACCTGATTTCTGTCACCGGGAGAATGTACTATCGGTTGCAAAAAGCCACTGCAAATAACATCAGGAGATCTATAACTCCGGAGCTAAGACACGGCGTGTGAAGCACGGGCAGGCAGCGCAATAACCCGAGGAATGGGATGTGCTCTGCACACCTGCATCCCCCTCTCTGCACGGTACGGCGCCAGAGGCTGGCGTTTTGAAGCAAGCAGTGCTGAAAAAGGGAAAAAACATAGGAAAAGGGCATTTTTTTCAGACTGATTCCATGCGAGTAAGCCTGTGACAGAAGTGGCAGATACTCAGCATCAAAAGTCGAAGTGATTCGCAACTCAATCTAGAAAAATAGCTGCTGTAGGCTTAAAAAGAAATGCAAAATTCCCCTTCCCGGACTCTCCCGGAGGAGAACAGAGTGTAGGACGGCAGAGAGGCGGCTCTGGAGGGATGAGGCACCGCTCGGTGAACTCTAACTCCATGGAGGGGTCCACTATGGACTCGCTGCCATCTACCTCCCTAACTGAGACGAAATGCAGCGGGAGCATTAGTTGCTGATGGCCTAGCCCCTCAGCTAATTTAAGGATAAAATGTGGCAAAAGAAATAACATGTGATATAGATTAAAATAGACTGCACATGCCCCAAAAAAGCAAAAAAATATTTAAATGAAATTTGGTTGGCAGAGCCAAACTTACTTTAATTTAAAGTACAGATTCTGTGTTAGATGCAATGTGGGTTCCTATATATAAATGAGACCAGAGCTGTGCATGGAAAAGGGGCTACAAGACCACCTCCATGCCAGGAAGGAGGAACTTTTGTAAAAAGCCCTGGGGTGACAACTGATTGTTGTCTAGAATATGGCCCAATACTGCATTTCTATTATTGGAACAAACATATCTTAAAAGTTATCCTTTAAACAGACGCTGCAAATTAACATGCAAATTTGCTTTTCTTATGTACTCAAAAAAAGACTACGATACAAATCAATTCTCTGTATAAATTTAGAAATCCTCTTTTGGTTTCTTTCTAGTTCTTTGTACTATTACACAGACTACTAAAAATAGCATTAATTCTGCTGGGAAATGCAGCCCGTACTAATAGTTACTGAAACAACAAAGGACTTCGGTTCCCTTTTGGGCTGCATAAAACAAGCAAGACTAGAGTCTACGCAAATTCTAAAGCGCACTTGGATCCTGAACTCGGATACTTGGCCCGCGTCTGGGTTTCCGCACCTACCATCGTTGCGGAGCAGCAGCGGCGTGGGGGGCCCCAGCGCCTGGCTGTTGGTCACCGCGTTGGTCACCACGCACGTGTAGTTGCCGGCGTCCGACGCCTCCACCTTGGCGATGTAGAGGTTGCCGGTGTCCTGCGAGACGAAGCGCCGCTGGTCCTGCTGCACGAACGACGGGTACTCGTTGAAGATCCAGGCGTAGGTGAGCTCTGCAAGCACACGGGGCGAGGCGTGAGCACCAAAACCGCCTGGCTTTGCCCACGTCCCAACACCGCGGCTATAAAACACACTCCTGAGCCTGCACGTGGATCCAACACTTTCACCAATGTGCACGGATCAACTTTCCACCAATGGAGAAAATTAACAACCTCAACGTCCTGCCACAAGCATTTCACCCTTTCTCCCTTTTCCATTCCTTTCCTTCCCTTTTGAAGGCTCTTTGAAGGGGGATCCTCCAATCCACGTTATCACCCCCTGAGTACTTTATGGTCTTGCAAAACTCTAACAGCAAAACCCTAAATGAAGTAGCTGTAATCTTCTATGTGACTAATTAGATAATATTCCATGTTTTATAACAGCTCTTTGGAAGTTATTTGAGCAATAAAAAATGACAGAGACAAGCATGCCGCAAGTGGTTGCAGAGTTTCTAAGAGAGGTTAATGCAATATAACCCTATTATATTTGCCTAGGACGAATGCCCAAACACACTAAAAATACTTGAGGAACTACAAGCTTGCTGTAGTTTTCTAAGGGAACGCTAATTATCCTAAAAAGCATATTCACAGTTAAATACTCTAATGAGTCGTAACTGTAATTGACCTCAACTACCATTAGGTACTTCTGAAAATATATTCTGCCCTCATGTCCCACTGTTTACACATATAAGAGGCTGAATGCAGATTGTTGGCTTTTATTTCTTTATTTTTAACAACAGGATTATAAAACGCCTGCTTTGACTTTTAGGAAGCTATGATAATTATGTTTATGTGGGAATATCTAATCATGATATTTACACATGTGCATCTAATTATAAGTAACCTCATGCKGATGTCAAGAGGATACTCAGCGCAAACAAGGTAGCACTTCTCAGCTGGCTTATTATTTTGTGCAAGTAGTTGATTTTTTTTTTATTTTAATTTACTCTTGGTGAACAATTAACTTGCTGCTCCAGAAGCAGCCAGCGATAGGCAAACAACCATTCCTGCTCTAGAATATCTTTATATATGAATATCTCTGCACACATCAAGTCCACGTTAAAATCCCCCAAAGGTTCTAATATTACTGCGTTTTGCACTGAAAGTGTAAGGGGAATACTAACCTCACTTCCCCACAAAAACACAGGCACGAGCTTGCATATTCATTAATAAATATATTTCAGAATAAGTAAGCTTTTTGACTCTTGCTTTTCTACTGGAAGATAGTGTTACTACTCTCTGATATCCAGGGTAAGCATTTTCATTACTGGTTTATACTCATGTGTTTATACCCATGAAAATGCTTTTAGCTCACAGACCTCTTGCCTCTCGTCTGGCACAAGCAATCACGAGCTCCATGCAAACTCCATGTCATCATGGAGTGATGACACTCACTCCTCTCTCCTCATTTTTAAGACTACCTTTTCCAGCCTCGTCATCATTATATGTCACATTCGGATCATTTTGAAAACTTGTGCCCTTGAGGCTGAAGGACAAGGTTGGAAAGCCTGGGCAAGCACGTCACTAGAGCAGGAGCAGAGAGGAACCATGCAACCCAAGGAAGATGGATCACTGGGAGCACGGCAAGGTTGGGAGCCTGGAATCCTCCACASAGAAGAGCCCAGGTCAGGCAGAACTAAAGCATCCCATTTTTAGATTGCAAAACTGGAAAACCTCCCCCAAAGCCTTCTTCAGGTGATACTAATTTTAGTTACACAAAGCAAAGGAACCGCAGGGTCAAAATCTTGGACAGAAAAAGGAACCGATGTTAAACAGCTCTGCTTTCCCTTCACTATAGTAATATAATTTCCCACAAAGACACAACTGCCTGATTTACACAGCCTTAGATATATTATACATTATTGCGATATATTTAAAACAACTGGATAATTCTCTATCATGGGACTTACGAAATGCAGAGTATGGGAAATAAAGCAGACTGGAATATCTAGAAGTGCATTTGCTTGTGTAGCAACATGTAAATAAATACTGTATCAGACTCACTTTGATTTCCTTAGAGATCTTAGTGCAATATTTATGGCTTTTCAAACTTGACRGATTTCTTTTGATAAGGTTTCACATACTAATTGCTCTGTAAGTGATAGACAGTTCACATCCCATAGGCAATTTGTAACAACTCTGTAAACAGACACTTAAAATACAGTTGGAGATGGCTTTGGTGACTTGGAGTGATTGAAATGTTTACAGAAGTTATCAACAAGGAAACTTGCAGCACAAAGAATGAGGAGCAACAAAACAATTTATACTTCTCTAATTACGCACTAAACTAYGCAACCTTGAGGGGCATATTACAAACTTCCTTCTAATTTGGGTCCCTTTTMATGCAATTTTACTTAATTTACGATTCTTTTAATTTCTCCTTTAAAGCACACACAACCAGGCCTCTCCAATGCAGAATACTGCATGSAGATTTCTGAGGCATATCCACAGTTAGGGAAAACGAGCACAGACTCCAGCAGCTCCAATCCCATGGGCAACAGCGACAAACCCAACATGTCCACCACCGTAAAGCTGTCCCTTGCACTTCTACACACATCTCACTGCTCTCACGGGCCAAATTTTCACACTACCTCAGGAGGTGAAGACTTAGGAGGTAGATCTTCACTTCTGTAATGAGCATCAGAGAGGACTGGAGCACAAGGTGAAGGGTTGTACGGGATTAACCTGTCATCTCTGCACCCGTGTTATGGAATCACTCATCCCATCACCAGGTGGAGGACACCAAACTCCARCGACTACCTGAATCACAGAATGGTTGAGGTTGGAAGGAATCTCTAGAAATCATCTAGTCCARCSCCCCTGCTCCAGCAGGGTCACCTAGAGCACAGGGTGGCATCCAGGYGGGTTTGGAAGATCTYCAGAGAAGGAGACTCCACAGCCTCTCTGGGCAGCCTGCTCCAGGGCTCTGTCACCCTCACAGGAAAGAAGCTCTTCTCACATGGAGATGGAACTGCCTGTGTTTCAATTTATATCCATTATCCCTTGYCCTGTCACTGGCCACCACCGAGAAGAGTTTGGYCCCCTCCWCCCTTCATTCTCTCCTCAGGTACTTGTACATATTGATCAGATCTCTCAGTGTTGTCTTCTCTAGGCTAAACAGACCCAGCTTGCTTAGCCTTTCCTCATAAGATAGATGCTCTAGTCCCTCAATCATCTTTGTAGCTCTACACTGGATCCTCTCTCTAGTCTCTTTCCTTCGTTTTTCTTAAGTATTTTATGAAAAACTCCATTAGAATCCCTCAAGTTCAGTCCCAGAACACTTTCTGTTCTAAGTAAGAAACACAGCCAAAACAGTGCAAAATTTGAACCTTAAATGACACTGTGTTGTGAAAAAAAGAAGTTACTGAAAATTGAACAGAAATCTACTATGAGTAATTATTATGATTAGACCCTATGATGTGCAAAAATAATATTCGCTGGTACTTTTTTTTTGTCACGCTATTTTGTCTTCACCTTGCCTTTGCTTTAAAGAACAAGAAATTTCTTTTTTCTTTTAACTCCCCTTTTTAAAACTCTCTTCCATAAAGACAGGGCTGCCACTTAAAAACGTCTCTGTAACTATTATGGGAAAAGCTATTAAAACATCATGATTATGGTTACTATAAAACTGAACGGAACAGTGAAATTCTGAAATTAATATTATCCAAAAAATGGGGATCATTTATCATTTTTAATAAGAACAGTGTGCTACAATACACTATATTAGTTTTTACAGGCTTTACTGAAAGTTACAGAGATTAATCCAATCATTAATGATTCCTATAATTTATGTATTATTACCTACTATGTCATTCTTAACAAGCTGAGCAGGCGAGAACAGTTATTCAGTGAGAAACAAAAGAACTGCAGCATTTCCTGTAAATGTTGATGTGCCAGAAATATGCTTCATTACACATGGCAAGAAGCAGATAGGAAATTAAAGTTATATATGAAAAAAAACACCTTCCTTCGGTCCAAAGCAATGCTAATGATATCTGTACTAGTAGAGCATTTTGGAACAGCAGTATGCAATTTTGAGGCATTTTGAAATGAAAGGTGGAGTTTGAGCTAACAGGTTATAAAAAAATGACAATTTCAATTCAGATATGGTGAATACTGCTCTGGGAGAGAGGTTTGCACCATTCTCCATTATGCACTTTCACAAAATTATTATTGCTATTTTACTTTGCAAACATGATTTTATTTTAAATGTGGGAAGCGCTCAGGTTTTCTTATCTGTTTAATTCCATATCTCTCCTTTCGCCTGTCACAGATGAGCTGCTTGATGTACAAGTGACAGCAACAGCAAAGTCGTGAAAAGTATTTTTTGGAGAAAAGCTATTCGCTTCAGCCCTCCGCTACTGCTGCAGCACTGGTGGTAACAAGGAAATGAATTCAGCATTATGGTCCTATATCGTTTAGCATTAATACATGTTTCTTGGCCCTGTAAGTGTTAATAGGCACTGCATTTTGGGTTTCTAACAGAAAGGATGAAGCTGCCCCAGTCGCATCTGCTGAGCTCCACATTTGGACCTGCTTAATGGTCCTTTAGCACCCAGCCACCACAATAACTATTTACAACTCCCCCAGCCCCATCAGTTCATCAYAGCCATTCCAACCTTAAAGCTGGGGCCGTGCACGCTGCAGGGCTGTGCACATGGGCAGCTGGACTCCTCATGTATCAGCTGCAGACGCAGCCACCTCCTCTGCCAGCCCYGGTAGAAGGAGACAGCTTTTTGCCTGTCTTCATCATAGTCTGAAATCTCTTTCATCTTTGGAAAGTAGGCTAAGTCTCAGAGCTGTGGAACAGCCTGCCTGCATGAGCATGCAATCAAACTGAGTGGGCAAAATCAATTAACGCATTTATCCCTTTGGAAAATTCCCTGGATTGGAGCTGTGGCGTGACACAGGACGACTCGTGGCTCTGCCGGGGCTCCTGCAAGGAGCTGGCCTGGAATCAAGCACGCGGAGGCAGTCAGGAGCTGCTGCGGCAGCCCTCGTCCCCCTAACGTGCCTCTCACCCCTGAACTAGACACACGTGCATAAAAACACTCTGTTGATAGCACTGCTGTATAAACTCCAGAAAGACCCATTTTGGTGAACAGCCTGATGGCTTGTGTTAATTATTTTTTTTTAACTCTGATTTCTTGGTGCTCAAATTTCTCAAGAGGTGCTAACAGATTATTTTGATAGTTACAGGAAATTCAGGCAATGATAAAGTGTAACTGATAATGCGATGAGTGTCCTGTGAGTTCATTTGGTATTCTCCTCTTGCTTACTAAATTCTGCTGACTGCTTGTAGGGGACACTCATAATTTCACAATTTCACTGGGATTTGATTGCTTAATCAACCTCCTTTAGCCCCATGAATAACATTATAAGAGCTGGAACGGAGGCTTAATGCATGACAACATAGTGTCTGAGTGCAGTGAGAAAGAGAAAACAAAGCATTACCATGGAAATGCAAATCTCCAGCATTACATACAATATTTTTTGCCTCACCTGTAACCCTTAAGTTCCTTTCAACCAATCCCAATTGCTTTTCTCCAAACCAGCAGTGCAATCTTTGGCATTTCCTTGAAAATTCTGCATTCTTTCCCAGCTTTATTGCAATAGCAAAACTGTATGAATTATGCAAGGTACATGTTATTTTTGTCATTGTCCAGGTAGTATTTTGAATCAATTTATTTTCTTTTCTTAAATAATTGCAAAAAAATGTAAAGGAATTGTCCTGGAGGCAAAAATTACTCAGTAATTCTTCCCCTCGACTCTTTACTCTGTGCTCTACAACACACGAGCCTCGTCAGCTGTGTAGCATCACTGCTGGATAACGAGGGAAATGGGAGGCATATTTAGGACTTTTGCTTGCAACTCTGTTAATTTGTAGCTGTTATGGGAAATATCACTCCCACGTGCCATACTCTCTGGAACCGATACAAACAACCACATCAGAATTCAAAGAGGATTCAGGAGGACTTAAAGCAATAAGGTAAGCTGGGTAATGTCCTTACGGCAAGGACACGAGGGGTTCACAGTGGGCACTTCCCAGGTTCCCTGCCCTGCTCACCCAGGGACCTGATGCTGAGAGCTCGGCATGGGGGCAGCCCCACAGGTCGCACGTCCTCGCTACCTGAGGTCCTGTCAATAAGCACCTGTATCTGTTTCATCTCCATTTTCCTGTATCTCTAAAATAGTTAAATATTGGATGGCTGCACATAATTGACCCAGCTTATCTCTCGCGAGCAGAGCCCGTGCCCATCGATGAGGAGCTTTGCCAGCTGCTATAGCAACTGCAAACGTTAGTGACGCCGGCACCGTGCCACCAGGACGCTGACAAATCCGCACCGCCACCCTCCCTCGGGAGAGGAGTCGGCAGCAATCCTTAGCTCCCACCCATCGGGAAATAGCATGCGACGGAGAATCCCGTGTCCCTGCAGTTATTATACACAGATAAATACACACCGCTACTTCTAAAGCAGCCGGTGCCCTCCTGCCCCTGCACCAACCTTGCATATAAGCTGACAGTTCTTGGAAGAAACTGTATTTTTTTTTGTCAAAGTTCATAAATTGAAGTACAAAGATGTATAGCTTAGCCAATAAAAACCCCTAACCCCCCAAAATCAACAGCAATGTGAGCCCAGAGCACAACTGTCAAGCAGCTTCAGGAGCTGCTGAACAGGGGAGCCTCCCCAGGCTGGCAATTCACACTGCTCTTGGTCCCCTGCACGGTCACCATGCAGGTCAGGTGCATGCTGCAGGTCACGCACCTCTGTTATAGATGAATATAAATCTGCTATAAACGTTAACTTTTGGAATTGGACTCAATCCACTACAATTGCTCCTCAGTCAACAGATCAGGGAGGTGACTGAGTCCAGCCCAACCTCAGCGGCAACTTTCACTGGATCAAGGGAGAGCCGTGCCCTGTAAATCCAGATAGGGATGGGTTGAGGACCAACTGGCAATCGGAAGAAGGGGAGTTCATTAAAATCTATGTCCAGCAAGGAAGCTGCTGGGAAATGCCCCACAAAGCCATGCTGGAAGGAAACACCACCACCAAATGCATAAGGGTGCACACTCTTCCTCCGCACAACTGTGGCTAATGGTGAAATAAAGATTATAGAAAAGTCTTCCCCAGCACCCAATGTAGCGTGCTACACGACTGTGTCTAGGCAGCTTCAGAAAGCAGCAGTGCACAAAGCACTCATGAGTGGATAAATAACTATATATTTGCTCTAACCTTTACCTCTCGCAATCATGTAACGCCGCGCTTCTGGGAGCCTGGAGTCACRCTCTCGCTCTCCCGTGACACCAAATGAGTCAAGACAATTTCAGAGCTCTCCCCACTGAGCAACGTATAGAGCTGTACGATGCTCTCTGCTTCTAAGCTGATTTCAATGAGGAAGATCAGGTAAAAACAAACGTGAGGCTGATGGGGTCTACTGAGCAGCACCAATGTCCTCATGGAGAACCAACTCATCTCACCCACCAGGCAGGGCTGAGCGAGAAAAGATGGGCTAGAAMAGAAGGGCTTGCTGCTAATTACTGAGGGCCCAACGTCGAACGGGAATAAATACGCTTCAAGGTAGCTATGTATATAAATGACACTTAAATGATTTTTAGTTCTGCCTTGTGTTTTTGCACTGCAAGATTTAATCATTACTTCTATTTTCCAAGCCTGCTAACACATAAAATGCTACATATATCACCTGAAGGAATGACTCAGATTTAATCTGTCAGTTTGTTTTCCTTTTAAAGTCAAGACAGAGTTAGCCTAAAAATATTTTTTTTTTTCATTTTTTTTTCTTTTTGGATGCTTGCTTCAGCAAAGCTAATGGTTCCTCGGTCTGTTTTAAAACATATTTCAATGTGACCTAGCTAATCCCTTAATACCAGCTTTCACTACCTTTGATCAGCCTCTTACTGTAGCTATAAGAGATTAGATCAAACCTTTAAAAAAAGAAGGCTGGTTGTGGAGAATTTTCTTATTGCCGTGCATTAATATCATGAACAACTGCAAGGTTGAAACACCTAGCCAACCAGTAAGGGTAGCCTGTCCTTTAGGGAAAATCTCTGCCCAGGCAGGCATTTGCAGGTACTGCTAATTTAATGTTGTATGACCCGTACATACTATYGAGTTAGTAAAAAACATTTGGCTTCTATATACTATGGATAAGCAGCACTTTGATATACATTGCCTGTAAATGATGTCACATAGGTAGGCTAGAATATTCCTTTTCTCTTCCCTGTGGTGACTAAAATCTCCTCAAACTTTCCCTAAGTTGAACTCATCTACAGCTCAGTTTTATCTCAAAGACAGATTTCTTTTTTTCTTTCAAAGAAGAGCAGGATTGTGGAATTATTTTCATATAATTACAGCTGCATATGTGGACATATGTATCAGATAACAGAAAATGCCCAAGTTAAGGTTTTCATAGTAACCATGGGTTTTTTTCTTCAAGAACAAAATGCTGCCTTGCCAGAAGTGCATGATGGTGCAGTCCGGATGACTGACCTAAAGGAAGGTGTATATACATCCAGGGATCTGCAGAAACAACCCTGATTGCAGCAGGGAGCTATATTAATATTGCGTCTGTGCCAACAACTTACTTTCTGTGACGATGATCTCTGGAGACTCACAAGTACATCAGGCTCCCTGGCAGCTCTGCCTGAAACAGTCAGTTACATGCTGGGGATAAGGATGGTTGCAACGGGGTTAGGAGATGACTGGGAGCTTCCATCCCCAATTAGGTTATAGAGACATCACAAGATGCCKCAACTTTTGACAACTACCCATTGACTGAGCTCAGTTGGACAAGGGATTTCACCTGCTATTCACCCTCTGGCTATTCTACCCCTTCCAATAGCATTTTCACTGGTGCTTAGTAGTGTCTGCAATGTTGAGAATGAGCCACAATGAGCTTAYGCATTGCTCATGTTGCAGGCTGACAGTGACAAATGAAAAAAAAAATCCCAGTAATGTCATGGTCCCTGTTCTTTCAGTACTTCCAAGGACTTTATCTGAAAGAGAAACCTCATCTCTTGGAAGAGGAGGGCACGCTGCAGGTGCAGGCATCCCCACCTCACTTACAGCAAATGTTATCACAAATCTTTCTAATTTCATAAAACTCTGAATTAAAACAGTGTTTACATCCCCTGTGTTCCCAACCTGGGGCCTGACCCCAAAGCAGAGGCATCGGGGAGCTATCAGAGAACATCGCCCTCCCAGGTGGGGGAAGGTTTTATCTCCCTCTCTTGTCCCTGGGTATGCTGATAAACTCATACCCATACTGAATCAGCATTTTTAAAGAAAAGGATTATGTCAGATTAATTTTAATCTAATCCATTTCTATCTCCTGAGAGGCTTTTTACTCCTTGCTCTTAATAATTTAAACAGCGACTGTGGTGTAATATAAAAAATAAATGACTGGCGATGCACTTCGAAATGGAAGTTACAGCTCCCAGTCACTTCTTATTGAAACGAGGGCTTCACGTGCCTGGGTCGAGGCTGAACGTGTCCTGCTCCTGCCTCTCTCTCTCCTGTACAAGGTTTCCCTCACTGCTCCAGGTACTGTTACTGCTGGACACGTGGATGCTGCAGCATCGCTGCTCAGTGCTGATACAAAACAGCTCTGGCAAGGGCACCTTGCTTCTTTTTCTCCCCTCAAATCCTGGGCACCAGAAACAGCCCACCTGCTCTCATTTCCACTCTGGCCTCTGGGGCGACCATGAAAGGCTGCTCAGCGACCCAGGATTTTGGTGAATAGTTGGGCCAACAAAAGAGCACTTTGCCCCCAGCTTGGGAGGGTTTTTGCTTGGTTTCCTGGAGAAACAGAACTTTTACAGGCRTGTTGTCTATCCACCCGTGAGAGCCTCCGAGCTAAATTAACTCCTCGCTAACCTAAAGCAAATCTGACCAAGCAGTAAAGACATACAAGGACATTAAGGTAGGAAAGTCCTCCCAATGTCCATCATACAAGGAAAGAGGACCGGCTGTGAGCGCCTCAGCAAGGAGAAGGCAGGGAGGGCACAGCACTTGTGCTGTCTCCTGGGCTGAGACAGGTCTCATTCTCTGATGATGTGAGAACAACTGATAACTTTTTCCTTCTTCTTCCCTTCTGTGCTATTTTTCTTATTTTTCCCACCTTTTTTCCCCTTTCTCCTTATATTATGTAGCTGGAGTTTATATAAGCAAGTAATAATACGAGACCTGAATTTTGCAGTAGATTAAGAAACAAAATCCTCAAACCATCCACCCCACACTACAGGCCATCAGCCATACTTACAGCCAAAGCATTTTCACTGTTTGCAGCCCATAAAGTGCCCATCATTGCTTAAAAAACGTCAAAAGGAGAAAATGAATGAGAATCCCTGTACTAGTCATTTCTCTGCAGAGCTCAGAAGTGGTCTTAGCTCCCCTGCAATCAGAAAGTGCTTTCTGAAAACATGTCTGGTGTCTACACTTCACTACCTACCGTGCCGCAGGAACGGCTGAGATTGAGACGAAATCAGAATTGCCATCTCTCCTGTCAAATACCAAAATTTAGTTAGTTCTACTTGATTAAGCTGTGCAGCAGAACTAAAAGTTCTCTGGGCTATTGGAAAAAAAGGCAAGAGAGAACAGGGGAAAAAAAAACCCTCCAACCTTTAGCAGTCCATCTCTTGTGTGAAAAGATGTGAAAATAATTCCTTGTCAAGACTGCAGCTCTTGAAGATGCACTGGACAGTAGTTCCAGCAGGAAATTATTTTTTGGAGGGAAAGATAGGAAAGAACAGAGGAAATAAAGGCTGAGGACTAGATATTGGGAAGATTCAGGTCCGCAGTCATTGGGACTTCTGCAGGGACCCTAGGCATGTTGTCAGTGGGAGACGGGCCCTCTGGAAACATCAGCGGGTTTCCATGTGCATYGTTAAGCCCTTAGCTACCTCCAAAGGTCAAAGCTTACCGCTTTCTTCCAGAGCTTATGAAGATTAATTAGGAGAAGTGACAATAAATACATTATAGATGTGATGAACAGTGAAAAGGACATGCAGAACAAGACTCTTCCACCGGTTCTCTACAGGCATCCATCACTTCTCCCAGCGCTCGGAAGGCTGAAGTTTTCACTCTGTGGGATTTTCCCACAGAGGCAGAGGCAAATGTCATGAGAATGTAATTCCTTCTGCCACGGCGGGCCAAGGGAAGCCTGAAGGAGAGCCCTCCCAAGCAAAATCCTCACTTATCTTCCCAGAGGGGGAATGTCACGTAATTTCTTTTGGGGGGGATTTACAAGCTTGGGTGCTCTCCATGTTTATGGTTGCGCTGCCAATCCCCACAAGGAAAAGCTGCCTATGTTTATACAATGGTATGKTTTTAATCTCTAAACTCACAATGAAAGACCAGGGAGATTAGAAAATACTTGAAAACTATAATAGCTAAAATATCAACTAATCTACTCTGAACASCAAATGATTCTAGTTAAGGTGGCAGCTACATGACCCAGTTTCCTTAACTTAAATAATTATTTATGTTATTTTAGAGACAAATTTAAAGGGATAGTGACCTCATCTCAGCATATCTTTTATGGAATGCAACATATATTCAGAACCCTGAAAAATAAAAATGATTATTTTACGTTTTTTTTTTTTTGGCAGAACTTTTTTTTTTTTTTAACTATCTTGCCAAATAAATGTAACTTGCCAAATCTGATTATCTACAGTGGAGAAAGCAAACAAGAAAAGCGAAATTGTATCTCGCTCTCAAAAGAAACAACGCCTTGACCGACATCTTTAAATTAAATGATGTTTTATATTTTGAAATGATTGTTTCTAAATATACCTAAATGTAATAAAAAGGCTTAAAAAAATCAAAATGGAATGACATACTCCAGAYAACCCAAAGTTATTTTTTGTCTTCTTTTTTTGACCCCTTTTGGCCAGCAAGTCCCCCCCCAGATCAATTATTCATAGGGCTCTTTTGAAAGGAGACAGCAGATGGTATTGATCTAACAGTGCTTTGGAAATGCAAGGCCATACAGCATTGTTTTTATGGCATCCAAATTAGAGGGCTCATCTCAGAAATGCTGAGCCACCACAACAGGTCTCCAGAAAGAAGTCAGGGGAAGTTTGTGATGCTCCTCACGGGCCTGGAACAGCCACCGTGATGTGAATATCTAATACCAGGAGAGTGGCCAGGCTCACAAGTAAAGCTAAGCCCCTAAACCTACGCTTTTAGACACCTAATTCTTATTTACCGTGCTCAGTTGTCCTCTCCTGTCTGCCACGTCGACAAGGTGATCACTGAAACCTCCACCTGAACTGCTCCTCTTGATGCTCTATGTGCACTTCACATCATGTTCTCACACCAGTTTTTATTGCCACTGCATTTTCTCTGTGGGGTTCAGAATTAGCATGGTCTGCACAAGACCATCCTTAGGCCTTTTCATYAAAAAACAGAATCCAAAAGAGTAGAAATAGTGACACAAAACCCTATATGGACAGAGTAGCTATCTCAAGAAAACTCCTACAAGTCAGATACTTTTCACTACTTCTCTATTTTGCACTGACTTCATATGGATGAGTGAAGGCACAGGGAGGCACATGGAAAAAAACCCACAAAACTCCTCACAGAGCAGGCACCGTGAACATCTGCAGGACGGGCATCACGGGCACCTCAGGGACAGGGCTAAGAGAAGAAGACGTGACAGAAGTGAATGTTTGAATCACTGCATCTTGGCTTTTATTCCAGGGGCTTCCTGAGCTCCAGATGAGCATTCACCTCCCCAGTCTTCAGCACTCGGCAAGCACACCAGTGACTGCAYCATTACGCTGCTTAACAAATGTCACACCACAAAGCACAGCCCGGTGCCTCCGGGCTGGAAATGCACCGCAAGAAACACCCAGTTCCTCCTCAGCAAAGCGGGGGGGGAAACAGCTAGGCTCATATGGTGAATCTCCCACTGATATTAACATAAGAATTGTGAAAATACATGGAGATGGCCCAATTATTCTCTGCAAGCTGTGTTTAGTCCATTTTATTATGCTGAAAATACTTGTTAATCATTTGGACTCATTTTTAGGAGGAATTGCTAGTAACATTTAAATAGCAGAAAGCTCTTTATTTAGTATCATTAAGAAGAAAAAAAAAAAAAAACCCTCAACAACTAATGCATGTGGGCCAAGATAAATTCCACTCTTAGCTGCAGCCACTCTTCTCGGTTGAAGAGCTTCCCTTCCTTTTAAAAGATGCCTTTTTGAATGCAGAACAAAAACTGAAGTCACAAATTGAGAACCATGGGYAAAGCTGTAATGCAGATGTCTTTCACAGACACTCCTAGACTTCGGCACTGGTCATTAAATGTCCCCAGGCRCTTTTTGCAAGGCTGATGAAGTTAGGTTTGCTGTCGTAATCACATTCCGAAATAAGTAATTGTGTTTTCTCTATCTTAATGCCACTTGCACTTTCAACTAGATACATTATTTTCCGCTCCTAACCTGAATGTTTTATTCCTGGTGCAGGACAACATTGTCTAGTTGCAACGTTATACCCCAGCAGTGACATACCACRCACTGGGAAGGAAGCAATCCCTACAGTTTCAGTTTGCAAACACGCCAAGCACCCCTAGGGATGGGAACTGCCAATGAAGTGCTTGGATTTTCCAACGTGCAGTTACTTCTCCGTGATATCTGATATTCTCATTCGAATCTCCATCTGCCCCACATGGAACAGGAGATCACTGCGGCCACGGCAGGGGCTGTTAGCAAACAGCTCCTGCGACACCGGGACACAAGCACTGGGCTAAGTGAAATGTAATTCTCAGGACTGAAAAGCATTAGCTTTGCAGTTTTCAGCTGTAAAACTCACCCCTTTCCAAGCATTTCTGGATTTGGCAGGAAAGAAAAGAGGAGGAAGGAAAAGAAAAAGAAAAAAAGGATTTGTTTCTACCGAGAAAATTAATTCCTGCAGAACAAGGGGCTCAATCTGAAATATTTGGAACTGTTTTGAGTTGCCACTAAATGCTTTATACACAAAACAGAAAACAAGCACCAGTGCACTGAAGCCCAGGCTCAGTTACAAAGCTCCAACAGTACCAATTTAGACTAATTGTGGATCTGGCTTGATATAATTAAGATCATTTTCTAGCTGGAAGAGGGCAGATCATAGACAGCAGTGGTGCAGGCAGTCACCTCCCATCCAAACGATACAAGGAACTAATTTCCCTTCAGCTTCTGCCTCGTCGGGCACCAGCGAAGCACGGATCTCATCGCTACTGGAGACACTTTCCCATACCCAGCTCTGCAAATGGGAATAAATTCAGCACTTTGCCAAATGTTTTTGTATCACCAACGAGTACATGCACACTAAAATGTTTCTCTGAGTTATTTAAACAAATGTAACACAGTTTCCAAAACTCAATTTTATCTCAGCAAATTTATCTACGGAAACGCCAACAGGGAAGAAAGGCTGGAATTCACTCTCCTTCCCACTGCTCGCACACATCGTGTCCCTGGATCCTGCTGATGCTCTGTGGGCTTCTCATGACTCTCGGAAAAGGAGAGAGCTTCATGGAGGAGGTAAAGACAAATTTGTCCAATTTTTGCCTTCCCTCTCCTTCGCTCGCTGGGTCCACTACACGGGCACTTAACACTATTTTTTGTGACAAAAGGCAATAAATTCCCCAAGTTTCACACACGCTCATGTATGAAACAGGGGTAGCTGAAAAGCCAGAGTGCTCTTGGCTCTATAAAAACTATTCCCTTATTTGTGTGGCCAGCGGAGGTCTCCCAAAGGGCTCTATCCCCAGTCAGCAAAGCTTTCAGCRAGGTCTCCCTGCGAACAGTTAGAATTAAAAGCGCTCTTGATTTGCCGGCGCTYGCGGAGCTCACAGGTCATTACGCTCGCGGGCCCGGGGGCCTCCGACTCTTTTGCAATTCTGCTGCGTGGCGGCGGCAGCCGAGCGGGGCCTCTCCTGCCTCTCCTGCCAGCTGGCGGGGGCGGAGGGGGCTCTGCCAGCGCTCGTCTTGGTGCATTTGGGCAGGAAGAGCAGAGCAGCAGCAGGCGGCTTGCTAGGCAGTTTTCAAAGCGATGAGCAAGGGCTCCGAGGACAGGCAGATTTCAAAGCTAGGCTGCAGATTCCTCTAAAAGGGAAAAAGATCTTAAAGGGGTGAGTGCTTGTCTGCAGGCTTTTTGTTGCCTTTTTTTTTTTTTTTACTACCATTAATACAAATTCCTTGCTAACCCCCTCATCCGAGCATCAGAATCGATGATACTGGCTCTAGTCAGGGAAGAGTGTTTGATGGATGTTACGTGTGTCAGAGGGGAACAAATCACTTCAGGACCTGCAACAGCAGCAGCTATTGCAGTGTGTTCTCTTGCACGTCMTCGTTAGCTGCTGCTTAACAGAAAGCAATATATTCAGAATCTAGAGAACACCATGTATGTCAGTGCTAAAATTCAGGGTTTACAGGAGGATGATACAGGGCTTTGTTATATTTAAAGACTTACGACAACCTATCAAAGATACAAATATACCCCAGAGTACRAGGCAGCAAACATCGCTGATGTCAAGGAGCGCTGACTCTCTCTCCCTTCCGTCTCCCCCTCTCCTAGGCTCTAAATTCAGTGTGCTGTGTCATTAACTCTCTGTCACTTAGGCTAATGAAGGTTAGGACACTTAGCTATTGCAAATGCTCAGGGAATACAAAAGCGTGTGACGCAAATGCACTGAACCAGCCAAAGATYAGGTCGGCCGGATAGGAAACTTATAACCCTCATTGAACCCCACGAGATGCTCGACGGGCATTTATGTGTCTGCAGCACGTCCTCCAGATCCCATCTGCTCAAGCACAGCGATCCCACCACGGTGCAACGCAAAGATGTATGTATGTGGCACGCAGGTACGGCACGAGAGCTGGGGAGGGCCACTGCCCCGTTACTGTTGGCTGACAAATACACTGTTTCCACCCTTATAGTCGGTATAAAACATGGCAGATATAAAGAGGATAATTTAGTGAGGTTTTAGGAGGGGATCAATCATTTTGTGACACAACTATAGTTTACAAGAGCACATGCCCATAAAGCCATTCTAAAAAGGCAGAATTCCTCAGTCTGTCTGCTACTACAGCTTTCTGTTTCTCCAAAAAAGTCACAAATCTTTCTGAAGCATTAGAGATAACAGTGACTGCTATGAAAAGAGAGGTTGAATCACTCCTGAACAGAGTCTGTATCTTTGGACATTCAATGAGCCTTGAGCTACAGCCACTATCATTCTGTATTATAACTCTAATGGATTTAAATATACCACCAGACACAAAAATGATAGTGAAGAATGGGAAGTTTTTAGAGACTTCAGGTAGCAGAGTTTCTCCACCATTCTATCTGGAGCTTCAAGTTATGATTTCCAGAAAAATAGATACAGGTGTAAAMAAATACACAGAAAACAATGGTGAGCATCTTTAAGATCACTACGTAAGCTGACAGCACATGATTTTCTTCTCTCTCTTGCTTCTCCCTCCCATAAAAAGAAAGGGAAGAACACATATCACTATTCCAAAAATAAAACTACATAAGGGATCTGGACTATCAGTTATCAAGTCTGAGTATTCACGAGACAAACCAATAGCAATGAGGAGTATTTGAAAAATTAAAGTAATACAGAAAATAACACACCGAGGTGRCTCTATCAGTAATTTTTCTCTTTTTTGTGGAAGGCACGCATAGGTCATACATAGAATGACTCCTGAAAGTTCAATGCTTGTCACATCTTCTACATACGAATGCGCCAGTTTGCATCACTTCATCTCCTAAATGCATCCTTGTGTGCCTTGGTCAACACTCTCTACATCTACAGAACATCTACATCTACAGAACCACTCAGAATGAACCATTTTGTCAGGCCGGCCCTACCACAGTGTTCAGCTTTAAAGTTTACCATTTAAAAACTTTCCGAACTATATCCTGAGAATACAAACCTTGCATATTGCCTGACCTATGGAAAGCATATAGAAGAAAACCGATTTACCTCCAGAATGTGGTGGTGGTCCACAGAGCAGCACCATCCCCTGACCTTGGCGGACTGACACTGTACTTCTTGTCCTTGTTTTGAAGTTTTCAAGATCTGCCAAGAAAGAAAGAAAGATCACATTAAAGGGAATTGTTCTCTTCTTAGTGAAAATGATTGAATGTTCATTAAGATTTTGCTGTCAGAGAGATACAAAATGAATACCTACTTGGAAGCGATGCTGGTGGAAATCTGACTGTATGACGCAGARGAGGAGGAAGATGCCTATGGATGCAGCAAACTTCCTTCCTTCCTCTCCTCTCCTTTGCTCTCCTTCAGGGGCTGGGCAGAAATGCATCTCCCTTGCTCCCTCCCTGCGTCCTGAATCCAAGAAACTTGCTCTTGCGACTGGTGCCACCACACTGGTCCCCAGCTGAGGCGACTCACACTGGGTCACCCTTTAGCAGTACCTGGCATAGCAATTTCCCTTTTTTTCCCCCTACCTTTAATGCAGCTGAGCCAGAGTTTGGCAATTGCAGACCTGTTGCTCATTGTGATTGGGAACCAGAGAAAACACCCAGGTGATAAATATGTAACAGTAGGAACCACTGGGAAGGCTATTATAATGTTAACAAAGACGAAAGATTAAGGTTTCACTTTTGTCCCTTCTTGAACCTGCCTTCCTGGAAGCAGCAGTGTGCAGGCAGCCCCTCAGAAACYCCACTGGAAGGGCTTCCTTCTGGCCAGACCACTCACCAGGGCTCAACCCAGGAGTAGCTGTTGTCCTGTTGCACACACTGCCCCGTGCACAAGCTTGCACTACCAGCATGGCACCTGCTTGCACCACTAGCTTTTATAATACAGTAAATAAAGACAAGTCAGTTTGAAACATTATGACAGTACTTAGCAGTCTCACTCATGGACTCATCACGCTATTGCCGAATTCAGGACAAACTGCAGTCAAAAGGGGAAGCTTCAGTGAAAGTAATGAGTAAATAATGTGTAATGACACTAGCAACAGCCCCGCACGGTTCTGCACGCTCTAAGCGTTGCTGTTCTGGGGTCTTGCTGCTCTATAGTCCTGCAGGAACATGGTTCTGCTCTCGTACAGCACATCCCGGCCTCCTCTGCTCTGGCACAGGGACTAGAAGCCAGGGAAAATGAGGATTCAGCCACGTGGCAGMACAAGGAGCCTCCCTCTCTCTCCAGCCTCCACAAGAGGCATCACTCAAGTTCCCACAACAGAGAGTGAGCAAGAAATATGAAGAGCTCCCAGTGATTCAAGGAAACAAGAGTATAAAAACAAATGTCAAAACGCTGTTTCATTAGTACAGTAGGAAGATCCTCACATAGGCAAATTTAAAGGAAGAAGACGTMTGAAGAAAACCGTTAGCTACTTATGAAATGATCTTGTGGCATAAACAACAAGTGCTGAATGCACAGAGGGAGGGACGTAAAGCRGGTGGAATCGACAGAGCTGAGCAACACAGAGAGACCCAGTGGGACTATGCAAGGTCTCCATGGAGCCATCCTCACTTATACYCGATAAGCAGACTACAGCATTGCTGCTTGGGCTTTCCGGACAGGAGAAGACCTGGAAGGGTGGCAGGCAGCAAGGTGGGAAGGCAAAGCTGCTTCCAAGGCAGCGTGATGTCCCAGGAGCATCCTCTRCACATGGAGGAGCAGGGAGCTGCACATGGGGAGCTCAGCAGGACACGAAACACTCGGACCCTCCTCTAAAAACAAGGAGGATCTTCCTTCCAGTGCTAGAAAGGCCTCAGCTTGAGGTCTGTTTTCCCTGGKTTTGGTCCATCATTTAAGGAAGAACAGAGACCAACTAGAGAGAAAGYGGTGGATGGTGATCAGAGCAACCTCAAATTTAGATATGTGGCTTAGGAGAAAAAGAAAAGTGAACAAATTAGGGTTATTTAGATTGGAGGAAGGATGTAGGGAAGATACAACTGCCTTCCATGCAGTAAAGTTTGCTGCAAAAAGGAAGGGACAAATATATCCTCTGTGTGGGTGAGATAGGGCTTTATTTGCAACCAGGGAGATTCAGGTCACACGCTGGGAATGTTTTTCTGTAACTGCAGAGAGCTGAGCATAAAATTAAGAGTTGTCACCACTGCCATCAAAAACAGGTTAGACAAAAAGCTGTCGCGAATACCAAAGGTGCAGCTACCTCGCCCGGAGGCCGGACCAAATATCTTATTGCCATTTTCAGCTTTATCTTCTCTGGCACTCCAGCACTTAATGACAGACCGGCAGTGGCTGTTCCTTAAGATAACACTAAACCCCTGGCTGGCACGTGGTCACAAGTCTGACCTATACTAGAAACAAAAGTGGAAGGGACTAGCATTTTGCTTCATATTTTATCTTAAAAGGTAATTTACTGCATTTAAATTGCAAATGCTCTCATGCAAGAAATGGTAGAGCTCCCCATGTGTTAGCACAGCAACTTTCCAGGCTCGAGAACTGAAATCACATGAAATGACTGAAACAAAATATTAAGCATCATGCAAATATATAGATATGATTAGCAACCTTGTTGCACTGGTATGGGGCTGTCAGTGACATATCATTCAATTATTTGGCCTTCATTTATGGCAGCAGGATTATAAGTTAATCACCTACCAAATATTACATTGAGAACTAAGTTATCTAAGTTATCTAAGAACTAAGAACTAAGTTATCAAGACCACAAAGGCTTATATGAGTTTTCTACCAGGAACAGGCCTCAACACTGCAAGATACAAATATCCAGTGAATTTTTAATGACGTTAACATTATATTTAAGGAGGAGTAAAGGATTAGTGGGGCATTTTTCTCCTGCACACCATGCCAATGAGATCACTACCTCCTGGCAGACCGTGTTTGGGGAAGAAAACTGCTGAGCACAAGGAGRGAAGAAAATCCTGTGTGATCAGGGGGAGGGGAGTTTGGCAATGAAAACGGCCTGGTTTATGTGCAGAAATATCTCCTCGAGGAAACAACACCTTCTGTTAAAGTGCCTGATAACCTCCTGGGGGAAGAGAGAATTAAACTAGTGACGGGAAGCTGAAATTGTAGAAATTGAGACACGAGACATGCCGCAAGCTAAGAGGATCCACTACAGGAATGAACTGCAAGGAGAAGCAGTGGGTGTCCATCTTTGGTGCTTGCCCATCAGGACCACCTTTCTAGGCAAACTTTCTAGAAGATGTGCAAGCACAAGCCACACTTCAGCAGCTGGGCTCAATTAGGGATAAATTAGTGAAAATATGGCCAGTAACAAGCAGAGGGTACTGCATCCATCTCGTGCTAAGACACCTGAAGCCTGGTGCCGGAGGAGAAGGACATGAAGACAGCATGAGTCTCAGCCTGATGCCCACCACTACACCCGACAGTCCCTGAGATGCGCCCACTGGGACTCGCCAACACAGCACATGAGGAATCTGTAAATAATCACATTATGATTAATTATTTTACAGTTCCCTGCAGGGTGCTAAACACTCTATAATAGATACAAAATACAGAGGTATTTTAAGAGTTTACTGTTAAATGTTAGATATAATACATCGAGGATTTAATAAACAAAAGGAGAGCACAAGATGAGGCACAGCAATGACTGGAAGCAATAAGATGGGAAGTTCATTAACTTTCATCATGCAGGCATCGTTGTGGCTTAATTAATTTTTTGAGGGTGGGAATTACTTCAATTAGAGTGATCTACCATGGCAGAGATCAAAAATAGAAAGCAGCATACATAAAAATATTTATAAATGAAACAAAACATGAGAGAACTGCCAACACAATTTGAAACTTCTTGCTGGTGTCACTGGCCCTGCCTAGGCTCATGGGGAAAGGACACCCACTTACTTTGGATATTTTTGTGGCTCTAAGATGGTAAAGATCTCAGCATTAAGAAATAACTGTTTCTACTCATAGGATCCAAAAAGAAATTACACAGTGCAGCAGATGCAAGAAGGATGCAAAGACATCCTAGCTACTCTAGGCTGCATAAATCTGTATGAAAAAGCCTAGATCACTTCCATGAGCAAAAAGTACATTTTATGCTACAAAAAGGTGCTTTTTTTTTCAAAAGCAAATCATTTAAATGGCAGCAGAATAGTGATTGCCAATGATGACTCTATCTTCATACACTCATACTGATAAAAAAATTCACATTATTACTAAATGGTTATTTTTTAAATAAAAGGAAAGAGTAATTAAAAGTTACTGTAGATGATAAAATTATGATGCTGAAAATTATGATGAAATGAAGAAATACCTCTCAAGTAGGTACATAAAATCTGCATAAATTGTTCTGTATGCAAATTGTATGGCCTTTGAGCTGCAAGAATTGTGCAGTCTTGTTTCATAAATTGTGATTATTAATGATTGAAAAACAAGAGAGACACATCAATGAATAGTTCAAACCAGGCTTTTGTTTTAAAGCTGTGATTTCAAATAATTAAGATTAGATAGCTGCATGATTGTTACAAAAAGATACATCGGCACAGGCATTTTTGCCCTATTTAATTTGGAAGTTCTTTATTTAGCGAGCATTTGCCAAATTGATTAAGACAAATTACCGTGGAAGAAAACAGTAACAATTTAGCAATTGCGGTGGTTAGTATCTTCCACAARTTACTGGGAGCACATGGTTCTATACAAAGGACTCCACTGAAAAAATCAAACAATCTAAAATATTTCACAGGCCACCGGCACTCTGCTATACTTAAAAAAGAGATTAACAACATTTTCAGTGGAAACAGGAGGCTGGAACAGAGAGATGCAGCAGAAATGCAGCAGATCCTGTCCAGTCACACCTACTGAGGACTTGTGAGCAGGAGCAAGGCTGCTCTGCAGACTTGATCTTCTCCACAGAACCAACACGAAATCAAGCTGCATGGACCCACGTGCGTATAAAGCTACATGCACTTAATCTCTGAAACATTACACTGATTTGTGCCACTGACTCTGTGCCAACAACTGTGTGACCTTGGGATAGTCATTTAAATTTCCTCTGTTGAAGTTTGCACATCTCTACGGCTGAGTACTTAAACCATGCACCTCAAAAGAGACGGAACCCGCTAATATTTGCACAGAAATCTGACACCGAACGCCAAAAGGCACAGGCCGAGCACTGTGTGTTATGAGGATGGGCATACTAGGACCTGTCCTTTAAATACAACGTTCTTTATTGCATTACTAGATTCCTGTGACCTTCATAAAACCTCTGCCTTACTGTTTAGCAGTAAAACTTATGCTGGTACAAGACAGTGACGCCAGGCTGACCTAGGTGCTTATTCCTCAGAAATATTCAAGAGGGCAGAAGTCACCAGCAGCCCAAACCCTTCACACACTCAACCCCTGCAATAATCCGTTTGYGTAGGCTATTGAGTGATCTCCTTCCAAAACCTCCACCGTGGCTTAATATAAGCTTAAAAAATGTGAAACGATCCAAAGCTTCTCAAGACTTGGTAGTTTGTCTCAGTAAACGGCATATGGAAATTTTAATCAGAGACATATGGCTTTTCATACTTACAATTATCCAACTTTGGCTGGAGTAATTAAAAATTTCCCCAAGTTTTTAAGTAAAAAAAAATCAGTCTTTATAGCAAGGAATATTGAATTATAAGCAAAACAGAGTTACAGCCTTTTACCCTTTATTAGGGCCTACTTGGGCTTGTACTTTATTTATGAAATTAAAGCAATAAGAAATTGCGTGAYTTTTTTCTCAGTCACTAGGTAAGTCTTGCAAAAAAGGTTGCCTGTTGAAAGCAAGATTTCACAGGTTAAATCAGAGTTCCAGCAAGAAAGCAAGCCTCGATTAGCTCCCTTCCCTGCACGGTCCTGGGCACCCAGGGCAGCGCTCAGCAGCATAATATTTGACCTCTGCCGTGARTATTTATAAGCATTTTCACTTATAGCTCTACTGATTGCTGCGTTTTTTAAGATCTCAAGCGGAATGTTTACGGTGCCCGGGTGCAGGTCCACTTGGTTCYTGTTATTGTCTACAGTGTGGAAATAATTCAGTGCTGAACTCGGTGCGCCCTGGAAACACGACTGAAACAAGGAGACTTCCCTTAGGAGGCTGCAAGTCTCAGGTCATTGGTGATTTGACAGAGAAAGTCCTATTTTTATGAAAGCTAAGCTCTGCTTTAGCTCTCCTTCTTTGTTTGCCAGAACAGCGTTTCCACGTTTCTCCTCAAGCTTGCTTGCTTTTTTTCCCCCTAATGCACAGCAGATTTTTGGAATCCAGAAAGATTTCRTAATTATGCCAGTCCTCAAATTAAGAGAGGACTCTAGATAGAGGAGGGCTATTTTAGAACTACCAAAATGCTGCAGAAAATTACACGAGTGGTAAATGATTCAAATCCATGGTGACAGGTGTCTGCTTGTCCTTTGGAAAGCCAATTTCTGTGACTCTGCCATGTAGAAAACAGCACTGCTGWACGTTTGGCTGAATGACACACTGTCAAAAACTCACACACCATTAGTGAGCCCTTTGTCATTACATTTAACATTTTCCTACTGATTAGGAAAGCAGTGTCAAAGCTATTTTTTAAATCTATTATCCTTATGCTTAACTGATATGAAAGAATTTCTCCTTTTCCAATACTCCACCAAAAACATTCATCCATCAAGCACTTCTTTATACATCACTGAATCTTAATTTCCAAACGCAAATATGACTAATATTCAGACATAGAGAAAAAAATATTAGTTGCTGCTATGCTCCTATATTTTACTTGAAGTCTATCTCTAGAGACTGCTGTAAAGGGAATTTGATGACTTATCAGTGCTACTGTTGTAGCRAGTGAATGTTAATACCAAGTGAATACCAAAGCATAATGCCTATGTCTATCAAAAGCATCAGATGGATTATTCCTTTTACAGAGGGAGCTATTTAATGAACTTCTATAAAGGGTCTCTTTGGCAGAAGGAAAATCGAGGGACTGTAACCTGGGCACTAGCACCAGCTGACAGYAGAGGAAGGCTGAAAACAGACCTCAAAGCTATAAACCCAAGTGCTCAGTTACTCTTAATGATACAAGTTTGGGATGGAACGAATGTGGTTTTGWGCACAGCAAAGAACACAACATATGTAAAACAAACATAGTCAAACTCAGCTATAACAGATTTAGAGATAAATGAAGAAAGAGTAAGTAAGCTGCCTGCAGGGAAAATGTATAATATTATCCCTAGGCAGGCCCAGTGAGAGCAAAGAAATGTCACCATTCCCCCAAACAAGCACCCAACTACTGCAAAATGTGTGGAATAAAGTGAGGATGCAGGAAAAAGGCAGCTACCTCTTCATGTGTGTGAAAGAAACCTAAAATGCASTTAAGCACATATATTCAGCCAAGAAAAAGAAAGTCAATTTTCAATCACCATCTGAAGAGATTTACAGAGCATAATTCTCATACCCTTGATGTAACTTTAAGATCTCGAGAGTCTAAAATTTCAAACGATGTTTAAGGTCATGTTTAGTCCTTGAATCAAAGTCAATGGGAATTTTTTGATTAAAGACCACATGATTTCATCTCAAGGGGATTCTGCACAGGTTGGGAATGACATTTTGTTGAATGAAAGTGTGGGCCAAGTCTTCCTACTTTCAACTGACTGAAGAACAGGCTATCAAGGCAGGGCTCATCTGCCGTCTTCCAAATTGCTTCCATCAGATTTGCATTAACTCTGATACAGACAACAGAGAATGCTTTCATATCCTGGACAAAAATACACAAACAGATGGAAAAAGAAGTAATTTGCATCACTGCCCATGGAATAATATGACTTCATTGGGTGTAGACTATAAACTATGCTAATTTGGGCCATAAAAAAAAAGTCTTAAAGATGAGATTCCAGTGCATCTCAATCAATTACAGACTTTAGAGGACATTGCTTTGAAGAAATCATAGCCTGTCTATATGAAGGCAGCCTGAAAGCACTTTAACTGATGACTAGCACCCACAAAAGCATTAGAGCTCTTTGCTCTCGAAGCACTTGACAAGATTTGCCTCCTGATATTTATGGCTCTAATATCTCTAAACACTGTCTCTATAAAACCTGTGCCTGACTTTTTAAAAGCAGGGTTTTATGTCATCCCCTTCACAAATACACAAAGATTAAGTTCTTCTGCCTGTGTCCTTGCTGCTGCGTTGAGCCCACAGAGCTGACTGTGTAGCCCCGAATAAAAGCTCCTTTGATACAGAGCTTAATAGAATTTTAGTTTAAGAGCTGGTGTTCTAATGAATAATTTTTAGAGTCACTGATTTGAGAAACAGTTTACAAGTCTGGGGATGAGTGCTGTTTAATTTGACCTTTAGAACAGAAATTTCACTGGGATTTCTATTTAATTGAAGATAAAAAATAAAAGTTTGAGAGGTAAACATCCTATCATTCCCTGAGCCCATCTCCTCCCCTGGCAACGTTCTGCTTGGACCTTACCTCAGTGCTGTGACCGTGAGCATTGGTTAGTACCATAGGCAGGATCATGAACTCGACCTGCACCTTTTCCAACCTGCCGGCCCTACTCTGGATATGGGATTCACTCTTTCATGTGGGACTTCTGTCCCAAAAGCTGAATCAAACAGTGCAATGAGAACAGACGTTCACCTGGAAGACCTGTGTGACCTCTGAGGGCTTCATCCTCCTGTGGCTCAGAGCCTCCTATCATCCCTAACCACAGCATCTCCACCTGGCTTCTCACAGGGACACGATGCTTAAATCTTGCCAAGTCTTTCTGACTGAAATCCACCCAAACCTGGCACACCTGCCTACCTGCATGGCTAAAACTGCTCCTCAGGCTTTGCGTCTTACCCGGACAGAGGAGGTCTCCTAAGCACTTGCAACACATCGCACTGTTCCTACCCCTGCAAATCAAACCGTTCTCTTCTGTGAAATTACCAAAGGCACCACAGCCACCCTCACTGCCTTTGCATTCCACTTCATAAGAATCACACCTTTATTGTCCCTCTACAAGAAATATTTCAAAAAGTTCATTTTGAAGCAAGCTTTTTGCTTGAGACAAAATGCTGAGGACTCAGAAAATTTTATTACCTTAATCTGGAAAATCTGGGCAGACATTTTCCCTTGGGTTGACTTACAATGGAATTACTTCACTCCCTGATTTTTTATTTTTTTAGTAAAACAATGCATTATTCTGACACTTTATTACTGCACAGCAGATGCCATAACAGCCAGAGTGCTCCATCTGCATTGGGCAGTGCTGCGCAGGGCTCTCTCCCATGTGGTACCTGGGCATGAGCACCACTGATACCCTGGGCTCCCTCCTGGACTGCTCTGCCACCCTCCTGACTTTGTGCAGCCCAAGRAACACAAAGGCCCCAGGCAGGGTGAAATGATGCGACCCACTCACTGAGCTGGAATTTTCCAAGAACAATTTCCCTTTTCTTGATGGAAACACAAACAAAAAATGCCCCACGGACATCGTGGTTCTCAGGGGTTATCTGGTGTCTCCGCTCGCCTATGAGAATGTAGATTATTATACAGCCCAGCACTATGCAGAGGGAGGTATTTGTTCATTCTGTCCACAGCTCAGCTCTAATGAGTTATAAAACGTGGTCACGTCAGCTGCAGACGGGCACAGTAGCACGAGACAATCTTTGAAGCCCTCCTGTCCTTTGCATGCAGCCACTTACGATTCCCTTCTCCTTGCTTTTCAGAAAGAAAACATGAAATGAAAGAATGAAAAAGCAGCCACTAAGATAAAAATTGATGTATATTGGCCTTACATCCCATCTATAGGAACTGAATTTGCTACAAAAGAATAGGCAGCCTCCAGGCTTCAGAAACACTCTGTGCTGGGCTCAGCAGCTGTGGGAGTCCTGTTACTCACTTGCTATCTACCTGGATTTTCTTTTAAGAAAAAGTGTTCTGGAAAATATTCCATAAATACATTCCCACTCAGAGGATAAATGCTACCGCTAAGGACATATTAATAGTCACATTTGACTTCTTTAACACGCTCTTTTTTATTGTCCTCTCTTAGTTTTCGAAGCATAGGCCAGATTTCAGATGAAGCCCCTGATTCTCTAACATTCTTGTGGTAAACAGTCAAATGGGTCATGAACTGGAACTCCCTTAGTGGTAAAACATGAGCACTGCGAAGGCTTCAGGATTATGATAAAGAGCAGGAAATTTTGCTGGTAAATGGCATGATACCAGATTCTGCACCTAACGGGGAGGGGCAGGAAAAGCAAGGCAAAACCTTGATCTTTTTAACGTGAAATTGTCTCTAATTCCTGGGATCTGAACCCAAATACTTAATGTTTCATTTAGGAGCATCAGAAAAAAAGAGGGAATATTTGTATTATTCTGATCTCAACCTGAGCTTCTTGTAACACCTTGCTACAGTTTGGCTCTTTTCCAGAGCTTCTGTCCTGCTGGTTGCAYTAACGGTTATAGCTATTGCTACAGCTAAAATGGCTATTGCTAATTAAAGGACAGTGATCAGAGGGTCTCCACCCCTCGCTAGATGTTCTCCTGTACCCCAGCAAAGGGCAGCTGTGGTAAAACCATCTAAAACTGGAGGTGTTTCCACGCCGGCCGGCAGCGTGGGCACCCAGGGCTGCTCGCTCAGCCTCGCCGGCACTGCCCGCAGCTCTGCTCTGCTCCGAAGGAGCCTGTGCATCCCCAGAGCATACGCTGTCACTATATGCTATCACTTATTTTGCATATTAAAGGCAAAATTAATAAATACGGATAGAGAGAGGGCAGAAATATCACCTGTGCACTCCTGTTAGCTGAATTTTGGAGTTCAAAGGCAGCGGAGGTGGCAGCTCACTGCAGCACAGGAGGGACACCGGTGACAGCCACCCCCGGGACGGGGTTGCCTGGCCTGAGGGCACCGTAAAAATCCTACAAATAACAGGCTTGCAAGATGCCTGGCTGGGCACAGCTTATTTACAAATACCCTGCGCTGTTTTAAGTAATAATCTGTACATCTTATTTATAACCCTGGGGTGGAAACACACCTGGTATAAATCCAACGTCGCTGCTCTTTGTAAGTTCGGGGCTGTTCCATCAGGAAGGAAGTAGGTTATATATCTGTCTGCTGGTGTACACTCCCCATTGGTCTTATTCATCAAAGAAACGGAAGAAAGAAGAAAAGGCTGCATGTGACTTAACCTAGTTTTTCAGCCAGGAGAGACGGTGGCAGAGGGGCAGGGTTGGGAGCGGCTTCCTCGGTGGTGAAAACCACACACCGAACAGATCAGGGATGTACAGCAAAGGAGAGAAACATCAAGAGTTTCCTGCAGGTGTAAAAAAATCAAACTAGGTTGTTCTGTATGAAAGAATATAGGCTGTATCATGTCAAACCCAATTACTGTGAGATCAAAGAGTAAGAACATCTGATTTTGGGTAAGACTTTTGGACCCTCTGTGGACAGAAATGCTGTTTTTTCCTCGCTGGGGAAATAAGGACTCCGTTCGAGTACAGCGGGAAGAGACAACCCTGAGCCTATTCTGGCGTAACTAGCCCTTGGCATCCCTCTTAGCAGAGACTCTGCAGGAAAAGGGATTTTTCACTTTCCTTCATCTTCCCTGAGCACACAGGCGCTCATAATCACTGCAGAAATAATTTTTGTCCCAAATGCTGCATCCAGCTTAAAAAAGCGGCATCAATTCGCTGCTCAATCGGCGCTTGTTGCTGTGCCTGTTTGTTTAGTCAGGAAGAGGCAGCTCCTTTGGTGGGTTTCTGAAAATGTTTTCACTGTTAATTGTTTCTGAAAGAATTACTTCACTGATCATTTAATCTCCACAAAGAAAATGAATGCACTTCAGGGCAATAAGAGGTACAACAGTAAGGAATCTGAGCAGCAATTATAATTTGTTTCTTAGCAACTAATAGCAAAAATTATGGGATTTGCTCTGGTACCAGATATAGGAGGAATCACTCTAGCAATGGGAATATTGAAAAAAAATCCCTTTCAGTACAATGTTGGGAGTAATTTTCTTTTTCTACCATCATAGCAAAATTATTCTGGGATGGTAGGTCAAAGCCCCAAAGTATTCTCATTACCAGCACATTATTATTGTATTTTCTGCTGCCATTTGCACCGCACAGTGCTGAGTCCTATCTGCTAATTCATGCATAACAATTATTTTTGCAGACACACTTCTATAAAACAAATTCCTCCCAGAGTGTGGGGAGAAACAGTTTGCTGAAACAATAGTTTGATTCCCCACAGTTAAAACATGCCCATAGTGAAGGAAAAAAAGAAGAAAGAAAAAAAGAAAAGGAAAAAGGAAACGTGGTGGGGAGGAGGAGGAGGGAAGGAAGGGAAAAATTTAACTTTTCTGTAAATGACTTAAACAATTCAACAGCAAATTTAAACAGGSGGATGTGCTCTATCCCCGGCATCCACTCAGAGCTCAATGCTGAGTGCGACCCGAGCATCATGGACTAAATAGTAGGAAACCACAGACCTAGGTATGCAATAACATCTATGTGCAATCCAACTCGTGTCCAAAGTTCCCTCACTTTCTGAAAATGGATTTCAGAGACCACTGGCATTGCCAAAAAAAGAAAGGAAAATCTGAATGTCAGTGACGTACTGCAAAGCACATACTGGAGGGAAATATTAGCATTTCTGCTATAATGAGTTTGTAACCTAAATACATATTTCAGGGATTAAATTTCCTGACCTCCCTGACCTCAAGCTATGCCACAGTTTAATCTGCAGCGAAAGATTAGCTGGAGGAGAATCACACAGCCCTCCCAGCAAGGGCAGGAATATTTTAGTGATGCCCCAGGATTCAGAGCTTAACTCTGGAGGGAAAAAACCCCCCCATAAGCGGGCATCAGTCTGCCAGGAACGGGCAATAGATTTGCACAAGAGACAGTAAAACACAAGCACAGGCTGAGAAGCAAAGCCTTGGCCATGTAGATGGGACGGGGGTGACACAGGAATCAGGGGGTGACACAGTCCCAACTCAGCAGCAGATGGGAATAAGTCAGGGAGAGGCAGCGAGGGTGGGCAGGATCGCTGGGATCCCAAATCCCGGATCGCAGGCACTCATCTGGGTCACTCACGCACAGCCCACCCAAAGTTGGTAACACTGCAAATAAAAACATCTATGGGCATTTAATTCTAACATAAAGTGCTGCTTCATCCCAAGGTCCAGAACAGAAAGGTTGATAAACAATTATTACCAGTACAGATATACATTTTATTGGAACTTGTAGGCAAGGCTTGTGCAATAAACATAAACCAGGCTGCATTTTCTCCCCTCCAGCTAATTTTTCTGGCAATCGCTTTGATTACACAAGTTCCAGTGACTTACTGGTTGGTGGAAGCCCAGAGTCGAGCTTGATAAATGCTAATGCCTTTTCATTTATCCTAACATCTCTAATCTGATTATGCAGTTTCCTTAATCTAAAATAAATTTTAATAGCCTAAAGTAATCAATTTATTCCATTCATCATTAACTGACCCCTCCGCTTCATTTTTGAATTCAGTCCTCTTAATGAAGAATCAGTTAAATGAAACTTCTCTTTGGTCAACTACAAAACTCACAAGGTTATCGCTGGATGTATTATTTATTAAGATTAAAAAAGAGAATCAGAATGTAACAACCACTCTGCATTTGCAGCAAAGATGAAGTGTAAAATTTGGCTATTGTCTCATTTTTTTAAACAGAATTCTCTGTGTTTGCAAGCTACTGGCTAACTAATGCCTAATGATTTAAACATGCAAAGCAGCTGATTTATCTCACCTCAGGTAGTCAGTGGCAGCTGAATTTGCGAGCATCAGCTCTGCCTTCATAACTGAGTTTTTAAGGTAACTACCAGGGACTGGCATCAAACCTGTCCTTAAACGACTGATTTCTGTAAATAGTTTGACCATAGCAAAAGCAGTGTTGAAATGCTTAGCAATGAATAATGATGCTTCCAAGGCTTAGCCTGATAGATCACAGAAGGCCATGATTTGTAAGATTKGGCCTGCTGAGATACAGGTGATCTTCAGAGAAACAGAATAAAGCAATATTTATGAAGCAATCGCCTTGACAAACTGAAATCTGGAGTTATTAGATGGGTCTTGAGGAAGCTGTTCATTACCCATCTACAGCAAAAATGCATCTTCAGTCACGGAAAAACACAAGCAGGTCATAAGCAAACTGATAATATATTGTAAACTACTCAGGGAGACRGAGGACTTGACTTCACTCACGGTAATATTTCTCATTACAAATCACCTTCCTGAACTGTGTGAACTTGGCATTTATTGGCATCTTTACCTTTATATTTTTGTACCTGGAGMACATAAGCTCTTCTTATCAGGCAGTCAGACAAAAACATTTTTCATTAAACTCTACAGAAAGCCTACCCATATCCTGGTAGCTTGCACGTGTCTAGGAACTGCCTGCCTTGAACTCCTGTCCCTGCAAGCAACAGCATCTCAGAGTACATCCTACTGTAATTACTACATACACCCTGCCACAGTAACACCACAGAACAGTCACAAACACGATGGACAACTGCTTTTCCTAATGTCATATAGGGCTGATTCACATCCACAATGATGTATTTTGTTCTCTTTATCTTATTAAGAAGCTGCACTTCCAAGCTTACCCCAATATAAGTATGAAGCAGCTACTAATTTCCCTTTTACATCTGGAGTTACAAAATGTCATGAATAACTGATTGCACTTCTACCCAAACAACAGAACTTAGGGGAACTGTCACTGTGGATTTTCTCATTATAGAGAGTGTGCAGCTTCAAACATGTTGAAGATTTAATTCTCAGAGGAAGGAAAACATCACAGGTGAGGTCCTGTTTGCCAGGTACTTTTCCCAGGASGTCTGTCTCTCTAGAAAGAGACGTGTTTGCATTGAACACTCTGTATCGTTTTAGCTAAATAATTTAAACAAGACGTATTTTTCTCATTTAAATTGCCCTGTAAATCAAGATGTTTTCTCAACAACACAAACAGCTCAGAGAATAATACGTAACAAACGGGAATAGTTTTCTAATTGCTGTGACACCACRCTGCTCTTACAGCCTTTCTAGCAGGCTGTAAGGAGGCAGAGAGGCGGTTACTTACAGGCAAACTGAAGCTTTGCTTCTCTGCTAACGATTGTTCCGAACGGGTTTGTTGCTACACATTGGTACGTTCCAGTGTCATGGGTTTTATTGGGGTTATTGATCAACAGGTTGCCTTCCACCAAGCTGTAGCGGTAATCCATACCGATGTCAATACCGGTTCCATTTAACTTCCACCTACAGCACAAAACACCAAYGTTATATTCTGCTAGTATTCATGATTACTCTTGCATATTTGAAAATATAACATGAAGTAAATAAAAAGAAAAAAAACAAACAACTTTTGGCTTCTTATTCATAACTCACCATGAAAATGTCTGTTTCCTGCATAGAATGGAAACATTCTACTGTTTCACTGAAACAGCAATATCCTTGACATATATTTCAGTCTTGATATGATTAATGCTCGTATTGTTGTTGCTAGTGCTGTTGCTCTTTGGAATTAATCATTTTGCATGGGGAAGTCCCAGAAACAGAATCTTTAAACCGTTCAGGTCCACAGTGGCGGTTTTTCCTCTCCTGCCTTAGCTAGCTGTTTGTTTTTAAATTTAAGAAAACTCACTCRCAGCAGATGTTTTCACAGACTGGAGCACTGAGAGTTTCTAACACCACATTGCCCCAATTACAGCAACTGTTATCCCTACCAGCCCTCGCTGGAGCCTGCATGGGAGCTGCAGCCTCAGATCAGTTCCCTTTATCGGAAAGTACAGAGAAAAAATTTGAATATGTTTGCATGAGTGAATGAATCAACACAGTCTAGTGCATTAAACACRGAGCAGTGTCAGAAGACAGCACAAGGGATGAGGTCGCATGACTTATCTGTTTCAAAGTGGCATTCACTTCRGTGAACAAAATGAGAAATGCACAGAATAAAAAAAAAATCAGTCTAAATTATTTACATCAGCCAGGATGGATGTTTGTAACAGCAGTAGCAGCACAACAATGTAGTATCTTTTTGTTCRAGGATCTCAAAGCACTTTATAAAGCTGAATGTAGTCAAGAGCTTTGTTTAAATTTACGGAAAGGCTGGTTAAAGGGGATGAGCTTAGCAGGAGGCTTTGCTGGTCCAAGCAAAAGCCACCGGGTATGGAAAAGCCACCGGGGCACGTGGAGGAAGGGAACACTCCTGCACCGAGCAACCTTGGTGCGTGCCAGGCGATGGGTGGCATGGATGGCAGCTATGCCAACATCATGGTGGCACTGCCATTTTAAACATATCAAAAACCAGGCAGGCCAAAAGGGCCTGCGCTGATAACTCAGTGTGCACCCTCGGTGTCTTCCCTGCCTGCCAACYCTTTCCTGCTCCTCGTGCAGCCTCTCCACTTTGCTAAGCAGGGGCTACCCTCACCCTCCCTCCCGCTGCTTTCGTCCCAGTGAGACCAGTGGGTTAGAGAAGGGTGAGAGCAAATAAATAAATAAACCTCCAGGACTATGTACAGGCCACCCATAAACCTTTTAAGCTCTGGTCAAAATCCCGTGAGGGTGTTTCAATACGTGGTGCTCTTGCCAATATCTTTTCTTTGGRCACACAACACCAAAGAGCAGCTAAGCAGTTAACAAACCCGATGGTTGGTCTGGGATTTCCTTTGACTTCGCAGTTCAACTTCACTTTCTTCTCCTCGGAGTCCAAGGGAAAGATTACACTGGTTGGCTCCTGAAGGAAAACGGGCCCATGCAGCGTGTTGTCATCTACAGCAAAGGGAGAGAAGACAAAACAGTTATTGATGGAAGTCCCAAAGTCCCATATATCAGCTGCAAAAAAWTTAAAGAAAGAGGCTGTATGTTAGTCATCCTGGAAAAGATGCGATAATTGCACTTTTCTTTAAGGACGGCTGTTTTTTTCAAAAGCTGTTGAACCCCCATGGGCTCAAAATTCACTAAAATATTTGTTCATTCAATAGGGCATGGATTTAAATTTTACAGCAGGTTCAAATGAATGGGAACAGGCAYGACCCTACTCTCCTAGCACAGCTCMATTAAAATCAGAATGCTTAGTTTTGCCTTCAGAAATCAAAATATTATCTCTGTAATTTAAAAAGCCATTATTAAACACAACRGAGCAATAACACAAGCGAGAAGTCCACTGGCACTTACAGCTCCTGCAAAACCCCTCCACTACCACGGGGCTGACGGCCATCACCCACTTGAAACCCGGGAGCAGCTGCGAGCCTGAACAGAGCAGCAGCATTTTRGAGGGACCTGGTCAGCAATTTTACAGGGTTTGTAGTTGGCAATAGCAAATATTGCTGGGTTTTTTGCATATTTTTTATTATGGTTGGGACTAAAGGTAAGTGTTACTTCATGGAAAAGGTAGATTGGTTTAATGAAAATTACAAAAGCAAAAAAGCAAATTAATTAAATTAATTAAAAGCAAAAAAAAAAAAAAAGAGAGAAAACTCCATGTGAAACTCTGAAAAGACTTAGAAAGAAAATTCAAGTTAGTTCTTCACCTCCTGCCATCTTTGACATCTCCCCAGGCTGAGCATAGCGCCAAGGCAGCAGCATCTCCACTGCAAGAGGCAGCCTGAGCAGATGCTGTTTCTGAGCCCTGCAACACTGGCAAGCACCAAAACCTCACCAAAGCCCTTCCTTGCAGGAAGCCCAAGACAATTTTTATCTCAGACCTAAAGAGCTGTCCGAGGGGTTTCCCCTAAAAGGCAGCATCCCAAGCACGAAGCCCCATCACTTGCGCTTATTCTTAAGGATATGTTAATGATATCTGACCCTGACTTATCTATTCTTCCAAATATATAAGATAAAGATAAAATTGCTTGGAGTGCCTACTCTTTCTTCTTGCTCTTACTGCTGCCTGTGTATAACCAAGATAAGCAAGTCAAAACTATTTAATCTTCAGCCTGTGGAGTCCTGTTGCTACATCCTGACGCATGACTGAAATCACTGCAGACCAGATCCCACCTAACACAGTGTACGAGAGCAGCAGAACCACAGCACTTTATAGCACATGAGAATTTGATCCAAGGAACAGCAAATATTCAGTAATAAATAAACTGTCAACTAGCTGCTTGCAGATAGAAACTAAAAGTATCTGCACCATAAATAGTGTACTTTCAACTAATTTACAGTGCTGCGGCTGTAAAATAGATCTAACATGTTCAGCTCAGCATCAGCAAATGCATTTTGCTATAACCCAGTGTCTGGTTTTGTGAGAGCAAACTTTCACTATCCCGACAGCTTCTGAACATGAACTCTAAACATTTTTCACGAAAGTGGGAACTTCCTTTCTCTTGCAACTCCTGAGCATTAGTGCAACCATGAAGCAGCAATAACACGTTTTTGGTTATTCCTGCTGAATGATATTCTCAACCTGGCAGTGTTACTCGGAGGCTCTCCCGTGGTCCCGGGGCTCTTCCCTTGCCCTCTCTGCACCGCGTTCACCAGGCTCACCTTCGGACAAGCTACTCACTCAGTGACGGCATTTCCAAAAGTTCCATTGCTCGAGCTTGTGGCAGGGATGAGTGGACCCAGAGCAAATGCTTTGCTGSCCTGAGCTTAGGACAAGCTGCAAGCAAGACTGGTTCCTAGAAGGAGCTTTTACCCCCTGTCACTTGAAATCAACTCTTTACTGCTCAGGTTCAGCCTCCCTAGAGAAGTGCATTTCTTTCCCTAAGATTTTCCAGGAAATATCAGTAATTTCCATACCATTTCAGTGCAGTATTTGGTGGACTACAACACATCATTGGAGAGAGCATGATAGTAGATCATTGAGAAGCTCCCTCTTCTACTGCAGCCTCTGCTGACACTGCAGCATTTATTTATAAAGTGATGTATTAATTTCAGTGTGGTCTGAATGGCGAGTGCACGTGCTGCACCCCCAAGCACCGCAGCACCAACACGTGCACGGCGTCAGCCGAGGTTAACTCCGATGGGCAGGTGAAACKGCTCCTGCTCCCGCCCAACGTCAGCCCCCGTGATGGATATTGTTAGCTAAATAGAACTGCTTTAATTTTCATTGAAAGTTATGGCCAATTTGAGAGAAGGTTTAATTGAATATTCCACACTGTGGGGAAAGCTAATAACTGAGCTGGAGAGAGGATCCTTGGAAGATATCCAGGATAAACGATAAAAATCCTTCCCCTGTTTGCTGCTGCGGGAATTAGTTTCTGCTGCGTACACGGGCACATCTTCCTCCAGCGCCACAAGTCAGTATTTCTTCAAGACAAAATTTCACCTTGGGAAGCGCAGCTCTTCAGGAAACTAAAAATGAAATAGAGAGGACAGCTCAAGGGCACYCCTGATTAAAACAGCCTAATGCTCTCCAAGGTTGCTCAGCTGTATTTCGTCTTCTGGAGTACAGAAGGGCTAAATCAGCTGGCTCTCTATTTATATTTTTTGCCCATCACTTCTGTTAACATCAGTATATCAACTGTGCAYACAAGTGGTGCTAATAGCTTGATAAGAAACAAGTCTTTACGCCAAATATTTGTATTACAAAATCTTCTGCAGACTTGTTAGCGAGTGAGATGCACTTGAGGCACTTCCAACAGATATGTATGCTGTATTTGTAAAAAGGAGAGGAGCCTTCCTCCCCTCCTGCCATGGCCAGCCCGTGTCCGTGAAGGAAAAATGGTCACAAAACTACTAATTATGTTTACATACATATATATGTATATTTATACATATATATATGTATGTTTCCCCATTGTGCAACGCAACTGGAAAGACCCCACACCAACAGCAATGCAGGCTGAGGACCAAGGAGATCTTTCCTTCCCAGTACCCAGTCCTACCTAACACAAAAGGCAAAGAAGAAATAAACCTTCACCCTAGCAAACTTAGGCACGGAGGAGCTGCAGGATTTCAGAGACAGTGACGGCCTGACTAGCGCATTGATGAATGACCTACGGATCTACAGTATTTTGCATTAAAGACAGGGTTAGGCACATCCATCCATCCCAACGTGAGCACATCCTGACCTTGGAGGAGCGCCTGGAGTCTATCAATTACGGGAGGTCAGGAASGGGCCCCGGCCGTCGCCTCCGTCGGGATCTCAGAGCAGGAATAAACGTGCGAAAGCCGCGCGCGGCCGGGCTCCCGCCGGCAGATCCCAGCTTTGAACCTCTCCTGCCGCCTGACGGCTCTCCTGGCGCAGCAGCCCAATTTCCCCTACTGAAATGCTGCCTGATTAATTATGGCAAATGTTAACAAGCTAGCACTTCTCATATAAAATGTCGTTACCTGATCTGTACATGCAAAAGCGAGAAAGTTTGGCTTTTGCTTAGTCTTCTGGGTCTAGACAACGGGGGAGGAGGCAATTCAYGATGCAGCATAATGAATGACTTGTCCTACGACAAAAACTTCATTTAATAGAACGTAATTTGTGTTATCATCTTTGTAAGTCAACACTGTGATTATGATCACAGATGTTCCCTTCTATACACGATAAAAGCACATTTCTCTCCGTTACTGCAGAAAATCACCAGTTTCTTCACCGAGAAGCCATCTCCCTGAGTCATCACAGCTGACATCAGGAAATAAACAGATCCACTCCGATTGCTAAGGATAGTGCCCAGGMTGGAGCCTGGGGAATAACAATAATGGTGGTGAAGAAAGAACAAGGTAAGTGGACCAGGGCACCTCCAGGTCCTCCAACACAAGATCAGTTACAAAAGGTCACAGAGAACTTGCTGCTTACTCATACCAATTATGTAATGTGTTGATTTCCAGCTCTGAAATAGCAGAAATGGCCAAAGGGATGTTTCTGAAAGATACTTCTAAATAATAAATAAAAGTCCAATTTCTTCTGATGTCTTATTAGTTAAGTTTTAGCCCTGAGKAAGCGTTGGAGGTGAGGGTATATAGCCAACCTCCAAGTAATATGATAGGAATTTAGAATTGTCTCCTCACACTACTACAGTTGCTAACCTTGGGTAGTAATCAAAAAATTGCATACGTATTTTCCTTCTTGAAATAACAGAAATAAATACAAACTCTGCTTTCAGGAGATGAACAACATCAGCTTCCACAGGGTTTTCAGAAGCTGCCAGACAACGAAGCAGAACCTGCTCCATCAGTGGGCATAAGCACACTAAACCTGAAACATCTAAAARCCCACCATAAACACCTCTTCCCACAGACATAACTGTTGGATTTAAGCATTTTAAATGTTTGTTTCTTTRCTCACCTGCAATTTTTATGGATTTGAGCTGGGCCCAGAAATACAATGGCCAGAAGGCACCAGCATGTTACCAAAGTAAGCCCAAGGCAAAAACCAAGACTTGGCTCTTCAGTTATTCAACATATATTTATCCTCCCCTAACACTATTGCTATAAGGAGTCAAGCTATTATATCATTGCTTAATTGGTCAAATTTGTTGTTACAGGAAACAAAAAAAAATGTTCAACAGTAAACACAGAGCCAAAATGAACAYGATCATAGCACCACAAGTACTTAGGTGCTATTAAAACTCCACCAAAAGTGCAACCAACAGCTACGTTTGCATCACCCAGAAGGGTTGTGCTCATGCACACACCTTGCTGGATACCAAGTTTTACTCAGTCACGTCAGACCTGCTCCCTGAGGCTGCAGATTCCTCTAATACTGAACAGTCTCCTGAAGAAGCTATTTGCAGATGAGGTATTATAAATGTTTCAGAAGTCTGTACTAATTAACTATTGATTTATTAGTAAAATTTAAGGTGTTGARATAATTGCTGCCTTCCAAGCAGAACAAGTATCAATATTACAAGATTTTCACTTATCACAAGTATGGTGGGTACTATAAGCTGAACACAAAAATAAAATAGTTGAATTAATAYATCTGTCTGCATTTTTCTTGTGTTGACATAAAACATATTCACATATTTCCTATCCACAGCATCTCCCTGAGCTTTAGCTCATTGAAAGTTGGCACAGGAGGCGTGATCCTGGTGTGGAGCATGACTGCCCAGCCAGCAATGCTGCTTGCCCCCGTAACAAAGATGGCACAAAGTTATAAAGCAATCATAATGAAACATCCTTTTGCTTTAAAATCCTGTAGTCTTAGTGCAGAAAAAGAGATCTGGCAACGACTCCTGATCCCTGTATCATCTACTACTTGAAAAACAAAGACAACTCCAGCAATTTGTACAGGATTGTGAGACCAACTGATTGTGAGACCTACACTGATTGTGAGACCAACTCTTCAGCAATCCTCAAGGTGACAGCACCTTYCTCTGGCGAGCCCCTTCAAGGGGGAGCCTGGGGTGTTGTTTTCGGGTTTCAGTACATCAGCCACTGTCAGAAGCGAGGCTGATTCTTGCCAACACTTTTCCCTGCTATTTACAGAAAGATTTAAGCAACGGATTTCATTCTCAAATATTTGTGAATAAGCAGATAGAACTACCCGTGCCTCACGAGTAAGGCAACACCTTGCAGGGGTAGTGGCGAGTAATGGATGATCAGCCTGGCACACTCCTGCCAAGTGCAAGACCAGGAACTACCTCACATGGTGTCACCGGACAGAACACGCTCGTGCCCTGTCCCTGCTCATTAATGCAGCACTGTGGATCTGTTTGCTCCCAGTCCTGGGCACGCATCTTGCAGTTACGACCAGAAAACACAACATGATACCAGATAGGATGATCCACCACAAATACAACCTTTGCCACAAATACATTATGACGCTTAATGTATGGGTCCATGAGCCCACACTCAGTGAGCAGCGACCAGCAGCATGGATGAAGGGAGCTACCTAGGGAGTTGCATGGGAAGGAGCAAGGTGAGCACGTTCATTTGGGTCTCTTCTACAAGGTATTATAGGCACAGGCAGCTTCCAGGCAACTGCGTCGTGACCAACCTTCCCGTGGCATATTACACTTCGATCTGTGCATTTTTTTCTTTGATACTATTTCTAGCAAGTTCAGCCTGTTGTCAACGTAACAGATTTCAGTGCAACTGAAAGAATGGGAAGGGAAGGAAACCTGGTGTTTATAACACGTTATGTATTTTTATTTTTGGTGCGACACTGTTAGCAGCAGCCTGCAGTCATCTCCAGCTGCCTGGGACGGAATCTGACATCAGTCCAGGTATTTGGAGTTCTAAAAGAACTGACTTATGCAAGAAAATAACCTCCCCTGTAAAACCATGGAAAAAGGTAAAATCTAAACCATTCTTTCAGTCCTTGCTGCCCTAAATCCCCCCTTGAGACACCAGGCTTCGCACTGCCTACCACCACGATCCTGATCTGCTTCCTGCTCTGCTAGTTTTTCCCACTGCTGCTGAATCAAGAAAGTGTTTAATCCTCTCAACAGGATCCAAGGTCATAATCCCCAGGTGCCTACGTTACATAAACAGATTTAAGGCATTTGAAGGGGGCTGCTAGGACACTGGGCTGGCACGTCAGTTAGGGCACAGCTCCATAACTTCATGTACGTCAATGGCATTGCATCAATTCAGGGTACTCAGGAGTTGTCCCTGTTTACGTTAGTGAAATCCTGCCCAGATTGGTTCCTCCCCTTCTATCCGGGGATACCTCTAGCATTGACCAAGGTCAGTGCTGCTGAGCACCAAAGTGCAGGAGAAGCTCCTGGAGAGCAATCAGGGAAGCCCTAGGAGTCCCAGGGCACAACCTGCCCAGCCTGCCACTGTATTGCACAAATCCCTTTTATTTTTAAAGAAGGACGTGAACTTTAAGCACTTACCTCACCTATACAGACTGAGGGCTCTTCATGCTGAGATAGTTTTGCAGTATTTTGCTATAATTAACACAAAATCTATGAAAGATATTGAAATGGGACTTGACACACACTCCTGGTCTGGACACCGTAGCCATTTGTGGCGCTTTGGCACCTGGACAAGCAGCAGCTCTAGGACGGAGTTCTGTTTTCTTTTTTCTTCCTTTTTTTTTTTTTCTTTGTTTTAATAAATTACAAGTCAGAAGTTAAAAGCAAGAAAATTAAAGAAAAGCATATAATTACTCTGTAGTGAGRAGAAGTCTTAATGGGTAAGCAAAATAATGTGCACTGCTTCAGCAGTTTTTTTCATTACAATTAAAAAAAACTAATGGGTTCCTCCACTTTGACATTTAAGGATTATCCTGGATTGAGGACTGCATGAGAAAGAACGTGCTGACAATTTTTCAGATCCCTCGAAGACAAGCCCATGTCTAAGCAGTCTTTGCTTCAGAACTGAGGGCTTTGGTTCATTGTAAAGCCATGATGCYCTGGTGAAGAATAAGAGGGTAGAGTAACTGAAGTGAGAGCAACTTTTTCCGGATTGCTGCGGTAGGATCAAAGGCAGGTGGGATGTTCTCTCTTACCCTGTTGATCCTCAGACCCAAGGGGGTCTGGCTGCCGGCACCCTGCAACAACTGGGCAACTTTGGGAGAGCATCCAGGAGATGTCCAAAAATAGCGAAAAGACAGGAAAAAATGTCTTTCTAAAGCCTGTCATTGCTTAGGTATGTAGGATGTGGAAAAGAGCTTTCCCACCTCCATTGTTGCACTCCCCGAACCTTAAACGCATCCCACTCTCCAGCCTTTACCCTTCCTAGACAGAATCTTGAGTGGATGAAGCCTCTGCCTAAGAATTGGACTTAAGCTCCTCAGTGGTAATTTTTTCATCCCTATCCCAAATCCTTTGGTTTAGAAAAATATAGTAGATTTCAATTGCAACCAACTTGTTGACTGAAGATCGTGTGTCTCAAATTAAGCTCTGCAATTCAAAGAATGTATCTGAGCTGTACAATAAGAATATAAAACTATTCCATATATAACTGCAACCATTTGCAGCCCATTAAAACAGCTAYGCCATGGTGCTACAAGAACGAAAATATACTATGATAATTACAGCAGGAATCATCTGCAAGTCAGGCTGCTAAAGTCATGTGTTAAAYGCTGACTTTGCCGACACTTTCACTTGTTTCTGGGCCTTGTATTCACATCCTATAATTAAGCAGATTTGTCCCTAAATTAACCACCAATTAATTACTATATCCTCCAACAGGACTTAAGTGCTGACRAGAAATTTCCATTTTGTTTTGGGTTCTCTCTTTGTCCTCTGAACCTCTGGAGAGCTTTCCCCACCCTGGGCCCTCGTGGCACCCCGCATGCCACTTCCCACTTCCAATTCACAAAAGCAAAAGCTCTTTAGAACCAAAATAAATRCTCATCTTAAATTCAATGTACCCCAACAGCAAATAAGTTTGCTGTGCTTACTTCAGCATGAGTAAAAAGCCYGCAAGGAGACTCCTACGTAAGAGTATATTTACCAGTTCTATTACCCACTGGAGAGATTGATGTAATAAACCCATAATAAAAAGCCTCATGTTATGGATTTCTGTAATGTTTCTTATCAAACAGTCTGTATTATCTCGGCTGGTGTATTCAATTTAAGTTAGGTTTTCAGCGGTCACTCTCCTATGGCTTTTCGGTGATTCTTGAGTTCCTGCTCTGGGGCTGCACTTGGACACCTTGGACCTGAGAGCACAGGGAACTGGTGACCTGCACATCTACCCCGACCCCTTGGCTACGGGCACRGCTCACAGTGGCACCAGCCCCGCTGCCTCGCGTGTTTTCAATAGTAGCAGGAGTGAGCTGCTCCACRGGACACCAAGCGAGTTCATGGGAACTGCTGTGCACCCCTCGGAGCTGCCTCCTATTCCCAGCAGGGTTTTTTAGGTACTCAAGACAAATCATATTAATATAGCATTGCACTGGTGCACGTGAAGATAATATTTTCTGTTTTTACAAAGTAATTCACTGATTTTAAGCTAGTCACAGAAAAACTTTCTTCTTTTCACAACGCTTTAACCTTAGCATAGGGCTGAAGTCAGAAATAAGGTAAAACAAGGGCTTTACAACAACATTAAAAACAAATAAATAAAAGAGTTCACGGATTTGTACAGGGTAATGGGCTGCAGCTGCTGCAATTCTACACCTGGGCTTTTCAGCAGCGAGAGTCACAAGAGTCCAAATGACAAGCAGATAGAGTTAGAAGATGCTCCTATTTCAGCTGAAGCCTCCAGAACTTCGACAAGTTAGAGGYGTCAAACCAAACACTCATACACTAGCAGCTCTTCAGCGAGTGAGACTGCACCCAGCTTCCAGCATCCACAGCAACACGCTGAAACAGCCCGTATCCACCACGTGTGGGCTTTGGTCAGCTAGATGACAGCATCCTTTCTGCTTTGTTTTAGTTGTCTTTTTTCTGCTTTGTTTTAGTTGTCTTTTGACTGCTTTCTTTTCCCTCTGCTATTTGACAGCCTCTGAAAGGAAAAGGATGCTCAGGACCAAGTTTTCATGTAACATCTTGAAGAAATTCTAGTAAAGAAAAAAAAAAAAAAAAAGAGTCCTTGATGATTTCAGTGTTATTTTTGTTCCTAATGTGAATCCAACCCTAGCAAATTAAAACAGGAAGAATTAATTGGATATGCAAATGAGATTATTCAGTATATAAATCTAATTACATACCAATTTGCTTTAACAGCATGAAGGAAAAAAATTTGTTCTTTGTAAATTGATTGTTTTAAACAACCACCTGTAGCACAACAAAATGCTGCGTGAAGGATGTGTCTTCAAGGTGCTCCTCGCCCATGTCAGTAGGACGGGAGGAAACTCTTAATTTTGAGCCTTTTGCACCCAAGAACCAAACGGCACAGAGTCAATTATGTCTTTGAATAACTACTTGCCAGCAAGAGTTAAAATTGTCCATGAGGTCACTGGACATGATGAGGCTACAGAGGAGCTGYATCAGTCATCAGCGTCCCTGTACACCTGCCTGTAGAGGATCCCAAACCCACTTCCTGAAGCAAACATTGCCATCCTGCCCATCGACCACCCRGTTAACCTTGTCGCATACCTCTGCTTCTCTGGGTCACAAAGCAGGCAGGTAAAATCCCTGCCAGCAAACASAGCTAAAGATATGCTCCAAAGTACAAGAAAGGGAATATTATCTKTATGTTGATATGACACTTACCAAAAATAGAATGTTACTATTATGAAGACTTTGAATCATACAAAATCTGTACTCAGTGGGATATATCCTTTAAATATTTCTAAAAATATATTAAAAACAATGAGTTATGGTGACAAACGATCAAAGGAAGCAGGAGCTCAGGAGAAAAGCCCCGTGCACATCASGGTCCTGCTGGCGAGCAAAGAACAGCCGCGTGTGCTGACTGCAGCATTTCTCTGGGCTCCCCCAGACACAGCTGAGCCCCCATTGGAGGATGCAGAGCACAGAGCGCCTTGGCTTTATCATAGCTTCTTTAGGGAAATCAGACAGCTTTCTAATCAGCCAGCCCACACGCACACACCCCGATGCTCTGCTTCAAAAGCAGGAGCTCAACCATGAACGCTTCATTCTGAAGCRTCTTATCAAGCAGGTTTTGGCTATGCTCCTCCCCAAACGTGTGCTCGCCGCGTCCCACAACACAAAAAATACCTGTGTACTGACGTGCACTCTTTATTGCTCACATCACTGGAGCGAGCGCTCCAAAGAGCCCTGTAGTCCTCCTTTCTAAGGCTTGTAGTCTTAAAATGCACCCCCCTGCAYTCTAAAGGATTTTATGGCGCTTCAAAAATTAATTTAAAAAATCACTACTTTTGCMATGTCTTCTCTCTGTCTGAAAAAAAGTCTGCAAAAAAAAAAAAGTCCGTCTCACTTTACATTGAAATGCTGAGATTCACCAATTAGCTGCCAGTGCACAGAGTTTCTCTGTGGCTGCTCCCAGGTCTATGGAAATATGGTGAATTTGGGTTAAAAAAAAAAAAAAAAAAGAAATTGAGCTTGTCTTCGAAGCAGGAAGCCTTGTATAAACCTGCAGAATARGTGCTTGTGTTCTAAGTTTTCCAACTATTTTACTTGGCTTAATCTCAGGCTTACTACATCTTACTCCAGCCCCATCTTCCTAGTGTCCTCACAGCCCATGGCTAAACCTGGAGTTTCTTCTCATGCTTCTTGCTTGCAGTTTCAGTGTAGCAAGAGGAACATAAATACTGCTGTTTTCTCATTCAGCAGAACCTCCCCCTTCTGTGTTATCTTGCAGCTGAATCCTCAGAACTCTTGATCTAACAGTTTAAAGAAGGACCTCACACCCTTTGGCATCTTCCCTCCGGGAATTTTGTCATTTGCCCTTGTTACTATTTTCTCATTGGGTTTTATTCTTTGTTGGTTTTGGATGGGTAATGAACACAAGTCCAAACAAGCAAATATTTGTACATAAACATTGCTGTGACCATAAGACAGCTGCAAAATAAACACAAAAATGCTTCTCTAGCCCCAAGAGCACAGTCCCCAGCAAACGAACCTGGCTCTTACCCGTGAGAACATCCCYGCGGCACTATCTGTAATGCTGCTGGGCTCTGGGATTACTCTTTTATTACTTGAGATGAGTATTGAAACTAAAAGCACCAATTTGGTACACACCGAGTTCTTTTGTCAGTTAAAAATGTTTGCAAGCAGTGTATTTGCAGCACTTCTTGCATATTTTAGGTTGCATTAATAATGAAGGGTGGCTCCAGTTAAGTGTTACACAGACTCAGGTAATACCTTTGCATGGTTTAGCTAACGCATTTCTCATTTATGTATGGACTGGATGCAAATACATTTGTATAGTGAAACTAATACATTTTTTATTAGTTTAAAGGCTATGTGGGCAGCTGCACAGTCACTAATGAATTTACATGAGCTCTTTCCAAGTCTTTAGAAACAATTTAAATAGTTTGCAAACTCTCCTTGCCTGCTCGCATTCACCAACAGCATTGGCAAGGGAGAAGGGCGAGCTGCAGAGCACAGCACCATGCCCCTGCTTCTCCAGGGCATCAAGGATATCTACAAAAAAAACATGAAAACATCCTGCAAATTTTGAAGTATATGAAGATATTAACTCTGGAAATGTCACTGATTTGCCTGCCACATTTTATCAGCTGATGGACATGACATTAAAATTCTTCTTTTTTCTTTTAAGATACGATATCTACCAAACTACACAACATCGCAGTGGTTACCATGGATTTTAACTGCTATATTTTCACTTATGTTCTAACTATTTCTACAAAGCAGCAGTAAAATGCCACCAGATTTCTACAGTTAGGATAAGGGATTGTTAAGTTTTACCAGTAATTGGATGCTACAATGAGGAAAGTTAAACTAAGAAAAAAAAAGAAAGAAAAAGAAAGCTAAAAGCCTCTGTCATCACTGTGGCTGCAACACCTCGAGGAGCCGCCACGGCTGCTGCTGACTCGCACGTGTCAGGGCCGGCAGGTTTGCAACCCTTCACCCCCCCACCCTGCAGCACGCCAGCACACACACTCAGCTCACACTGCTGTGAAAAGCACACGAAGCTGTAAGCACCTTTTATACACAGCAAGCACGTTTTAAAAACAGCCAGCGCCCAAACAGGAACACGACTGGCGCCACTTATCAGAAAGAACCAAAATTGCAACTTCTAATAAAAATCTCAAAAGTTTGGTTCAGAAACACAAAAAAACCAAAACCAACGGCAGACACAGCAATCAAGCTTCACTGCTTGCAATGACTCCCTTAGAATATCCTTACATTGGGAGCAACCACCAGTGCTGCAGGCTAAAGGAAAGATTTCTCTTACCCTAACTCACAGGCCATATTCTTGTCTCCTGTCCTGTTTTTATTCCATTTTTCCCTGATTCTCGCAGAGTCCAAGCACGGCTGCCACATCTGGATTCCCTCCCCAGCGTGTGGCTGACACGGGCTGCAGATGCTGATAGCTGTGAGCTACGGGGAGCTGGGCACCACCGCAGCACCAGGTTGCACTGAACCTGCTCAGAACGGCCCCAGCTTCCAGCAACGCTGACCTGCTTTTCCTTGCTGTGCTCAACCTCATTCCCAAGGATACTCACAGAGGAAGACAGATTTTGTTTGTTTTAAAAGCAGGATCTCATTGATTTTCAATGCTATTTCTTTTCCAGAAATGCATGCACTGTTTGGGGTTGAGAAGCACTACCACATCTTGACCCATAAATTCAGAGTGAAGCTGGTCTCAGCTCCTGCTGTCAAGGCAGTTTTGTGACACAAATGAGCTCTAAYCCTTCCTCCAAACATCCCAAGGACCTTCTTCCCTGCACCCTGCCGGGTCTTAATTAACATGACTAATACCTGTCAAATGTTGTTCTTTAGCTATGAGTGAATGAATAGTACACTATGCCTCACAAAGACATCCTGTCCTTAATACTCCTTTACAACAAAAATGTCAGATCAGACAACCTTGTTGCTTTAAACATAGTCCAGGTTAYGATGCAGCAGCTACCACTGAGCACAGCGGTTTCCTTCGGTCCAAACGTGTGCATCAACTTCATTGCATACATTGGTGCTGATGCTTTGCACTTACCTGTGTGTCCGGAGCTCTGACAAATTATTTGTAACAACTCACATTACAAAGCCACTTCCGAGAAGCTTGCGAGACARACGTATTAAATGAGCAATAAAACACAACTTAATAGGGTCGATGTTAAATTAGTTTCAATTATCAAACCCCATTCTAACCAAATGACTGCCTGGCTCACATCCAGGATTCACGTAATTTACATGGCAAAGTGGGAATGTGGTTCACTCTCTAACTGACAGTACGTCTCTACCTTCTCCTTACAGGGAGCAACTTTTGTGCCTTGTGCTAAGTACACGAGCACCTTTTTGCTGCCATACTCTGGGCATCATGTTTACAGTGCATGTTCAAGCAGAGCCCAAAAGCCATGCCAAACATGAGGGAAAGAACACAGGAGCTTAAAGTTATTGCTATAGCCCAGACTTCAGTGGTGAAGCTCAGAAACACACTGTTGTTCCAAATTCCCCTATAATGGACCTTAGAAAGAGCAGACCATCTTCTCAAGCAGCCTMTTTGGCACAAGGAGCTCAGACGCACTTTGAGGGGCTGAGGCAGCGTGGTCTCATCCTCCCTCCAGCAGCGCATCCACCTCCCCTGCCCCGTTTCATCTCGCTCCATCTCCAGCATCCTCGCGCCGGCCCAGCTCCGAGCCCCCCTGCCCGCCTGCTTTCAAGTCCTGCTCCAACGGCTCCCGGTGAAGCCCACGGTATGARCCCCAGAAAATGCATTTTCACACGGGCTCCACTTCTCAGTGATGCTGTAGGAATGAGGCTTGATCCAGCCCGCAGGAAGCATTTCATGTTGGCTGYGCACCCAGAGAGCAAGGTTGCAGGGGCAGAAATTACCTGTTCTTCCAAGTTTCACAGAGCACCCTCTSTATTATTCGCTTTTCACAAGAAAAAATGCCCATAAAAATATCCTGAAGTTTGTTAGTGATCTACTTTGTGCCACTGAAATGCATATAAGGAATTGCACAGGAGACAATTTGTACATGATAAAGARGAATCCATCTAAATTTACACTGTACTCAATAGGCCAGATCTAAGAGTTCAGAAAAAGCCTTCTAATGGCTACTAGACATTTTTAAACCAAGTACCTGGTTTGGACCCGGTATGGACTTGGGACATTTTATAAGTGGCAATTTCCCTTAAAACCGATGCAATCTTTGTACCTTTAAAATTAAAAGAATGGAATTAAGACATATCAACATATTAAGATAGATATATTTTTCATACTTTCACTGGCACCTGGAAAATGTAATTAAGTTGAAAGCCACCAACTTCAGCTAAGATGCTGACTGCTGCCTGGCTAATTAGTTGCCTGTCTCATTGATTAGCAACTTCTGCATCACTTGATTACAAATGGCTGTAATGACTRCCTTGCTTCACAGTCTAATTAATATGATATAGACTATTTAACAATAGCGTCCTGGTTTGATTTATGAAGCTAAATTTGTATATTTTATTGCTTAATACAAAATTCAAATGCAGAAGGAAAAGCAAACTGAAGCGCTCAAGTGATAATTCATAAGTCTGGCCTTTTTCATCATAATTTACAAGGTAACTTTTCTAGCACTTGCCACACGGAGCTGGTTCTAGCAGCCACCAGCACCTCCTATGTGACAGCGCTTGGCAAATGCTCCAACAAAGGGGCACTAAATTCCATTCCAAGGAGCGAGCTGTGCTCGCCGCAGACTGATGTGAAAGCAAACAGAATTTTGCATTTTGCAGTGCACTAGCACAGTTATTATCATTTCCATGATATTCTATCCTTAGGTCTTCCAAGAAACACGCAGTATTTTACCTATAAAGCAAAACTCATGACCTCACTTTTTGGCATAAAAATTCATTCTTATTGCCAGCAAAGAGGTATTTTGAGTGCATATTCTCCCTAATTTGAGAGATGCTTGGAAGAGTAGATATTTTGGYAATTCCCTAAATGAGATTTAATTTCAATACCTACATGCAAATTTAAAGGTAAAAAAGCTAAATTGAAAAGAGGCATCACATAAAATACACAGGGGATCAATACACAGCCAGATAGTTGGAACATCTGCTTATAAAAATGTCTCTATATTCTTTATCTGTTTTATTTAAAGTACACCATCTTACCTCAGTAATACTGCTTAGAGAAAGATGTAATTAAACTTGCCCAGGTGGACTTGGGAGCTAAACATAACGTACCCAGTCTCCTACATGAAGAAGAGAATTACCCTGACATTGCCTCTAACCGTAACTCTGGAAATTACAGCCTAAATCACTGATAGGTGCATCTATCCTGGGCTTCACTGCTGACAGATCAGGAACATACAGCGAGCATGGACTTCTTGAGTTGCTTCTCTGGAGTTGCAGCAAAACCTGTTGCATAATTCCTAAATAAGCATAAATTACACGTAATCACATATATTTTCTTATGTGTAATTGAGAATTGAATATATCTGAGTGATGTATTTGGCCCCACTTTAATGGCTAAAAATCTGCTTAGAACTTCAATATATTGTTTCCCACTTCAGATTTGATTGCTCTTAGCACCAAACTCTCTCAGCTCAAATAATCCCCCCTCTCTGAAGCCTATTTTCCTCTTATCTCCTCTCACTCTATTTCCTAGTTCAAACCAATCCCGTCTCCAGTTTCCCCTGTGGTACAAGAAGTTCGTTCTYGACTCGTTCCAGCTGGCATCCCTCAGGGTGGATGGTGGGAATKGCCCACAGGATTCCAAACACCCGGTTCTCAAATCCCCCTGATTTAGYGCAAGGCTGAGGCAGGTTGCTGAGGGACACAGCAGGGCTGGCACCGGGCCGGAGAGCAGCGGGTGCCGGGCACAGCCTGGCACGTGGAGATGCCCCTGCGTGCTCTCTTGGAGACCGGCCCCGCTCAGCAGAGCTATAAGGAGATGCACACTCCCCATAGGCAGTGAYGGTGCTGGGACCATGCCTGGAGCAGGAGATGCTTCACACTTACACCCGGCTTCCGTGCTGTAATGCACAGCAAAATGGCAACTAGTGTTATTACCTATCACAGTGCCTTCTATTCTGTTGATGTATTAATTTAAGGAAGCACCTTCTATCTTCAGAGGCGGTCTAAATGTGCCCAGATTGCACAGCAAGCTGCATTACAAGAGGAGATGAAATGGCCAAGGGAAATTTCCAGGAAGGTTTTCTCTGTACCAGCTAACATCCTCTCAGCTAACATCCGCACCAGCTGGATGGGCCCGAAACAGCAGATGACACAAGTGATGCAGCTGGAGATGACAACCCCACACCTGTGAGTCTTTATCCCAAATTGCAATAAGAAATGAACTGTATGAAGCTTAATGGTTTGCATAACTTTTCTCTTGTTTACAGAAATCTTTCTGGTTCTGGCATGAGGTCAAGGCATCTGAATTCTAATTAGCAACAAAAAGCATGCAGAAAGCAGATGAATAACAAGACTTTTCACTAGGGATTTGTCAGCCAGTTCTGAAGATCCAATAGTCCCAGCAAGGATTTTATGGATTTGGGGGCAATTATTTTCTGTAGTGCCAAAACATTTTGATATGTTCCGATCTCTTTCCTTACTAATGGAGATCAAACTCTTCCCTACCTGTTCTCAGAAATAAGACGAACACGACTGGTTTTACACATGGAGGTCACAAAGAAGGGCATRTTCTCTCCATTGCTACCATACAGAGAAATGAAATGCTACTTTATAGAGAAATAAAACTTGGAACATAAGTTTTACAAGAAAATTCTAATCTGAAAGTAAACGTGGAGGAACAGAAGATTTGTAGCACCTGATTTTAATAGGCATGATGAAACTTCTTATATTACAACCCACATTTATCCCTAAAAATTGGGGGCAGAGGAGGGGAGGGAAGCCTGTATGCTCTTCTCTAACTGTTGGGGCACTGAATACTTTCAAGAAGAATAGGTCATGAATTTTGAAGGACTGTTGAAAAGATGCTTTCCAAAGCCTTGAGGAAAGGAYTGACTTGTGCGGGTGCAGCCACTGCAAGCTTTGTGATTCCAAACCACTAAATATTATCAATGGTAAAWCCTAACGTTGATTTTCTTTGCTTGATCACTTACAGCTGTTCTTGCCACAAAAGCAATTACTTTTATAGCAGCACGTTCCATTAACAGCACAGCCGTTTTCAGCTATGACAAAACTGTCCCTTGACAGGGTGAAAAACATCAATTCAACCCTACTCAACAGGCTGCAGCCGTGTTTGGGACACAGGTTCTCACACCTTTCCACAAGACCAGGACGCTTAGGGCAAAGATCTCCAGGAGTCCACCTCTCTCATCATGGTTTCATGACAAATGCTAACAAGGACAGATTTACAGTGGAAAAACGATTCACAGATTTGCTGATGCTGATCCTACTTCACTGAGCTCTGCACAACAACGTGCATCAGTGTACGATTTATTCCTAAAATTCTGAAAATACTGGAGTTGAAGAGAACAAAAATTGCCAAATAACTTAGGAAAAAACAAACAAACAAAAACATCCAAAGTATTAATGACGAAGCAGGTCTGAGCTGCAATGGCATCTCCTGTGAACTTCAGGGTGTGCCCTGAAGCCCAGGGCTGTGTCATGTTGGAAAAGYGATGGTGATAATAGGAGTCATTCAGTGCTTTATCTGCTCAAAGTGCTGGGCAAACATTAATTAGGCAGTCAGGTATAGAAATGCAAAGTGCCGCAGAATTGACCAAAATATAAATTAATTAATTATAGCACTGCAACAGATTACTCATTTTCCAGCTACCCACAATCAACAAAGCACCACGCACTGCACTACACAGCACTAGCAAAAACGCTGAACAAATTGAACTGCTGCATCATTTGCAGAAGACCATCACTTAATACGTACAACAGTACTTCTGAGTTTAATTATTTATATTCAGACATGGAATTAGCACAATTTCGCTTTTATATTTAACCTACATCAACCTGGACAAAAGCATGAATTCAAAGAAGCTTGTGAATATTCATCTTTGAATTCAGTATTTACATTTTTAGGAGATGACTACCCAGGTTTYACTGAAATTCACTGGGCGCTGGTGAACAAACTTTCATGTTTCCTGACAACACTCCTGCTCTGGTTGTCAGAGCATACACTYGTTACTGTATGCTTAGCTCTTATATAGCACATAACAAATATCTTCTCTAATTTAAGCCTTATATTATTTTGAACTATCTGAAAGCCAAAAAATATTCTATGAGATGCATTTCTTTTCTAAATAATGCAATATATTTTTAAATTCTGATGTATGTACACTGTCACCTATGTGAAATTACTGCTTTTAGTTGATCTTGCAGCAAGTTCTCTCACATGTACCCCTACTTACCAGACGGAAAAACAGGTCAGAGAGACTATATGAACATCAATTACAGTGATGTTCAGTGTTTTCTGTAGCAATAGGAAACACTTGAATATATACATATGTTTTTTTTCTCCAGGAAATAAATAGGCATGCTTTAAATATTGTGGTCTGAATCACTACTGAGGTATTTGCTGCATCACCATATCACAGAAAGAGAAAGAATGCCTAGACAGACATTTATAAGCATATTTTCATGTTTAAAAAAAAAGTGCGAAAAACATTTGGTCCTCAGAACTGTTTTTCTTTCTTTTGCCTGACTTCTTCTCTCAAGGGCATAGCTGTAGATTAGAAAAATATATCTTTCAACAGATAAAAGGTGAAATAATGCTTTTTTATTTTGTCTTAATGAAAATTAGGTTAGAAATTAATACTTTCACCAGATTTGCAGCATTAAGAGGTGGTGCTGCCGGGATATCATGACACCTATAACATCCTTCTCTACACTGAGAGAGAGCAAAAAGTCTACACTACKCCGCTCCGATGTCTCAAATGTTGTACAGTCTATGTCCAAGCAGTCTTCCCTAGAGGGAAGTCACCACGCCATTTCAGATGTGGCAGGAAATATGATATTATTGGTCAGGTTTTTTTTGAGAAGAGCCCTTATTTAGGCCTCCTGATAAGACTAATATCCAATTCTGGATAACTTTGCAAAGTGAAAAAACTGATTTTTGTATTACATACAATGCGTGCACGTTCAGAAAATTTACAGTATCTTACAGGAACCACGTGGGGAGCCTATGCWGATACTCCTGATACTCCTAACCTTTCCGGATCGGCACCGCTGCGGCCCTGCAGTTTCCCTCAGTCCTTGCAGTGCCCACGGTGTGTGAAGGTGTCRGAGCTCGCAGGCTGCACCGGGCCGGCCAGGAGAGCCCTCACCAGCAAAGTCGCTCCCCCAGGTGCTGCGTGTTATTTTTGATGGACTATTCTGCCCTTGGCCTTACTCTTCCAAAACTTTAACTTTCCATCCTCCCCACCGCCGCTGAAATAATTTGACAGCCCTAGCAAATCACAGTGAGCACCAAAATACTATGGATATCATTTATAGTACTGCTTCCTGAACCTGAAACCTGAAACTCAACCTAAAGGTTCTTGAAAATATACCAGGAATACCTAAGTTCATATATATATCAGCCATCAAACCCAGAGAAAGCATCATTAGCTTTTATCAATATGAGCTCTGAACAAGCAGAGGTAGTCTGGAAAGGCAGTCCAAAAAACACGATCCCATTTTCTCTGAAGTTCAACCAGAACTGCTGGTGTTTCACTTGGCGCTTGTTGCCTCAGTCCCATCACTGAGAGGAATTTGGCTCCATCACCCTCATGGTAATTCTACAGTTAAATAAGGACAATCACCGAAGACGGTTATAATGCTGAAATATGTTACTCTAATTATTTGTTAAATGAAGCAAGATCCTAGAKGTACCGCTCCTCACAATATCCTTTTAATCGAATTTGAAGCTATATTCTATGTAGGCTTAATTGAGCATTGAAATACTTAGCACCAAACACAGGAAAACAACTTTCATCAACAGCAACTTTGAATTAAAAATTCCTAGCACAGATCTTTGAAACATCAAGCGCTGGCCGWGCAGATACTAATCCATATTAAAGGAACTCATTAAGAATATCAGTTTGATCTATTCAGTAACCTTTGCTAAGGCCGTTTATGGAGCAGAGGCTTATTTTGCCACTTTATCACTGGCATATAAAACACAGGGCACTTTTGCATTTGCGTTCAACGCAACAGCATTGCTACATCAGAGGTGTTCAAAGGATGCTTTACCTGCCAGGCACACCATGAGCGACTGCARCACCAGCAGCTCCCGTAGCACCCTCATCTTCAGCTCCCAGGGCAAGGCGGGCTCGAGTCTAGCAACTAGAGAGCAGAATAGGGCTCCTTTTTACGCAATCTCTAATCTGTAAAAGAGAAAAGAGAAATTACAATTACACTTGGGGCTGCAACTGCTCCTGTTTGTTGACAATCTTTCTTTCCAGCACACTCACAATCTGAAGAGGCTTCAAAAACTTCCAGTTGATTAAAACTAGAATCATTTGGAGAGGAATAAAAAAGACTGTCAGTTAAAATGCTAAGAAAGTTGCAGAGGAAACCAACTTTGCAGAAGCAGTGACCTGAGTATTGCAAGCAGGAGAGGCTCCCCTGCGGCTGCAGCTTCCACCAGGGTGTTTGGACATCTCTCAGTTCCACCAGCAGGTTCAGACCTTGCAGTAAAACCAGTTAACTCCACAAATCACAGGTAAGAAGAAATTTACAGCAACAGAAAAGTTATGGGCCAAATGAAGGCAGCAAGACATAAGGCTCTGCTTATCCCTGTACTATGTCTCCTCCACCACACTGGAAAAAGGAGAGAAAAGGCCCTGCTTATGGAAGGAATCTTCTCCATAGCAGGCATTTAAATATTAAAAAATAAATAAATCACGTCAGACACACATTCTTATAATTTATTCATATTACTTAGGGCTGGAAGTTAAGGGGCTTTCATGCTTACAAGACAAACCGCATGACTAATAGCATGCGAAGGGGTAGCATCAGAGGTCTCTGCTTGCTTTTGTGAATTAAAATTGGTAAGATCCTTCTAATAAAGTCAAGTCCAATACATGAGGAGGGTTAAAAATCTTCTGATCTGCAGATGCAGTCTTGATGGGGATAGAGATTAATTGAATATATTCATCCCTGCTCACACACTCATTAGGCTAGCTAGGGATAAGCAGGAAGGGCTGATCAATGAAAACTAATAACATCTTATGTGAMCGATTAGAGAATTAATTATTAATTTTTGTAGAAAATGTCATCATAGATCTCTATATTGATCCACCAAGTTAAGCAYCTACTGCCTTACATGTTTGTAAGCACTTCCAATGTAAGAAAGTTAAAAAGGTAGGGCTAGAGAAACCAGAATCTACCCAAATCACGTGAAACGCCTCCAGTTAGTGCACAGGACCCATTTGACACAAGGAGGAGCTTCATGAAATGTCATGGAAACGGCAGTCCCATCTCATGCTCAGCTTTCCCATTTCCCAGCAGCGTTCCCTATTTCACATCCGATCCTGAAAATGTTCCCTTGGAAATATAGCTGCTGCTCCAGGTGCTTGTTCRCAGCCGTGTACAGACTGTGGAAACATGCTGCCTTTTTATGGCAACAACTTCAGGAAAGGCAACGTTTCTGCTGGAGCAAAAGATACATAATTGAAAAGCTCCTGCCCATTTCTAAATGTTTTCTGACTATAAAATCCCAGGGGGGGTGGTGTGAGTGCTGCTTCTGAAGGAGAATATAAGATGCCTGAAAACTTGTAAAACATATTATTTTATTTCCAGAAGGGCTTATCTATGTAGTGTCAGCACTATGTATTTTTTAAGCATGAAAATGCGAGAGCGGCGCGTTAGACTGGAAGCGCATCCCGTCGGGAAACCTCCCGGCACCACRTGCACGGGTCCATTTCCCTTCCCTTCTGGCACCGTGGCCGCAGCAAGCGCACCTGAAAGGCACCTTTGTTTGTAATTGGATTTTGACAAAGCAACTTGACTCGAGGAGCTTTGACTGTAATTGAGAGGGGGGGAAAGAAAAAAGCAAAGCATTGCAGGAATATTTGCAGTGGGATTTTCTGAGCTAGCAGGCACGTCGTTATGCCAATAATTGCATTTGATTTTTAAAGCTTAACACTTCTGGAGAAAACAAACACCACAGAAATAAAACACAGCTCAGGCTACATGGATGCATTCAAAACATGCACACAACCCTTGTAGATGTAATTCTTCTTTTTTCCTCCCCCTGCCATAACTGCTGTTTCTACTGTCTGAGCTCTCCACTCCATGCGTTTCTGTGGGAAAATGTGCAGGGATGTCCAAGGTGTCCATGTGCCCATGGCAGCAGCRAGGCAGGTGCCTTCGCAACCATCTCACGTCCTCCTCGTGCCCACCGGTGCGCTGCACGGTGCCAGGCCTGCCGTGCTCCCAAATCAATCACCGCTAATGGAGCATGCTGCACATGCCGACAGCAACAGGCATCTTCTAACGGCCCCAACACAAGAGGAGCTAAAGGTGGAAAGAGCTAAAAATCGCAAAAACCTTCAGCTCAGCTTCTGGTTTCTGGCCTCGTCAGTCCACATCCAAAGGAAACGCTACCAGCGCCAGGACAGCATCTCTTGGGTACCACGTGCAGGAAAACTGAGGGCCTGGCAGCTTCAGCTCCAGGGGSAAACATCCCGCAAAACATCCGTTTTCCAGTCCTGAGACAAACACTGCCCCTCCACAACAACCCTTTTGCATGATGAAGAGGAGGGAACCAAAGGATGATGGCAAGGGGAGTGAAGGGCACCTGGGGCCCCCTCCTTGAGCTCTCCTTGCTCCCAGCATGTCCTTCAGATCCTGACACAGATCGTGTTTCTTTGCTGAAACAATCCACCCGAGTTGCATTTATACAATGCATAACTCACACATTATGAAATATAGATGGGCATATTGTGCCCTATGAAACAAATGACACAGACACAACGCATCTCTGAGATAGGCTTATAATAATGGGAATGGGACACATCAAAGAGTGAATCATCTAAAAAAAGAACACTGAAAAGGTAATGTCAGTTTTTACATTTTGCTTCCGATTTCGGGCATTTGTTCATGCTCACTGGATAGAGATTTGATCACACTTTATCCGTGGAATTTAAACACCTTGACGAGTGCAAGGGCCCACATTACTCCAGTCTGTTCTGTTCTCGATATATCTATATTCTATATTTACATGTAATAGCTTAAATTAGAAGTTCTGACTTCTGCCAGGTTACTCAGATAACAACTGTCACAAGCCCTTGTACCATGTCACCCTATTGCAGTAACTCCCTGGGAGCTCCTATCATTAAGAAAAACAACTCGGTGGGAACAACCACCCATCTCCACGCTGCTATTCCCCTTGCAGAGCCGTGTGCTACGGAAGTCTAGATCAAGGCTTCTGGTGTGCAGTATGGGTCAGGCTTTATCTCCTAGTTTTACCTTTTACAAGACCAAGGATATATCGAAAAAATCTACCCAAGGTGGCACCTATTTGATATCATCCAGGCTTTCTTCATGTGGAGGAAAAGCAACTTTCCTGTTAGGAGACCACACACCCAAGAAGGGCGAACCAGAACTAACATCATTGCAATCAAGGCTGCAAGCAGTGAAGCTTCCCAACACAGCATCCCCTATAAATTAGCACTTCCTCTCTTTGGAAAATGCACTTTTCTTACTAGCACCTGCCTAGAATAATTACTTTAAAACCAGTATTTTAAAAACAATTCCCAAATTCACACACAGTGAGACCGTCAATCTCACACTTTGCGGGCTTAAAATAAATGGCTATTATGCACATCTCGGGAAAAGGGAATAACCTCGGGCACAGAGGGAACAGACCCAGCTACTCTGACCTGGGGGTGCAGGGACAACTCACTTTGGAGCCAGCAAGTCCTAGCTCTCCTGGCCACGTCAAGGGTCTGCCATTGATGGCAGCGGCTCAGAAAGGCTTTTATGCCTTAGGGGGCTTTGCTGATAGCACAGGAACCCCCCGGGACACCCGGGCAAGCTCCAGCTCAGCTGTCCCCGTGCAACGTGGGCAGCTCCAGCAGTGGGGTGAAAACTGCAGCTTGGAAAGAAAAAACACCCTAGCAGGACAGGGAGCTCAGGGACACCCTGCGCATCCCCAGGTGTGCTCATTCAAAACAACAGCTCCCAGGCCACCCATTACCACACAAGACTTCAAACCTGGATAATTGAGTGCTTGGGCAAGAGAAATAGCTGCGACTGCTTCGCAGAACTCCAGAATCTGCCGGGGAAGGAGGAAAAACACATTTTGATAACCCTGTTATTTTATTATTTACTATTTTGTTTTCCCAAAGTTTACTTTAAAAGGCTGCCCTGAGCTTGAGTGTTTTAAGAGAAACACTGCTGCTTTCRCCCGATGGCTTTTTCAGATGTAAGGTTAGGAGCCTGGCACTTTATTTCCACTGTGATGCCATTAAAGTTCTACCCTTTTGGACTAAAATACATCCTCTCTTATTTTTCAAACTAATGGCATCCAGAGAGCCAAATATTTTCTCTTACTGACAAAAATAGACTTCCTAGAGCAACTGGGAGCAAAAGCATCGAGGGTGCATTTGCTTCTCAGTATTTGCTGGCATATTGAGACCTAAACGGTAGCTCTAATGCAACCTTCCAAAAAAATTAACACGATTCAAATTTAGGGTTGAATAGTGACAAAGAGATTAACTTTCTTTTTGCACTTTTGCGCTTTCTGTAGTTTTGCACTGCAGGTGCACAGTATYCCCTCTATCCCCAGGGCTGCAGCAATCCGGTCGGGAGCGCTCGGGGACGCGGCACTCCCAGGAGGGCACCCGCTGGCCTCTGTTTTTCTACCTTATTCAATATTATGGCACTTTGTATCCGTCTGGCAATATTTACAACATAACTCATCTAAACRGCACAGAGCAAATCAGTACAATAGGTTTTTCATACCATGAAATTATTTTGCTGACCTCGGATTATAACTATTTGTGCCTCAATTTTTGCAGTGTTCAACACACTCGGGAGAATCCCCATTTCCATTCGGAGGCAGCAGTTTTGTTTCATGTTACACATGGTTAGCAGCCAAAATTGCARCCAGCTGAATCCTTTCCCCCCCATCCCTCTCTCACTGCTTGTYTAAGAAATTGAACTCCAAAAACCCTCTCAATTCCTAAACTATGAGAAATTAATCTGCAGAAAACATTTCTCATGGATTTCAGTTAGTTACATTGTTTTTGTATTRAATATTAAAAATACATGTTTAGCCYTGRGCTGAGAAAACTCTAATAAAGTTCTATAAACACCCACCAGACTTCTTTTAAGTGAATCTCATTTTTCACATTCTTTTTTCATTCTTCCACAGAAACTCTATTTTAAAAAGGTCTCCTTAGTAAATTGCTAGGGTTTAGCACTATCTACACACATTCATGCTACAATAGGATATAAATTGAGAACATACAAAATCTATTTTTTTGTAATTAACAGTAAAACCCAGAATCGAGTAACTAACTAAAACCTCTGCACCCGAGTCTTGGAGGATGCAATGCTCAGGAAATAGGTGGGTATTTTTGAACTCAGAGATGCTCCTCTTTGCCACTTAAGGCTTTTCAGTATTTTCTGCTACCAGATTTTAAGGCAAAAAAGACTAAAGTCATATATAGAATAATTATGTACGTACATTCCCCAGAGCAAAGTCCAGGCCAGTTTCCTCCACAATGGAGACCCCGCACCCGGATAGCGAGGCCACGGCCACTGCAAACATTAAAGCAGCCTGCACAGAATTGTGCAATTTTAAGCTGTGTTTTCCTGTTAGAGACAAGGAGCATTGTGGATCCTGCTCTCCTGCAAACACACAACGACGGCATCTTTTAGGTGCTCCGTTTCTCACCATCAGTTACATAACGAGCCCAAGGTGGCAAAGTTTATGGCAGAARGCTGAATGTTCAGCTGTTTGCAGGACACCACAACACCCACCACGAGGCAATCCAGCAAACAGGAGGATGTGCAGAACTGCAACCTGCTGTGGCTCCCTGCACCACCAGCTTTGCCATTGCTTTCCCAGAAAACCTGCACTAAAGACACAGTTGAGGTAAAAAACAAAACACACACAAACAAAACCCACCCCCTTCTATTATTTTTTTGGGCAGGTGGGGACGGGGGGAGAAGGGAGGGAGGCTGTGGTGTGGTGCCCCGTCCCTGCTGCGTGCCCAAGCACAGCAAGCTTCTCTGCACCATACCACCACCCTCTCCCTCTGACTTAATCATGAAACATAAAAGGAAAAATACCCCAGACTGCAGGCACAGAGATTGCGCTGCACCTAATTTACGGGAGCCATTCCTCCGGCAGGCGCCGTAAAGCCGCCGTGTTTAYGGGCTGGAAACACTCCCGTCGCCTACATCAGCTATGCAGATTATGGGATCTTACCGCTTTTTCCCGCCTCTGTCATTTTTCAGAGAGGAAATGTATTTGTTTAAAGCCATCCTGGTACTAAAGCATTAGCYGCTGCACTCGGCATAGCCAGGGGCTGGCACCGCTGCCGGCTGAGCACCGAGCACCGCTCCGCTTTCCGTGTCGGAATATCAGCTCTTGGGGGAAGCAGCCCCTCGGCCAGATGAAACGTGCAGCCTCTCTGCMGTTGATAACTGTGTCAAATGATCTGAGCCGCACGGCATTTCTGGGAGGGCTGCACGGTAGCACGAGGATTTATTGAGATATCACACTAATCCCTTGGTTTTCTTGTCATATGAAACAGATGAAAGGAAATAAGGTTTGCAAACTTGACTGCAGCATTGATTTATGTACAGCAGCTTCAAAATGCATGAACGAAAATGTGTGTTCCTGTTATCCCTAGCTTAGGGCTCCGTGTACCTTCCGCTCCTGCCAGGGGCGGATCTCTGCGTTATCCCACCAGCGAGAGAACTCGCTCCATTTCCCTTGGGATCTGCCCCCTTCCCAAGCCCCCAAAGYTGGAGTCTGCTCTGTCCAGAGCACTGGTGGGGAGATGTCCAAGCCATCCCAGAGCRGCAAATCCTCCCATCTCACACTGATTCCACATGCAGAAACATGCAGATGAGCCCAGTTTTGCTCCCAAATTCAGGCTATTCCCTGCAGAACCAGCAAACGATCCYTTCTTGCCTTCCTGAAGGCAGGTCCACCTCTCCAGTGAATAAACAAACCTAAGCCAGGYGCCTCAGTACTGCTTTCAAAACATCTTTTATTGCCTATTAAAAATCCACTTTAATATCTTCTAGCACATCAATTGTCAATGTTTCAACCTTCATCAAAGCCCTGTCTTTGCCCACTCATTTCCAGGCTCAGTCAATTCCTTCTATTTCCCATCTTCCACAGATGCATTTTTAAACCCAAATTTAATACGTTCAATATCTGACAAATCATCTTAGCAACATCAGGGCGGCAATTTCTGGGATAACTTCTTTCAGAGGTTTTAACACATCTTGAACTTAAAAAATTAAAAATAAATGTTACCTTTTAGGAGGCCTAACGGCAGGAAACGCCAAGTACAGAGTGAGGAAACTGAGGAAAGGACAGGTCCGAGCAAAAATACCATCCGCTTTCACTTGGCAGCTTTGAGGTCAGGAATCTGGATTTCCCTAAATCAGGGCAGAAGTGGGGACAGGAGCTCAGCATCCTGTCTATGTCACTTCTATGCCACTTTTTCTAAAACATGATCATAAAAGCAGGATTATTTTACAGCTGGTGGATGGTTGTTTGGGTCGTAACACATGGACAATGGTCAGTTGTGCCATTGAAGGCTTGGAGTAAAACTTCTGACAWGGTTTTGTGTGTGCAAAAATCCAGGGAGGTGGCGAGCCCTTCACTGGCAGAGGGAAAGCAGGGCCCGACATGGTCAGGGTCCCAACGAGGATGCAGGAGGGCACTGTCCCACGGAGACCACTGCTGTGAAACCAGGAAAGGGACACACTCAAACACACAGGAGGACCCAAACATTCGCCTGCAGGATGCAAATACAACTTAGTGACTGCACTGCAGTAATTAAAGGGTCTTCTGAACAGCTAGGTACGAACTTACAGACACCTAATAAAATTTAAACTCTRCGACTTAAATTACAACACTAGCATGCTCTTTTATCTCCTGTTAAGGCAGTTAAGACAACCACAAGTATCTGTGACCAGTGAGCAGAAACAGTCCATTTGATGGCCTGACTTCAGACATCACTGATGCTAATAGAAGCCTATTAGCACCAATGGGCTTTGGATGGGACCACAGTGGAAATAATAGCAAGAGTGACATTTGATGGCAGAAATACTGCAGTGTGATRAATACTTGCATCACAGAATTTGTCAGTTAACCCCCCTGGCATCTGCAGGGAGGAAGGAGCGTGGGGAAAGCGGCTACCCCRAAAATACGTGACAGGAGACAAAGCAGCTGAACTGATGTAAACACAGCAGGAAAAATCACATTTCTTCATTCTTGCCATCACTATGCACGAGAAAGGAAAGCCACAGGAAGGCACAGCAGGCACCTCTGCCGAGTGCTAATCACGGGACTCGGCTCTGTCAAGTCTGCATACGTACAAACGCTCATTTTCCTCTACAAAGACACTACTTATCTTAGTTTATCTGTGTCTGTCTGCTCGATTTTGCAGCATTCCTCAAGCCAAGTTGTCTCAGATTTTCAGGTTTGCAAAAATACTAAGCTCTGTGCAAAGATAAATTAACCTTGCTGAGCTGCGCCTGCTTTTCACATGTGAAACCACTGCTTTTGATACCGAAGGACACATGATCATTAGGTGCTCCCATCTTTCATTTGGAGAAATGTTTGTTCAGCTAACTAGAAAGTTCAGAAAGCAAACAAACACAAAGTCACACGGAGGATAATTTAAATGCCTTTAAAAATTCAGGTACCTTCCACAAAACCTGACCTAGTTTTTAGATTTATTACACTAATTAGCTGCAGGAAACTTCCTTTCGCCTRGAACCTGTATTGCAGCTGCTCCACACTCACTGCTTCATGCACACGGGCTTGCAAATGCATCCTGCTCTTATGTACCAACCTGTTACACTGGTGTTTTTCAGTGCCATAAAGACAGAGCGGCTGCAATGGGATGGGCACGTGCGTGGGAACAAGCAGGAGACGTGTCCCAGGCCTTCCTCCAGCCCGTGTGCCAACGCAAGGAACAGGTACAATAAATTATCGGAATTTCACCCTTGGCTGGGAATTCAAATCATCACATCGATTATCTTTGCCACAAAATATTAACAAAATAGGCTTTCAACAATAGCACTTGTCCCTCTGTAGATGCAGAGCRTCACTGCGGGGGAGAGCTAATCGGCTGGCACCCAACTGGCGTCTCAACAAAAGCCAAGCGCAAAGAGAAGCAYGTCCTCAAAGCATTCTGCTCCAGAATTTGGAGTGATATTGACCCACTTAATCTTCCACAGCTCACTTAAGAAACGTGCCCTCAAACCTCATGGACAGAAAGTCAATCCTGCCAATTCCCTTTCCAGGGATGCAGGAGCATTTGTTGGCGACAGACTGCAGGCACCAGCACACAAAATGAAGGGGTGATCCAAAATGGCTAGAAGTTTTGAGGGATTTTTTTTTTTTTTTTTTTTTTAAACAAAACTGCCTGGATCAGTCCACATGGAGAGAGGTTTTATACAACCCCTCCTAAGCACACCCCAAGGATGAACAAAGTAAACACAAATGGAAATCTATTGGCTACCTCTCTAAACAACCAGCTCTGTTTTAGGCGCAAAGCTAAACCCTGCAAAACTTTGGAGAGAGGAAATAACAACAAACATAAACTGAAACACACACAATTCCCATGATGCTGGAGCCCGTGCTGCATACAAACCCACAGCACGTTTCATTTCAAGTTCTGGGAAACTGCAAGCGTCCAGGCAGGCTTGCCTAACTCAACAAGTTCGTGAAAAAAACTTCATGCACCAAATTTACATCCTCAGCTGTGATGGGATGTGAGAAACTACACCAGTCAAAYCTGACATTATTTTAAAGCTAAATATCTGTTCCGTGTTTCCAAACGAGACGAGTCTATTTGCTTTTCATTCTSTTGGTTCATTTATAAGAAATGGGTATATTTGGAAAATAAAGGATTTTTTCCCTGCTCTTCCCTCCCACATTACATTAAAAAATATGATGTTTCAGGTTGTTTACAGGTCTGGACATGGGAGGCAGCARAAGTGATGGATTAGTGAGCAGAGTGCAGGTGAAGTGGACTAAATTAGGCGGTAAAGATGTTCTTATCAGCGGACTTGAGCAGCTTCCTGACCTGTCTTTCACAACTGTCTGCCTTTTGTGCTACCRGCTTTTTCCCTATTTTTCACTGTGGCCCACCTCCTGTTTTAAAAACAAACTGCCACAGAGAGTAGTTCTTCCTTTTCTGGCTTCCCTCAGTTCTTGCTCCCCCAAATCTTCCCTTTCTGGAATACTAGCAAGTCCACAAGAGGTGACATTCAGTGTGGTGCTTCACCCATCCCAGGGCAGGACTGAGACCTCCTGCATCCCCAGCAGTTCACAAAACTTAAGGGTGTTGCAGGCAAGCAGGGCCAAACTGTATTCAGAGAGATTTGAAGAATTTGATTTCAACGCCTTTTTTTTTTTTTTTTTTCCTCCTCCCAAGAGCTCAACTTTCAGAGGGTGGGTGAACAGCAACCCATTTACAGGAGGATTTTGCTGCTTGGATGTAACCAACAAGCTTGCCCTGGGGGCAGCACCGTGGTAATTCGGTATGCTCAAGTGTAAAGACATTTTGCTTCCTGTGCTGGAGGCAAAGCTAGTGCAGTAACTTTCTGAAGTCCTGGCCGCTCCAATAGCAATGTTTCATACATAATTTTGTGACTAAGAAGATGTAATTATGCTTACGCATAACCTAACAGATGTAATTCCCAGTCAATATATGAAAAGAAACAGCACTTAAGGGAATAACAAGTGGTACATATGCCATATGTTAATACAAAGCACAAAGATCACCAGATCATTCTGTAGATATCTTGTGGGAGAATTAGACTAAGCCCTAATATTGACATAAAGTTAAAAGATATTCTAAATCAATTGTTATTTAAGACTGCACCWTTTGTTAGCGTCTCTGGAAAATGCAACAATCTTGTTAACACTCATGTACGGATCTTTAGCTTTAAAATACTACATCAATTCGATACTAGGGAAAAGATATTTAGTATAATCAGAAGTTTTCAAGCTACTAAGAAACAAATAGTCTAATTTCAAGTAATACAGGCCAGATGCCCAACTTGCACAAACCTCTTTCTGTTAATGCCAACGGAGTGTGTCGATACCAGCAGAGACTCCAACTCTGTGGGGAGAGAAGCCGTCCGGGGAAGTGCAGAGCCAGTTTTCCCTATCTCATTCCGTTTCGCCTTGCTTGTTTGTTTGGATCACGAGCGCTCACACTCACCTGGAAACGCCCTCCCACAGGGCTGCGATGCCAGCAGGGAAATCGCTGCCGTCTATGGCAAAGCACCATGAAGGAGGGAGGTCGGCCCAGCCAGCACAAAAGGCCATTCCCCCAACCTGAAYGGTTTGCACCGTCCTGTCCCTTGCACTGCCTCTGGAGGGATCTAGAGAAGGGGAGGGTGTTCGAACCCCCAGCCTTCACACTCCTTCAGTCATCACTGCCCCGACCCGGTTGAGCTTACACTGCTCTTGCTCAGCCTCTCCTCTTCCAGTTGGGCACCTCCTTTCCCGTAAGCCTTTAAAGGCATTTCTTGCCACCATGAAGCACTGCATCCTTTCTTCCCCTCCCTCAAAACCTGCCTTTTGTTCATCCAGAGAAATCTCAAGGATTCAAAGCACCTTCTACCATGTCTCTGAAGCTTTCTGCTTCTCCAAGGGCCACTATACATTTTCTCTGCCCGTCTTGGCTGCTGTTGAGTCTGGAGTTTGTTTACACTTTCCAAGCTATCAAGAATATTAAAAAGAGGAGATCATTTCCTATTTCTTCTATATAGGATGTGGTCACTCAGCTGTCCAAGATGCTTCCACTCCAGTGGATACCATTATGGTTTAATGACCCTCCATCATCCCTCTCCTGGGAGCAGGTGGAGAGGATGCGCACACACAGGCAGCTGAAGATAGCTAACATCATCAAATCTGTGCAGATTCATAATTTATACCCTGGGAAATACACCAGACATCTAAACTGATTAGGCTCTCRTGCCCCACTTGCAAAATACACAGAGACACTTCCGAAATAATTCGTAAAATCAGTGAGATGAGAGCCAGAAAARCAAGTTCTTCCAAATCCGTGTCTGAAATTAACGCCCACTAAGTGAACCTGCAGGTGCCCCAAACCCTTAGAGCTCAACCTCCTCAATCTCCTTCGACGGTAGGATCAACCTTCAATGGCAGGACCAACATTTTTCTCATTAACATGTTAAAGCTGTAAGTTTCACAGATCGCTTTTATTAAACTTTTTCAAAATTCACTTTTGAAAAAAATCCTTGTCTTTCTAGAAACCAATTCTTTAATTTTAAGGAAGATGGGTGCAAAGGTGGAACTTTTTTGATGGCTATAACAAACACACACCATGGAAGTATCCTAGTAATTCAACCTGGTCTCCCATCTTTCAGATGGGAACAGAAGCTTGGGTGTGTGAATCCAAGAATATGCTTGCCAAGATGAGAAGATAAATGAAACTTTGCATGTTTAAATACATAAACTGCACACACAATGCACGCCAGGACCACCTAAATTCCACAATTCACAGCATACTTTTCAACTGCTTATGAAAAAAAGAACACCATTACCTAACATAGGTGTATTATGTACCATGTTCCCTCTAAACAAAAGCTCTGCACAAATGGGGAAGTGCTGCAACACCCTAGTGTGAGGGCAGAGCAACGTGGCTTGTTTTGCACAACTCAGCAGGGCCCTCTCCATTCCTGGCCATTTATGGGATGACCCACCAGCTCTTCATTAACTGCAAGGGCAGCTGCTGATTTTTGCTTGAACAAAGAATTAAGGAAACTCACAGCCTTGAGTTTTTCAAGCAGAGCATCAAGACTTCCCCACGAACAACTAAAAAGCCAACAATATCAGATACTCTGGATGCAATCTTATGAAATAAAGTCTAGGCTGGTGCATTTCATTGGGTTGCAGAGCTGCTCAGGTACCTTGCAAGCTGCAACCCCCTGAAGAAGGTTAATGACCACAACAGAGACTGTCTTCCCGGAGGGCTCCAGGTTCTCTGAGCACCACATCTTCTCTTTGCAATAAATAGAGCAGGAGTTCAGATAAACAACTACAGGCTTCAACACATCAGGTTTGCTTTTGGACCATCTGTCAAAAAAGCCACATTGCAGAAACCTCTTCAACAGCCCTATTGTGCTCTGAGATTCAAGAGCTATTTTGGGGAGAACTGGTCTTACATACTTTGCCTATATAATTTCTTGTTACTTACTGTTATCTATCAAACAAATGCTTCCATACAAAGCAACAAAGAGACTGTACTTCAAAAACCAAATCCTAGCATGCTATTGCCACTTACTAGGAAATAGTGCTACTTGCTCTTCTTTTTTCTTTAGCTTACACAGAAATTTTATTAACATGTTTAGGCATCAAAAAGGAGCAAAAGGCAATTACCTTCCAAACGTCTCCACACACCATAAGCTATTCCCATTTCATCATCATTTATACAACTACTTACCAGCACGTGTAACAGCTGCTGCTGAATCTCTCCCCGTGCTCTTACCCTTGATATTCTTCCACACGCGACACATCTTCCCTCCTCAGCTTGAAACCGTTTCCCTGCATTTCATTTGACCACAGTTCTCGATGACTTCTGTTGCCTTATTCACACTTGCTTCGCAGAGCACTTGAATTTCTCTCCCCTGATATAGGGTTTCTTTCTGGTGAGCCTTAAATCTGCCTCCTTTAGCCTGCTTGCCAACTGCCTGGGATAGTCAGCGTCTCTAAATCCTGCCATCTCCTTTAAAATCTACAACACTGCACTTTATACCTTGCCATAAGATTTACTTTATTCCTTTGCTGTCCTTCTGATGCTTTCCTCTTAATATTAAATCAGTGATTTTCCTTGCTGAAAACCCGGCTGATTTCAGCACAGCCCTTTGCTTTACGAGCAAAACTAGTCTACAGGTTCCTTGAGAATATGTACCTTTTAATTGTAGTGAAACAGCAGCCTACCAAAGGCTTTCTGGGCAATAAATACCAGCAGGTCTTACCTATGATTTATAGCATGCCTCCCACCACACAATAAAACTGTCTGGTGCTCCATTGGAACTATTAACTAAGCAGTATTGAGCTGAGCATTCAAAACCTTCTGATTCATTGGTTCAAACCCAAATGCACGAGGCTGCTGAAGTCAATGCAGCAGAGGAAATAGCAGCTTAAAGAAAACAAAAATCCCTGCCATTTCCCCAGTCTGCACAACACAGATTGGCGAGCTAGAAATACCCCTTGCTTTCATATGGACACACACGGCAGAGCGAGAACGGAGTGGGAAGAAGGGCAGATCTTGCATCAGTGCGTTCCCTTAATTAGGCCTGCTCTGCTCAGCTAGTATATTGACACTTCTGAAACCCAAAAGCAATAGGATTTTCATTGCGCCCATAAAAAATTTAACTATTTCTTGGCTCGATATGTTATTCCATATAGCTTTAATCAGAAATGACATTAGCAGAACTAAATTAAAGCAAAGAAAACACAAAGTGATAGCTATCACCCTTAGCAGTAAAGAAATGTAAATAGCGTGCAAGAAAGCATCTAAAATATACAAAAAATATGTTCCTTTTAAGGTATACGCATTGCTCCTTAGCAGCTTAAGAAAGTCYGCTTGTGTCCCTTGCACAGGACAGAGCATTTACCAGCATTTCAAGCTGTGCTTTCCATAAAGCTAGACTGCTTTATGGGGGCACAGGAACAAGACTGAATACTACTACAGCTGTATATGCCACAAACCACAGCATAAGTCTGCTAACATTCCATGTTTTTGTAACAAAACCATTACCAGTAATGAAGGCACTCAGCCATAGCTCATTCCACTACCATGATCATTAACTTGGATTCTCTACTTAAAGACAACTAAGTAAGAGATATAAAAATATTATATAGAGAATTCACACTGCTTACAGCACGAAAATAATACACATTTTGCTTAATTGCCCAAGGTAAGGCTGGCAATAGGATCAAGTTTCAGCAAGAAAATAAAAAACTCTCCATGTAAAAGCTTGACAAGATTTAGACCTGAGCGTGGGGTTATTTATTTATGCTTTTAAAGGAAAATGTATATATTTGCAAAAGCCTGGCAGATTACTAAGTATACTGCTTTCTGCTAATGTGATGTATGCTCACGCAGTAGCACATTCTTTGCTGCATCTGCTTATAATCATTACAGAAATGCTGAAATTACAACATTCCTAAGAAAATAAATTATCATCATAATATTCACATCAGCCCTTTTACAACCGGTGCTCATTGGGGATGCCTTTTATTCTGAAATGAGGGCAAGTTCTCCTTTCAATTAGTAAAAAATGCTGAAAACAACAAACCTGAAATATATTCATCCTGCACGCTCTACCCAGACTCACTGTTTTCCTCGGAAGCRAAGCGCTCCATAGCAAAATCCCAGTACACCTTTGGAGGGCAGGATTCTTACAGGTGCAGAGATGCACCTAATACCGCATCTCTGCTCGCTAAATGTTACATTTGCCTTAGTCTGTCCCCGTGGACTCCTTGTACCTAGGAATATCTGTACTATGTAGGTAACCAGTTATCGCTACTCTTTTCTTCCTATGCTATTTGCCTCAGTCAAATCTAACGAGAATAGAGTCAGCCCTTACTAGCCAGGCACTTTCATACTTCACAGTCTGTGGTTTTCTCTGCTTTGAGACTTACCGTCAATTCGAGAAAAAACATATTTGCTCTCCTCCTGCATGCAGGACTTCATTGCATCCGTGCAACTGCTCTGGCCCTCCAACTGCAAACGCCCTCCGGACCACAGAGCATCCCCAGGGTTTGAGACTAAGGGGGAAGAGTCCTGAGACAGGATTCTATAAATACAGGCAGCCAGGAAACAGCATTTATACTGATGTCATGCAGTGCCAAGAGAACCATATACCCAGATGGACCCTGTTAGCAGTGTGAAGAGCTGCTGTCACCAGTTGCGCAGAGTTTGCAACGATGGGGAAGTTCCTGCACCTAGGAGGATTTCTAGGAATAACAGCAAACACCTMGCAGAGATTCCAGCCATTTCACATCCAGCTCCAGCTTCTGCTTTCGCAACGTTCCTGGTAACAATTAGCTCCTCTCACCTCACTCCAAACTTTTAGGAGACACAAATCGATGCCACTGCTTGAATAAGGAAAGCTGTCCCAGAGACGTGCCAGAGTTAACGCAGCAAACTGCCACCGAGAGCTCCGTGCCCAGGCAGGAAACAGCCAGGTATTACAGGAACAGCCCTGAAATGGCACGAGGCATCCGCGGGAACTCCAGTAACCGTGCTTATGTACTCGTGAGTGCGCAGAAACTCCCTGGAATGGGACAAGCTGTTATAGCAGCGAGAGCAAACCTGGGTGTGCGGATCCCTCCGGAGCAGGATGTGAAACACGGGCCTTGGAGGGAGCCTACAGGGCCCTCCCGGGACCGGGCGCAGGCGCTCGCTGAGCTCGTTGCATAGAGGGAGGGACGGGGCAGCCTCCCTGTGACACTCACTACCTGCCTTCGCCAGCAGGGCCCCGAGCCCAGCCCGGCTTGGACRCTACATAGCTCTGCACCTGCTTACTAGAAAGCAAAAGTTACATCATGCCATTAAATCGTAAGAGTTACAAASTGAACATAACTCTATGTGAATTGGTGTAGATCCAACAAATTAACTGAATACCCATTTACACAAAGGTCTAGTCCAATAACTCAAAAGCTGCTTTTCTTCAACTTTTTACTTGACCAATCCTTAAAAATCTGTCCTTTATTTTTACTACCGCTACATAAGTTTCAGTATATGTATTTCCTAGACACTTTGAGATGCACATAAAAATCAGTTAATTAAGGAGTTCTTGTATATCTCAGTTATATTAATAAACAGAGCCCATAAGCAAATAAAAAGTGACATAAATGAAAATATTCCTAAGTAGCTATTCCGCAATAAAACAGAAATAAAAAGTTTAATTGGTTTGCTTAGTAATTAATTCATTTTTTTATTACCCTTTGGGTTGGCGTCACCATGGTGCTGTGACTTGTGTTTCTAAGCATGGGTGATAAGTGGTAAACACAGTGCCACTAGGGTATATTCCCCTGGGATGTACAGAGAGAGTTTTAAAAAAAATAAGAAAGACTCATAAGTCTTTAAGTTCTTATGATATCACAATGATTCATTTGAACCAGAATATATTAGCAATAAATTAACTAACAAATTACCCCAAAGAAAGGATGCATTACTATTCTGTATGCACGGAAAAGCCAAAAAACCTGGAGCAGACAGTTCCTGTGTGCTAGGAGAGTATCGGAGGGAAAGAAAAAAAAAAAGTCCGAGTGTTTAAGCTGGATAACTCAAACACTGACCTCACCTGAGGATGCTCTGAACCCCCTGCTGTGTCAGGCTGCCCAACACGGTGAACGGTTCCTCTCTTGCAGCACGGTGGCTGCACTCAGGATGCTCCAGCGAAAGCAAGCAGCAGGAGACGTCGCCGAGGTTTGGAGGACCCTTCCAGGCCCAAGGCGCCCTCGTCCACGCGCTCACCCGCTCGGCCCCGGCCACCGCCGCGCTCCCAAGCGCGCTCTGCTCGGCAGCGCCCGCTCCCAGCGGGGCCCAGCTCCTGCCCGAGGGTGGAGTCTTCCCCTGCACGAAACTTTGCAGCCAGGAAACCCACGCCTGTTGAACACCCTTCCTGCTGTCACCGCAGGGCACCATCAGGTTTGCAAGAAATATAAAAAGTTTTGGGGCTCTGATGAAGCCACTAGCTGAGCACTAGCTCCTGTCGGAAAACTCAGCGCTCTGCTGAAACCCTCTGGAACTTTTTAAACCATTTATATATTTATATATAAATGGTTTGTATTATATATATATATATATATATAATATATATATATATAAATGTATTTATATATTCATTTATTCCAGTGGTTTCTTTCTCCTGTGGCCCATGGCAGGGAACTGCTTTGCTCTCCCCTAAAGGATGATGCGCTGCATCCTACATCATCCCATGGAAGGCGATAAGAAGGCTAAACTGTAGAGCATGTAGCAAAGAAGATGAGACCCAGAAAAAAGCTGGAAGAATGCCATCTTTTTATGGTAACATGARATGTAAAGTAAGATTTTAAAAGCAAAGAGAGACAGAGAAGCTTTGGGCAATAATGCTACAAACCAGCACTCGCTGGTGTGTACWTATACATATATATGTATTCTCTAATGGAAGGATCTATAACATACTCTTTTAGCTTGAGGAAACCAAGGATATTGAAAAAGGAATAGTTAAATCAATGCAAATGACAGATTCCTTTCCAGAATGTTTTTTTGTTTTATATGCCATTAAGGAATTGTTAGGAGCAGCGTGGATAGAAAAACATCCTGAATTACAATGCTTACTGCTTTTATGATTCAGCTAAGTCATCCACAGCCAAAACAAGAAGCCACGAATAACATTAACTACTGAGAATTCAGCAAATTCTKCAGTAGAAGATTTGCTAACTAAAAGGATATACTGTACAAGTAAAAACAAACAAAAAAACCCCACAAACAAACACTGGAAGAATCACAAAAATAGCACGAGTTTAGAATACGGAGGAAAATTACCCTGTGCATTACCCTAGACTGTATAAAAACGGTACTTASGAAAAGGTAGGATTATTTGCTCCCATCTTTGATGGCTTGCTACGTGGAACCAAATCACCACGGTGTCTCGCAGCAAAGTTCATTCTTTTAATGCAACTCATTTTTCTTCCAGTAAGACACGAACAAACATCTCTCAGAGTATCAGTGAGCTATGAACTGTTAAGATAACTGGTTCATCATTCCAGGAGCTTTTATGCTTTTTTAATCTACAAATATTTCATAYCATAATGCAAAAATACTCTGCAATACAAAACAAGACTGCATGCCAAAGAAAAGCTGATGCAAGTCAGAAGCCTCCACGCAGTGATGCTACGATGAACGTTTTGCCTCTTTTGTATTATTTATTGTACCTTTTTATCTATGAATTCCAAACTGTCTGTTACTAGAAACGGCGCCTACACTAAATTTAAATAATATTGTGACAGTCAGATGTTTCCATCATTCCTAAAAGCCACTTCAGCTGAAGTTGATGCTAATGCATTAATACCATAGCAAGGCTTGTGCTGCTCCCAGGCATCCTGTAACAGTGCAGGAAAGGAAGGCAGGAAAGCAGAGAACCCCTTTTCTCACTTTCTCAAGCAAAAGAGTACCTGGAATTGCTAACCAGTGGGACTCTGCCTTTTAGATCACTGTGCACTGCTGCATTTCAAGGGTAAGTGATCGCAAAATGTGCTGTTTGGCCAATACCCACAAAGCCAACGTGGTACCACAGATAATTACAGTCTGCTTAATTGCTTTCGGTCCTTTAATTGGCAAAGCATACCATGATGAGAGAGAGGATGAAACTAAAAGGGTGTAGGTCACACCAGCTGCCAGGACGGTAGAGCTGACCCTCTGCATTTTGGATTTGCTCTGCAGGGACCAGAGTAGGACCAAAATTACTAGTGAAATGTAACGCTCAGTAAACGTGTTAGATTAGCATGTGTGGAAATGTGAGTCCTCTTTTAYATCCACGAGGGGAATRTGCAGAATTCCTTAGCTCTGCTGCRCTTGTCTGTCTCATCTCTGCCCCACTTGGTTCCTTCCCCTCTAGTGGCTAAATGGTGGCACTTTGTGATGCCTCCTGCTAATAAAATATGTTGCTGGACTTGYGGAGTCAGGCAGAGGGGAAATTTGACACTGAAGGGAGCAAAAGTGCATCTCCCTCCAAAGCCAACAGTCTCATAGACACCTTCCCACCCCACTGCTGAGTAACGCATCTTTTTTTTTTAAAAAAAAAATTGCTGCTTAAGTTAAAGTAACTATTAAAAAACTCTCATGGACCCTCAAGGATTATCCCATTATCTGTTTTCAGGTTGCCATTGATCACAATACAGAGAAACCAATAAAACTCATCACAGCACTAATCTGCACTGCACAGTGTCCTAGGAATTTGGGCAGRTGAAAACCTCAGCAACCACAGAGCAGCAGTGTTTGTTTATATGCATTTTTTATATGTATGTACACATATATATACTAAGCTTCTATAACATACATATACACACACATATATATACACACACACACACACTGTCATACAGATATAATGCCAAGGGGCCATAGGTCAACAGTTTCTTGTTCCATGTCTTGGCTGAGGTCCCATTAAGGAGCACGCTGGCTTTTCACAGACCCCCCCCTAACCATCAGTATTGGTGGGAACATTGGTGGGACCTTCCTCATTTCTTCACATTCATGCCCATCTTCCTAGCTGTTCACAGAACTATTTTCAGGGATTTGCCATCTGGGTGATCTGCCAAGTTGCTACAAAGGCCTGCAGGGCATTTTGTAATGTGGGAAACGTTGGTTTGAGTTATTATGGTATAGTCCCCCTACCATAACAATGTGTTTTATATTCATAAGATAAATTTATTACCATGTGCTCAATGATAACAGAGAGGCACCACACTAGCAGAGGGCCAGTCTAAGTGGAAGAGAGAACCAAGAACATTACTGAACATGAATAATGGTCCGTTTTGAAGGCAAAAATCCCAGTCTTGCAGCATGCTGCAACATTTGATTAAAAGATGCCAATTTTAATGACTCTGACATTCAACTAGTTGCCAGCGTGCAACTGCAAGGCTACCTTTGAAGCACACTTCCCTACACACGTTTTCTGCCGCAATTTTGGCCATATGAATGGTGGCATACCTCAGAAATGTCTAYTTGTTCAAAACTTCTAAGGAGATATCTCTAACCAATAGATGGTTGAATCACATCGTCCCTGATGGCACTTGAAAAATGCTTGCATTGTTCAAAATAAGCCAGTTTGTTAAATCCTACATTTGCTGTGTACTCTGCAGTGTTTGTAACACAGTATCTCAGTAACCATGTCCATAGCTCCAGCATTAAGAGCTTTTCTCCAGGAAGACCTAAGGAATGTTGCAGTTTGGAGTCCTAAAGCAATGAAAACTATATTTTTAACGAGTTGGACCTCCACAACGTTTTCTCCTTCTCCAAAAGTGATTCATCCACCGGATTACTGCAACACTTAACTCCAGTGCCTGTACATTTAAAAAAGCTTGTAGTATTTGGAACACGTTTGGGCAATTATAACTTTGTAAATCCTCAGCTGAACGAAACAGCTACAAAAAAAAAAAAAAAACCCTAAAAAATCCTGATATTAGAGCAACTGCTGTAGAACAGTGTCAAACCTCAGTGAAATGTAACTTTTTAAAAATAATTCTCTAAAAACTACAAATTTCAAAATGCTGCAAGAGTTGCCCATAGAAAAGAGAAGCAGAAAGATCACAAGGTTCCAGGCTATGATTCCAACAGGTCCCCTCTCATGCAGAGGGGTCTTCCTCATCCCTTRCTTGCCTGGTGGTTTAATATCACTCTTATAAAGTATTTCCTCAGGTGAGGAAGGGGCAGAAGGACGAGTGTTGGCAGTAACACCTCTGCTGCTGCAGCAGCTGCCTCCAACAGCAGAAACAGAYCCTAGAGAAGATCCATCAGATACATTAATACTGAAGGCCCAGGACGGGAAAGCTTGAAATTATAAGTCATCGCTCTGCACTTCCGATGAGTCAAAGCAATTTTGAAATATTTCAGGAAGAAAAACATCAAAGAAAGTGGAACAAAGCAGAGTTGTCCTACTTTAAAAAAATCCTAGGAGAGTTTAAAATACAGCAAATCTATCATATTTTTCAAATCACTGCTCCTCAAATGCCTGAATTATCTCCAGCTATGATAAATTATACCTTCTTTCTACCCTCTCACAGAAAAAATCCAAGCAAAGGACCTGTCACTACTCCCCCGGGAGCGTATCCTGGAGTTCTATAAACCTCATTCTCAGGAAAYATTCTCCTTTGTAATGTTTTCTTAATTACGTTTCACCTTACACTCTATGAAACGCCACTTTGCACCAGTCTACATGGACGCTTTTACAACTTGCAGCTTTTCTCCTGAAACGCTCAGGCGACTCTTATCCCTTTGATTTGCAGAGGCTGCTGTAGCCTCCTCGGCTTGGCCGGTAAAGCCTGGCAGATCATGGGGTTGTGCAGGTGTAACGAAGCAGAATTTGTCCTGCCGGCTCTTTATTACTGATGGAAATGTGCAAGCCGGAAAGATCACAGCTTGAGCCTCTGAACTCATGTAGCGCTGGCAAAGCYGGCAGCCAGGAGAAYGAAAAATGCCTCTTTCCCTGTAAGCTGAACATACTGAGGCACAATAAAGCACAAAATCACACACTGCCCCTTTTGTAGACTCTTCTCAGAAGCACTTTGATACAAAACATCACTGTTTGCCAATCGTCCTAGCTTGAATGCTCTGTTTACAGGTAATGGCACAGGAAAGATGTTTCTTCCTTGCTCATCTTGCCTACTCAAKTCTACGGCAAACTGAAATAGTCTTCATTTCAGAGTAAATTTCCTATAGAAAAACCAATGCTTTAAGCCTGATGATAAGATCAGGCTACGTGCAGGCCAGATCAGAAACACGATTTGGAGATGCCAAGAAGGCAGTTCAAGGAGCACACCTGAGGTCACCTGTGACCGACCTGCATTTCAGCTGCTCAGTTCCCAAACCCAGAGCCTGAGCCTCTGCACTCTGCATTTCACCCTTTGCCATCCCCAGCTTGCCCACACAAGTAGAAAGCTTAGTCTGAATGCAGCATATTTCAGGTACCAAMCGKCTGCTTTTGYTGTGAATTTTCACRCCTTCCTTTYAAATACTCTCACCTTAGRCRCYATCTACTACCCAAGCCCCACCAGACCTCACCTTCCTCTTCACACGCTGTCAAACGACTGCTGGAGACTGGGAAGATCCCGTGTGCAAGCTTTAATACAAACCTCAGTGGCAGCCAGCAATGAGCCAAGGCCCATGGTTATGCAAAGGRCAATGAGAATTAACCCCTGCTGCTTGCCAAGAAAGCTGCCTCCAACCCTCGCCCTCCATCGCTACCTCCCCTCCACTGCAACGTGGGGCTCCGCAATCGCTTCAGTAACGGGGCCGTTCAAAGGGCAATTAGCTACAGAGGAGAGCAGAGCTGACACCACATTAACCACATCTACCCCATGCTGGCAGCACAGCACAACCCATTTAGCGTAGTTTTACTACATGGCTGATTTCTTCTGCAGGAATCCAGAGGACTCTGCAACGACCTGTTTGTGACATTGGGGCATTTCCTACTGCAAGGTAACCACGGGGCAGCACAGCAGAACCCCCTTCCATCTCCCCGCTCTGAGGTGAAGATCCTGTGCTCGGCTGAAAGGATGCAGAGTTTCAGCAATGACCCAAGCAAAGCGAAGGAAGATTTTTTTCAGGCAACAGATTTAGCAAGCACAACTCAGACAATCCTGAGAGCACGATTCCGACTCTGCCATTAACTACTCGTTTATCTAAATGGTAAAATATAAAAGAATAACCAAGTTAGGGCACTGAATAGATTACAACATATAAGTAGATTACCTCCAATTTCCTGTCTATGATCTATTACAACATAAAGGAAATATGGCTGTTAATTTACCAAAGTTATGTTCTGTCTATAGTGGGAAAAAAATTGCAACAATTCACTATACCATGCTTGAACTGATGGCATCAACAGGATAGAAAATGTGATATCAACTGCATATGGAAAAYTAAAAATACTTTGAAATATATAAATTGCATTTGGAGGTGAGAGATCACCTCTGAAGAGGCTGGCTATTGGATGAAAGAGCAGTTATCTCAAAGGCAAGACACAGGGTTGATGCCCAGCGGAGAGACCTGAGCAGCAAAGGGCTCCACTGGCAGCAGTGCCCCAGGCTTTGCAGCAGGAGAATCATCTCCTCCAGATGCTGAAGGGAAAGTACAAAGCTCTTTTACTTGAAAATTAATTCCATTCAAGCAAAACATTTTACAACTCAATAGTTTTGTTTTGTTTTCTTCTGTCTGCAAGCCCTATGGCAGGTAAAATAGCGGAGCAGGATTAGGAAAGAAGGAAGAAGGTTTTGCATTGGCTAAGTAGAGGGTAAGAATGGCAAAAACACAACCTTAATTATTCTCGTATCGTCTCTCATAAAATCCATCACTGCAGGAGCACCAAACCCCATGGTCCTAGACATGTACATAGAGCTTAGAGCTTAGCACACCAAATGCTCTCAGAAAACTATATGGGCGAGACCAAGCAGCTAAGCTGGGTGGGAATGAACGCGCACAGAGCTGATGAGGGATGGATGCCTGCTCGACAGCGGGAGAGTATTTTTTGCAAAATAGCTCCTCAACCCTTTCCTAACCTTTCAGTCTTGATCCTTATAGGAAGACTGAAAATATCTTCTGAAAGACTGTGTTGTGAGCTACAATTCAGAAACTCAAACTGCTTTATGGCATRTGCGTCTTCCCCTGCAGCTCTCACACTGCTCCACCAAAGGCCATGGTCCCTTCCCTCTTCCCAACACTYCTCTCTTGCTCCTGGGCTTCAAAGGAGATTTTCTTTCCAACTTCTCATCAAGCAAAGTCAACCTGAACTCTCAGGCGTGACCTGTACTTGGCTTGAAGGTTGCTGTTTTCAAGCCTAAAGCAGCAATGAAAACTCCCTATTTCCCCACTTCAGCTGCTCTAATGAAAGCTGTTACTTCTGCTAACAAACCACATCTAGAGTCTACATAACGACCTTCACTGTCCACTAAAAATGCAGACTGATACTTATAGAGAACAGTGTATATRGTATGTGCCTTAATGTCTTAATTGGCACGTTTCTGTTTTGAAATACACTGAACTATTCTGGGAATTTCAAGACTAGTTTGAAGAGAGACAATCTGGATTGACCTACAAATACCACAAACATCTGAAACAACAGTATTAGATAAGCCAAAAATGTCAAACAGGAATGGGAGAAGTAGAAGAAGATACAAGATGATGACAGAAATGGTGAGACTTGCACCTCCTCAGAGATCCTTGAAGACCACTGCGTACAAGTTTGGAGGGGTATCTACAAAGAGGAGCAATTTAAGCAGCTTTGTGTAAATGAAAGTGAGCGCTATGCAGAAAATGGCAGTTGTTGAAGTGTGATCATCAGCTCTGCTGTCTGAGAGGCTGAGGCACAGCTGATCCAAAGATGAAGCTTCAGATGTGGTGAAAAGCTGATGTTTATTTAAATCAAGGTGACAAGACAGGAAATCATAAAGCTGAGCACAACATTTCTGTTTGTAAGCAGGGCTGATGAGAGGAAATGAGAACAAACCCTACCATAGGGAAATACGCAATATTAAACCAGATCAGCCAGCAAAGCACCGGGAAAAGCTTGCACGATTTTAATACCAGGAAAGCAGTGCAGGAGACTATGACCAGTTGAGCAAGTCAAATGCAAATTCAATCACAGATCACAAAAACCATGAGCTCAAAGATCTAGAGGTCGTGTTAATTTAGTTCATTTACTGTTAGGTAAAGAAATGGATTAAGGGACCTATTCTGTTCTTAAGACTGAGCTAAGCTGGGACAAAATCAGTCAGGAGAGCGAAAGGTGATGACAGAGAGGTGCCCATCCACGTAACAGGAAGGTAAGAAGAAAGATAACAGAAGTAAAGGAAAAAATTTGCAGAGAGGAAATGCAGAGACATATTTTTCCTAAAACAAAGCAAAGAAAAGCACATACAAAAGCTAAACAAAAACAGACTTGGAGAGGCTTGCACAAAAGCTAAAGACTCGAAAGTACCTGCATCAGCAGCAACAAAAGCAAAACAAACTTCTGAATATGCTTAGCTTTGGTGAGAAGTAACACCTCTGAGTGGATCCCAAGCCTCATCTTAGCACAAGAAGTGACGGCAGGGTTTTTAAATATACTTTCCCTAAAGTCACACAAGGTGTTGGAACGTTCACGTGTGCTTCACTAATAGAAAAATCACTAAGAACCTTCAAGTTGATCCTCCAGTGCCCATGTGCGGTGGGAACAGCGCAGCTGCCGTAATCACCTCCGCAAGCTTAGCGAGCCCTTCCACGCTCCGATGGCTTCGTGTTGGGTTGGTTTAGTGCATCCAAGTGCACGGAACAGCTGGAGCTCCCCGGTGTTTTCTGCAAGCAGCCGATTACAAGTGACTTGCACGCTGGATGGTGCTGACCTTGCCCACACTGGCACCCCAGGGGATGCTTCAAGCCATTCCTGGTGATAAAACCTCTCCATGTCAACCCAAACATCCCATCCTTCAAACATTAAATGGTAAAGAGCATTAGGAAATTTACAGTAGGATTATTTTAAATAATCTCTTAAACCCATACTGTTTACTTCAAATCCCTCTATCTCCCTTACCCTTGTTCTATGGGAAAGCAGGAATCAGGGTGSGAAGGTTCTAGAAACATTTTTTCAGAAGTTTTTTTTAAAAAGAGCTTATTATAAAACAAGCATACCTACTTTATAAACTAAAGTTTCAGCATCTGCAAATACTTGCACTCATCCTCAGGGCCAAACCATACGTACAGCTCTGGCCTTGACTGCACCAAGACAGACTCACTCACCAACCACACTTCTGACTACGGACAGTTCAGCAGCCTGTTTTTATGTTATTAATATCTGATGCACACGGTGCTTCTGTTCAAAAGTAAATGCAAGGTATGTGKGCTGCTCAAATTTCTTTCAATATACTGTCTCAAGGAGTCCTTCATTACCTTTAAGACCAAGTATTTTAAACCCTGCTTTCAGAGACAGTAAGAAAATATGCTGGGTTTTTTCATCTGTTTTATACCAGTTCGTGTGCATGAGTGCCATCCCTGCATCAGACATCTATTCTGCTCWTATTTATTACATAAATTGAAATGTTGCTTTTGAAAATATTCTCTTTTCATTTTTCTCCTATCAAAGTTCTTCTAAATGGAAGGGTTTTGCTTCATAATTTGTAACTTCTAAAATTCCTCAAGGTGAGTAGGAAAAAAAATCTGTTTAAACGTCTGCCTTAAACCTGCCTCCTGAGGATAGTATTTCTRGGGAGGCCTGACTAAAAGTAATAAAACAAAACTGCCCATCAATGCACGATCCAGCCACACAGTTGGGCTTCTTGAAATRCAAGATGACCTCAGGAGGGGTTTAAGCAAGAACGAGCTTACACTGCCTCACTTCTATTTCTAAAAATCATATATTACAAGGAGGAGGCATATTTACATATCTCTCTATATTGATTTGAGGGCTAATCCTCTAAATTCCTTACTTATCTGCTATTAGAGGTTTTCTGAAGAAAAACAAACATCTTCTACAACCTGAGTCTTAGCCTCGGGCTTTCATCTTGTAGACAGCAGCTTGCAGCACAACTCTGGCATGGGGCAGATCCCAGTGTTTCTTGGCATAGCCTTAAAAAATCCTCTGAAAACGACCTTTTTCTTGCTGAAGGCAAAAGAATGTCACATGTGATGGGCTCAGGGGCATCACTCGGCCTCTGCCGGTCCTGATCTGTCCTGATCCTCTTCACGTTCCCTGCTCTAGTTTGGCTTGGGAAAGCCATATCCTAAATTAATTTCCCCTGAGGATGAACAGAACCTCATATAGGCCAGTGGACACTGATGAGCATCCAATTTACACTCTACAACTCACTATGCAAATATCCAAGAAAAGTGCAGATTTACCAAGAGATGCCATCACTACACACARTCCAGGGGGTTTTGCACACCTTATGTTTAGATGAGCAAAATGCTGATAAAAATTGTTATTTTTTTCCTACCTACCAGGAAAGTGTTAACATTCCTTTTTCCGTAAATAATAATCCTCCTTGKAGATTCTTTTGCTGAGATTGCAACTCACTTGCCTGGGGTATTAAGCCTCTGTAATTTTCTTAACCATGGGGTATCCATTTATCAGATTTGATGCTGATATCTTTTAGTTGCTTCAGCTGGAAAAAAAGGGTTCTTTGAGAAAAAGGTTATTTAAATGTGACTATGAATAACCAGAAGAAAAGCCACCTAGAGCTATCGATAGATCTAGTGCAATAAAATTCAGTGACATCTGGAAATACATTAGGCTAAGTCAATAGCCTCAAACAAGGCATTATTAGCTGTATCTAGCAATTCATGCTAGTCCCCATTACTTTATTTGCAGTCATTTAGTAGAGACTCATATGGAAAAAGGCCAAAAGAGAAGCACTTTTAATTCCACAAAATAAAGTCAAGAAAGTTGTTATGCTTTCTTTTATATCTAGCCCACATAACATAATTGCTAGTGTTTATAGATCCTGCCTTAGTGCAGAAAATTAATTTGTAGGAAATTCATTACTAAACTGCMTTGGTTTGCTGGTCCCTTGCAAATGACCACCACGGATTGCTAGTAAAAGGCAAAAGAAAGATAACGGCCAAATAAAATCCTTAGATTTAATGAAACCATCAAATTTAAGGTCATATATATGACTATTAAGTTCTTCTAATTTTAACTGTAAAATAAGCAGCTTGTGGAAGTTAAAGTGAAAACCTCCACAGAGGGAAGGCCCTGCCAGACATTAGACTAGTTCAGCCATGGTGTAATTCCYGCTGTCCTTCACCTGAGCTTTATCTTAACAGACATTTGCCCTTAGCAAAACACTCTGTAAATCAAATTCTTMATAGTAAGGATATTGCACATTTCCGTGCATCTMCCAACATGRGGCAATTAACTGTAATTAGTATGGYTAGATTATCGCTCRGATTAAAAAACAAACAGAAAAAACAAAAAACAATCCACCACCACCAACTCTCCCTCTTTTCAGGGCTGGTGGCAGAGCTTGTCCTTGCGCCTGGGAGCAGGGACATTGGGGATGCGATCGAGGACATTGGCCAGTGCAGAGCCATGACACCAGCGAGGTGGTCCTGCCACTGGAAACTCTACTTCTGGTCTTKGAGAAGTTGATTGAGAACAGAAATTAAACTATTCCAAGAAATGAAGAAATAACAACGGCAAAAYGGGTCACGGCATGGCAGGAAATGGTTCTAAATGACTTCAGACTTGAGGAATCCAGGCCAGAACCTCTATGAACTTGAGTCTTCACGGATTCCACCAGAGCAAAAMATTTAAGGCAGGGAAATGAATGGGCATTCCCTGTTGTAGAGCAAGCAACTATTGCAAACACTTTCAGTTATCTTGCCAACTTCCAAAGATGTAATATAAACTATTCAGCACATGCATCTAGAGCTGTACGATAGATGGCTGAGGCTGTCTCCATAGACAAGATCCAAGAGGGAAGAGGGGGAGCATCCTTTGTCTTCTCACATTTACCAAGATCTCTGGGATTCAGTTAAAAATTACTTCCCTCAAAATCCGTAACGCAYGTTAGTTTGAAGATTAAAACCTATTTACCTCTAGTATCTTCTTTTTGTGTCTATTTTCCATGCACCTGTATGAAACCTAAGCCTATTAGTATAAACTATCACAAAAATATATTTTAAAAATATACTCTGGAATAGAGATTTTCAGCACACCGCTCTACTAAGTTTCAAGTAGAAAAGGTTTTGGAGATGAACAATGCTTTTAGGAATTCAGCTGCCTGCAGATGAAATGTCTTTGCTTTAGAAACACTTTCTGTTGGGACGCTGTTTGGATTTGAGCTCTTGAGAAGCAGCAGAGTGCATCTGTGGCCGGAGCATCCCCGAAGCGATGAGGATAAAGGCATGAATCTGTGCACAACCTTTCAGGCTTCCAATGGGAAAGGCGCCCGTAACGCAACGTTCAGGCATGCCTGGAGACTCAGGCATCAGACAGCAAGGCGCCTTTCACSGCCTCGAGTGGCGGGGAGCACTCCGAGTAAAGCGGTTTCTGCTGCTGATGCGCTCGCTTCCCATGTGAGCGGGACCCGGGACATCTGCTCCATATCTCCCATGACACTGGGGACAGTGCAAGCACTTGGTGCAAGACTTTTTTAATAATGAATTCCCTGGCAAGGCTGCGCTGCACGTGGCACCGTGCCGAAATGACTCGCTAGGCACGTTATCACAGCCTCAGGCAAAATCAATAGCGCTGAATGASTAATGGGTGTCACTGGATGCTGACTTTTCCTTGCTAATAAATAGTTTCTGTGTCATTTCCYGAGCCACTTGTCCAACTTCATCCACAGACCAACGGAATGCAGCACTTCTCCCTAGGGAGATCTCCCAATCTCCCTAATTCTATAATTCATCCTCTCYATCATTGAGTTTTGCTTTTGGCTTGCAGTTGCCAACAAATGTAATGCATCTAGTACCCATCCCTCCTCCTTGCACTGTGCCATGTGCGCCCGGCAGCAACCGTGCCTTTCCTCTTCCTCTTTCAAAGCCTCGACACAATTCCTTACATGTCAGATACACTTTCCCTGCCCATTTCCTAGTTAGCGCTAATAGCAAGTAATTGAGCTGTTGCCCTCTGAATTTTCATCTTAATTTTCAGCACTGAATTCCCGGGTAGAGTTCAGGGGAGGTAATAGAGCAGTTTCGCAGCACTCAAGGCTATTGCGAAACTTGCAGTGATTTGTTATATTGTTTGATGATTCTGACATGATTGATTTTGTTCTTGGCGAGTTAATCATATAATTACAAATTAGTGAATTATTTTATACTAGAAGATTGTTTCATAAATTAGGTCACTGTCATTTATCATTATCCTTTCTTTAACCAACACATCTGATGCTTTGATCCGTTAACGTTTTTACCCTGCAATGTTCTTCCCTGTTAACGTACATTCTTGATACTCATAGCAACAAAAGGAAGAACCGAGCACACCAGATTTCACAAAGCCTGAAAAATGCCCTTCTCTCCKTTTCTCATCGGAAAGCACAGGAGGACAGCTGATAGCCAGCACCAACCCTTTCCGCATCRTCTCTGAACACAGTGTGTGCTCTCAGAAACCACAAATTGCAGCCTATARCTGACCTCTGCCCATGGCCCTTCAGGCAAAGTCACTCTCTTTAATGCCTCTTGATAATTTGACATGTTAAGAACGAGGTTGGGTTGAGACCTTACAGAAAAAAGGGCTGCAAGGTACCACAAGAAAATCATGGAGTTCCTCCTCATCTTGGGATCAGCCATACCTACATCACTCCTGAAAGCTATCCATTAAAATATTCCTTGAAAATTACAATCCTTTAGGTCACCTAGACCTGTGCCTGACTCTGATAACTTCAAATTTAGAAAATGTTCTCCTGCAGCCTGCTCAGGCTCCAGTCATTCTTCCTGAATCAGATTCACTAGATTTTTCATCTAGTTCCTAGACCTGCAAAGTGATGCCCATTTTCCTTGCCGAGTATCTGCCACATATTGCTTAATCATATTCCGCTAGCAAGAATTTTTATTTTGAAGGCTGTGCTCATCTGTTCAAAGGAAATAATCCTGGGCTGATACAAACATTCAGCGAAAACCAATCAAGTTTCTACTATTGGCAAGTAGATTTTACAGGACGAGAATTATTCCGTATTTATTTAGAGAAGGTTTCTGAATGCATTCCTGGAGTAACCGATTGGTGGAAGTTACCCACTCAGTTCTAGGTGCTAGCAAACAYGGAGATTTCAGTAAAACCATTAAAGGCAGAGAAAGCTATAAGAATGCAGATGAGGACTATTTCAGACAGCCGGTCCATACACAAAATTACACTGTTGCCTCAGAGAGAGAAAACACGATCACACATGAAAACACGAATGAAGCATCGCCCCCGATTTCAAAGCAGAAAGCACCAACCCAGGTAGGCAGCAGATTTTGCCAAGGAAAGGAAGGGAGACTCAAGTCCTCCCCTAATTTCACGAATCTCAAGGTCACAGTTTCTGCCGAACAGCGRCAGCAAACTCCAGAGCAAACCTAAACAGAGGAGAAACCAAAACCCTGTTCCTGGAAAGCTTTTAAAAATACTTCCAGAACGCATTTGTCTTTCCAGGCTTGGACATGCTCTGTACAAGCCAGGTTACAAGGATAACAAGCAGTCATGATTGCACTTATTTTGTGGAAAAGGCTCGGGAATTTCAAATAGCATTGTAGACCAAATAGCTCATTTTCAGTTTCTTTTCAGAGCCTAATGAAATGAAATGGATGAAGTTTGCTGGCATTGCTGCTGAATTAGATAATCCTAGAGAAGACATTAACGGCTGCTCTAAAAATCTAATTAAATTTTAGAGCACTGGTAATGCAACCATAAGGCCCATGTAAGCCATTATCTACATTAATAAAAATTAAAGTCAAACAATATCTATATGGCAATAACATACCTGAATTCAAGGTCACTTTAATCCCCTTACTCTATTTTTCTTTATTGTTGCTGTATTATTTTTGAATGTTATTTTCAAATTTGTGTACATTCACTACTCTGAACTATTCTCCCAATGCAAGGTGTTGAGATAGAAGTTAAGCTAGTTTTTCTTAATTGTTTATTTTCTTGCCTTTGCCATAATGCCTATTATTAGCATATGTGGATTGGGGCCCATGGTGGTGCTATTGGGATGTTAGGAAAGTCAGGAAGGAAAGGAAGCTGCGGTAACCTGCTCCATTGGCAAATAAATCCCAGGAAGGGAATGAGAGTAGAGTCATTAGGTGCAAATCAGGATCGACTGAACATTTTCAGYTAGCAATGTGAAGTAATAATTCCTATAAAATAACACTTCCTCTATCTGGGAATGTTATGGCTGATGTGAAAATAACCACCGACGCGTATTCTACACGTCCAGGTGTGCTTTAATTTTCAGTGTTTATGAGGAGGAGTTGGTTTTGCAGTGAGGGTCTTTGCACCTTTTGCAAAGTGCAGCTGCATTATGTGCTCTTACACAAGTAAACACAGGGCTAGAGAGACTTCTGACCTGCTATGGACATGGCAAAACTCTGCACCAACTGCTCTGCTGGAAAGCAAAGGCCCTTCCAAGGAAAGGGAGGGTAATAGGAGGTATTTTGTCAGACAGTTGAGGWTTTTCTACTTGCCTGAGACAAACTCTTTCTACAGCCTTTGCCCATGATGCTTGGGCACTCCAGCTACATCTGTGCTTTATTTCTATCCAGTATGCCTTCTCTACAGCCTCAGACAAGTGGACTTTTTCCCCCCGTTCTGAACAGCAAGGATTATTGTGCATTTAAATTATATCCCTAGCTGCCACCGTGTTTTCCAGACAAATGACAAAACAAATTGCAGAGATAATTTTTGGTGCAATATCTTGGAGACTGAGGATTTAGCTTCCTGAAACTTCATTTTGGTTTCTTTGCAGGAATAAAATAAAAAGCTTGGACACCAGAACTGGCGATTCTGAAGCAGGATCGCCTGCCTTGAACCTTCTCCGCTTGGGGACCGACTGGGGCGTTTTCTGGGGTGGTTCAACCTGCATGGGCACTGACTGGATAGCTAATTCCCAATTTTATTTTAAGCAGGTTCGCATTCATAGGCACAAGCTCAATACCAGTTACTAAAAAAGTTCAAGGTAAGCAAGGATGAGGGGAAGATAACGCAGCGGGATGCAGGCAGATCCCCAATCCTCATGAAAGGGAGGGGAAGAARGGTTTTACCTGGCATAAATATTGTGCAAATATTTCTGAAATTATTTTCTCCTTTCCAATTCTAACCTTGACTAGCATCTGGGGAGAATTAAAAATAAAACTAAATAAACCTGCCTCGGATTTATCCCCCCCGAGAACCTCACCTGTGCATCCACAGCAGAACTCCAGGGAATGAGGCAAGAGCAAGCAAAAGATGAAGGCAGAGGAGAGCTGGTTTCTCCGGAGAAGCCCGTGCAGTTCTGGTAAACATGCCATTTTGCACATTGATTTATAATTACTTTTCAAGATATGCATAGCATCCAGCCTACACATCCAAATATATTCCTGTTCCCTGGCATGTCTCCTTCCTGCTTTGCTTTTCAAACGTGGCAGTGCAGGAGCTCATGCACGCAAGAGGCATCAGCTTGCCAGGGAATGTATATTCTGTGCTTTACTTTTCTAGCTAGTCCATAGAAAATTAGAGACGGGGTGGTTGGCAGCAGGGACGGTGGGCAGTCGAGAGGAGCTGTGGTTACAAATTACATTATTTCTTGCACCATTTCCCCCCATCTTCAGGATGGGTCACCAGKTGCTCGCAAAGCACCAATGCATCAGGCGCAGGGAGCAGAGAGACCCCCAAAATAGCATTTTCTGAGCAGCAGAGACCAGTCGTCTGTCATTTATGTTCCCACTTCGAACTATTGGGTAACTTGGTTAGATAAMTTGCTTCAATAATTCAGTAGAAGAAAGTGTTTAAATAACACCAGTATTTCACTCTGCCTGCACTTTTGCCTATCCTTGTGCCACAGCTGAAGTTTCATTTCTGAATCTCATTTGGGGATTTTAAAAAAAAAAAAAAAAAAAAAACCACAAACAAAATTAAAAAAATCCCAGCTAGCAAGCCCTGCGTGTTTGTGCCCGAATCATAGGCTGGGAACAGAGGGGATTTGCAGATGTTATTAGGGACCTTCAGTAAACCAGCATTTTTCAAGGTAATGCAGTATCAATAATGTTAATGCAATATCATGAGGTTACACARCATTTGTCTTTTTTGTGCTATTCTGTATAGAAGAAGGTTACCACCATAATCTAGCTTGAAAAGCCAGTTCTAAACTACCTGTTAAAGACAAACTCATGGAAAGATCTAATCCATAAAGAAGCAATATCAATTCTGATGAATTACACCTCRGTACCCACCAGCAACTCCACGGTGCCCTTGTGGGCACGAAACCTCATACTCTGCAGCCGTCGCTATGACCTGGTTATTTTATTTACTTTTATTAAATAAATTCCCAGCTTTGTATCAACTGAAAGGTAATATTCTCTACTTGAAAAAGATAAAGTAACATACAAATGGGAATTCTGAGTGCTCCAGATATGGATCATTTTCCTTTTACCAAATGTAGAGCTCTGCTCAAAGAGAACAACAAAACCCAAAGCTCTTTCAAAATCTGCACTTCTCCCTACCTGAGCTGATGAATGGCTCTGCTTTCCCTAGACACTGCAAAGATAGMAGCGATATTTATTTCTAAGCCATCCTCTTCCTCTCTTCCATTCACACCGCTGCTGCTGGAACTCACCGCGCGCCCTGCACCGGGTCCTGCTGCCCCTCGGAGCAGGAGCGAGTCCTGCACGGGCACTTCTCACCTGCCACAAAGCTCCTTTTTCCTTTAGGCTCTCCCCCGAGCTGCGCTGACTCCTGCAGGAAGAGGGCCCTGGGAATTGGGAGGCAGAGGCTGCAGCTGGCTGCAAACGCACTCGCCGTGACTCACACGAGCGCGTCTCCGGGCTGACATGCTCTGCTTCATCTGCTGCCGTCACCGCTATTCGCATCCCCGGCTCCTTCGCAGCCCTCTATTAGTCAGATAAGAGATGAAACATGTTCTATATTATGTACTCCCCACCTCAGCACACACACTTAATTTGCTGTTCAACTCTCCCTAAGACTCCTGAATTTCAAAYGTGGTCGAGGCCGCCGGGAAGTTTCTTTCCCTGCACTCAGCAGGTCCCACATTATAAGGGCTGGCCAAAGTTTTAAAAATAATCCTCACCAATCAAATATTATTCAATATTTGACTTGACTTTATTGTACACTTAATCATTTACTTGCTGCTAGAGGCTCTAAGTCTTCTCCCCCTTACCCTAACACAGGACTGGAAGGGGTGACGGCCCGGGCTCATTCTCACACCCAGCTTGTGTAAAAGGGCACGCGGAGTCGAGATGTGCATGCAAGGTCTGCGAGATCCTTCCTCAGGCTGCACGCGAACTGGAASCCTCTGGCTGCAGAAACTGAAGAGTGTAAGTAGAAACCCTTAAGAATCAAAATATTTTAATATCTGTGTGTTTTATTGCCTTCTTACTTGACTTGACAGGCTCACCTACCCACTGCCACAGGCTTTCTCTACTGGTGATTGATCTCCGTCTTTCTTCCAACCTTATGAGGAAATCTGGAAAGCTGGACAGAATATATGCTTCTATTTTATATAATAACAAGGCTTACTGTAAGAGAGCCTGCCATGTGTTGAGCTCTCCATATGTGACTTGACTCATTTATTGATGCTTAATATTCTCCTCTGCCTCTCACTGTAACAATTGAAGGAATTTGAAACTGCAGAAAAGCAGAATACAAAACACAGCCGCTGTCAATCCAAGCCCTGTAGGGTCTTCAGGGATGACAAAAACGCTAATCACTTCCACGGGCACAGAATACCCAATACAGCCGTGATCCCTTGCTATCCAGCTGGTGGGATCTTCCTTCTAACCGGTGGCTTTGATATTCCCTGCTAAGTAGTGGCTYGAAAAGGATCACCTTTTAATTTGCAAATAGCACAACAAGAGAGAGAGTGAAGAGAGTAACTATCACTTGTAAAGAAGTGCCTGGGCAGCGTGACGCAGGCAAGTTGCACACAGCCCTACGCGAGGCTACATGCAACATTTACGACATAAAAATATATCAAGACATTAAACAGAACTTAACGTGCAGCAGTAGGAAAGGAATAAAGACAAGAAATGCTCGAGTACAAGAAGGACACGGATATTAGGGAGTCTCGCCTCCCGGAGCGGGTGTGACGCTGTGTCGGCGGGTCAGGACCCCCTCTCGATCCCTGCTCCCTTGCTAGCTGCCCAAGGGCTCCCCACACACCCATTCCGTCACCCTCCGAGGACACTGGGATGCAATATTGCAACCCATGGCAGTGACTACTGCTTCTCCTAAAACCCTGCATGAATTCATTAACCGATAAATTACTTAACATTCCCTCTGTCTCAATGATTAGCCATTTCTTTCTCAAAACTTATTTAACATCCTGTCCTGTCTTCCTGGCTTACTTCACTTAATACTTGAACTACAAAGACAGAAATACAAGATGCTGTTTAAACTGACACCTATGCTGGACCTACAACTATAACATTGAACACACCTGTAAAAATGGATTTCTTGCTGAATATTTAGGGTTATAAGTGCAAAATCTCCCCTTATACAAACATTTTGGAGATATAAAGGGAAATTCTGCCCTTAAACAACTTTTAAGGCCAGGCRCAGAGAGGACAGCAGCAAACAGCTGCAATTTGAAGCCTTGCTCACAAAATGCAGCTTCAGCTTCTCCTCCACCAACTTCAAACATGAGACGTGAACCCAGTCCCTCACATCCCAGCTAGGGCACTAACCTCTGCTCGGCACAAGGGAGACACATTTCTGAGGGCAGCAAACGAAAACCGCTCTAACACAACTGGAGGCCGKAAGGAGCTGCTTTTATCTCAGCTAAGAGGGAAGAAATCTATTAGAAAAAAATAAAGCCACTTCTTTTCTGCATTTGTATAATGAGAATTTCTCCTTTTCCCAATCTGGATGGATGGACAAAGTCCTGAAACGTTAATGGCCTTTTCTTTAGTACAAGTTCCCCAACTTCAGCGAATCAAAAGCAAAAAATATTCTCAACTAAATGCCTTGCATAAGCATATTTTCTGCTTTAGCCTATGGTTTTGTGAAGTCTCAGAGACAGACTCTGCAAGGAAGACAACCCTTTTGAAGTTTTTGGGAACCAAAAAAGACTTAACAACATTCCCACCCAAAAAATCCTGTTCTTTTGCTCAAATTCTGGTTAAAGGCACCTCCATTTCAGCAGCTCTACAGCACAATCCGGACCTGGCCATCCTGGCCATGAAGGCTGATGTTATGAAACATCTGAAAGAAGAGAATATCTGCRGGCAACTTGTCAAGTTTTATAACCATAAGGATCTTAAACATATTTATTCTCAATTAACTTACTTAAAAATTGTCAGGAATTTTCACTGGTTTACTCTCAAGGGGACAGTTTAAATCATAACAGAAAAATTCTTCAAAGAAAAATGACAAAATTCAGATTACTTATAATGATAACACATCCTATCATACTAAAAATACACTAGATGCTGTCAGTGAGAAGTTAGATAATTAGAAATATCCTCTGGTGCTCTCCCCAAACTCAAAGTAAACTCAAATACAAAAGGTTATTGTTAAAATATTTTTAAAGGGGAGCTAAAGTATATTGCATTCAGCTCTTAGTCCCAGAATAAATGAAACCACCTACAACCTTATGTTTCTGTCTYCAGATAGTCCTGTCACGTGGCACATGGAAGCTCGGCACCTTTYGGGATCAGGATGCAAACCACATTTTTAAGAGGCTCCTGCCCCAGCACCGTGAGCCCTATATTGGCTCTAGGGTCCCCTGTGCACATCTTACAGGGTGCATGCAGCAAAGTCAGTGCATCCCGAGCAGGGTATAAGGAGGTTAGAGCAGGGTAGAACTGCGTGCTCTCTTCATCTGCCTCCTCCAAGCGCTTAGTGCTTCGGGGCAGAAGCTCCACGAATCTTGGCACAAGTTGGGCACCGCGACGCTTTCGCGTTTGGCATTTTGCAGCAACAAGAGAAGCTGCTAAGACACAGCATCCATCAAACACGCTGAGAGAACAGCTACTTCCCCACATCTGCACGAGGAGCCAGAGAAGTGTTTGTTTTCCCCAATGTGACAAAGGAAAATTGTGCAAATTGTGGTAAGATATATTTACATAGAAGCTTTGGAAAAGGAGAGCAATCATTTCAGCTTCAGCCTAAAGCTGAAAACCTTCACTCTAAAATAAAAAAGTTCCCACTGTGTTTTTGACAATTGCTTCCAAGTGCCTTTATTCGGATGCATGTCTGGGGTACACGATCAGCGTTCATTAAAAGCTGCAAAGTGACAGGTACACAAACTGGCACTCGGCGGCCGCAGCGCCGCTCCCGCAGCTGTAAGGAATAAATGGAGCATGTGCTTCCCGGCGCAGCTGACACCATCCATAACTCCGTACTTGACACTTGGCTGCCTTTAGGAGGGGTCTGTTTTTCAAAAAATCGTTGATTTGCAGAAAAAAAGAAAAATAATAATCAAACTAATGTTCTTGGTAGGAAGGCTTTGAAATGCAGTTATAAAAGAAATGCCAGAAAGAAAAATCCTTCCAAGCAGTAATACTTATGTAGTTGACACTGGTTTAGTGTATGGATTGGGAGCTATTACCRTGCAAGTTCACTTTAAATACTCTATAAGCACACAGGTACGTCCTTCCTGAAGGAAGCATTAGGAGCCAGACAGGCTGATGCTGATGCAGCTGCAGCCAGCGAGAGGTTAAGTAATTGGGAATATCCTCTGGCTGCTATCCCCAAATTCAAAGCAAATTCTTATACCAAAAGCTCCCATTTTCCTGCTGAAAACCCTGCTAGGCCTTACAGTGAGTTTTTGCCTGACAAGTTTACCTCAGGTATCACTTTTCTCTTTTATTATATCAAAACCATGACCGAGGAAGGGTAGGGAAATCACAGCAGTTCACAGTGGGTAGAGGGGCTTAAAAGAGCTCAAAGAATCAGAGGAAATTTCTCCAACACGAGCTCCAGGCATCACATCCTCTCCAAGATGCAGTTTTTCTAGGAAAACTGAATTAAATCAAAGCAAATCAAAAAACCTACYAAGAAATTTTGTCTGACCGCTACTCCTACATGGCAAATCAGTACAAAACCACATGACATCTGGCTGCAGTTTTTCATTGCAGAAAACCAAATGGGCAAAAAMCAACCACTGTTTTGCACTTGTGAAGAAAGCCCCAAGCAGAAGAATAAAATGTGCAATTCAAATATGCTATTCAAAGAAAAAAATGAAAAATATTGCTAGCACCTTGGAGCCTATATATACTAGCATCTGCACTGTGCATTTAAGTCAAGACATAGCAAAGCTGTACGTGTACACAGATGACGGGAAAGCCCAGTTCCTGTCTTGCCCCGGGTGTATTACAAAACCCTGCAATTCTGAAATGCAACTCTCCTCCTTGTAGCAAAAGGAACAAAATGGAAAAGATTTCTCATTTTCAACCCTTCTGAAGATGATAGGTACATATTATTCGTAGAAGTTGTTTTGAAGCAGCAGTTCAGAATAACCTGCCTTCCCTCTGCATTCAGACATCCCTTCCTGGCTCCCATCTCATTACATCAATCAGCAGGTAAAGACAGTGATTATTAGTGATGGACAAGCCCAAGTAACTCAGCTAGAGCTCCCATSAAGTCACCAAATCCCCAGGTCTGCAAATCAGGCTGTGAATATTGTGAGATTGGGCTCCTCGGAGATGTCCCGGCTTTCCCTAGGTTTCTGAACCTCAGGAATGCAGCAAGACAGATCCCTTTTCCTTCTGCAGCACCAGGGACGCAGGCCTGGACAGACACCCACCGGCATGATGTGCAGTCCTGGGTTTCATTTTATGACTTTACTCATTTTCTTAGTAAATTACAAACAGTGGCAAAATAATAAATAAATAAAATACTTAATCATCTGCAAGCAACTTATGTCATTTAGTTGTTGCTTTTTTGGGTATCTTTAAAGARGGATATCCAGTGTTTTTGATAAGCCTGGAAATAACTGAAGTGCCTGACACCTGTAYATGAACTGATTAAACTGAGCAGTTACTGCAAACTGCTGTAAAACTCAAGCCTAACTCTGGCCCCATATAACAACTAAGAGGCACAAACAGTCCTGACGCCTTTAAAATTTACCCAAATATCTGCACGCAGCTTCCTTACTCTAAATCCTGATGTGAGAACAGGCTGAAATATTCCACATCAGACGGTAAAGGGCGTGAAGATCATGGGAATAGTCGGACGATGAATAAGCGATGAAAAGGGCCCCAGATAAGCACGCACAAGTAATTACACCATGCCCAGCAGCAGAAAAACCCTCATACCTCCAATGCTAGCACAACAGCTGGCAATAACTAACAACGTGCAAGCGTTTTAATGTAATTATTTTTGTAAAATTAAAATCAATGTTCATGCAGCAATAACTACTAAATAATACTCAGGAGAAGTCTGGGAAGCCTAAAATCCAGCAACTTTGTGTATCAAAACAAACTACCCAAGCAGAAACAGCTGGAGAGGACTTGAAGAAAAAGGCAATCAAAAAAAACTACCATGTACAGACCGCTGGGGTAAGCTGATCTCATAAAAAAGGGTTAGTACGTACAAGGGTAGCCAAATACTCCATGTTGGACTGCAATTCCACTTAAACCTTCGATACACCACTGCTATTTTAATTTTATACTCATTTTTATTAGTTACACTAAAAATAAATCCCCCACAGCAGAATCAAAAAATAAATTACCGGCCTAACAGAAGCACCACCATGACTGCCTATAATAACCAAGCATATAAATGTACAGTGCACAACATGTCACCTCTTGGAAGAGAAAATTCCCAATTTATCCTCTTGGAGGCAAAAATTCCAAATTTCCCAAGTCACTTCTCATTAAAAAAAAAGTTAAAGCTTAAACTCTCCCTAGCCCCCAGGCCCAGCCACGTGCAGGAGGAGCCTGGGCACCTTCATCTCTATTTATTACCCTAAGCCACAGCRAGGCTTTAAGGGGCCTTTGTGCTGCACTTCCATTAGCACAGGCTTGGCCAGGTTTCTTCCCCCGGCCCCCAGTGACAATTATAAAATATGCCCCCAACCACTTCTGTTTCTGCAAGTACATTTCCCTAATATTTAATTTATAAATCATTTCCCACATGTATTAGCAATAAATGTTTAAAGGCGGCAGACAGGAATACAACAGGAAAGCATAATGCTTGCTGTTTACTAGGAGGCCTCATTAAAAAGGCATCAAGAGCAAGGAAAATAAAAACAACCTTGTGAACCTTTGTAATTGGCCTCGAGAGAAAYGCAGCACTGAGGACATGGACGAACCCCAGCCCGTTCTAGCATCTGGGATTGAACCAAACCGAAAATCTCCTGTCACACTCCGCRGCCTTTAAATGGTGTTTTTTATAATCTAAACAAACACTTTTTCTTTTTTTTCATAATTTTCTTACAWCAGTAATATTTCTACAGGTCGTATTTGAGTTGCTGTGATATGCAAAAACATACTGCTTACAAAGTCACCACTATTTCTTTTTCCCTACATAAATAATTTTATGAGTGTGGTAAAGACAAGCATTTTCATTTAGTTTAACTTTCTCTAAGTTCTGCTGTTGCTCACTTGGTTCTCTCCTATCTGTGTGCTGTCTGGCACAGCCTGTTCCGTACTATTTATTGTTTCATCTATATATATTTGATCTCTTATTTCAGTAATTGCGCAGTCGGTAACTGCATAATTTTAACTTGCTATTTTTAGAATGCACTGGATAAAAAGTCACCATTTTTAGACAATTTTAGCAGGAGTTAATCCATCTCCAAAATGAATAGTTAATTGTAATAGCCTTTCCCTTTGCCAACCAACTTCCATTTAACCACAGCTGTCACTTGCAAAGCTTAATTTTTAAACCAAATGGATCATACTATTTATTACCGAGCAGACTTCAAAATTCATATTTAAACCAAACAGGTCCCAGAGGCTCCTCTCGGATATTTCCGGGCTTCCCAGAAGACCCATGAAAGTTGATTAAACTAAAAATTGCATTTCATTTTCATGTTTTGTTTGCACTTAAACGGAGAAATTTGCAGCTGAATAATAGCCATATATTTTCTGATGTACTTTCATCGTAGCAATAAACATTGTCACGTTTTTCGTCACCCAAAGTAGATAAATTTTACTGCTTCTCTGAACACAGAGTAAGACTTTTGCTTTGTATAAAACTACACAGCAGAAACCAGAACCAGTCATTTCTAATAGGTTTAATTTGTGAGATTCAAAAGCCACAATTATTTGCAGTGTTTTCACTGGAAGAYTTACTTCAATGCATGATAATTTACCTTGCAAAAACTAATTTGGTGTTTTAGAACGCTAAACCTRTGGCTTTATATTTATTGCATTTCTTCTCCAAAGACACAACCAATTAACCTGCACACAGGAAAATTACTGGAATCACCCCTAGGAATGCAGACATGCTGAAAAAGCTCAGCCAGAGCTGCAGCTTCTGCCACTTCACATATTTGCACCACAGTAGTGCCCAGAAGCTCCAGGTTTGCAAACCTAGAAGACACTGAGTCTACTTGGTGTCTCTGGGAATGCCAAAGTCACTCCAGGACAACTCTGGACAAGAGATGGAGCTTTTGCAGTTGTTTGCTGGGAATGTGACCGAAATGCCACACCATTTCCAGCAGAGACCAGAAAACACACGGCAAGGGACGTGGTAGCTCTGGACTCCTACTGCAGCACGGGACCTTCCAAGAACAGGTATTAMTAACTCCCGGTGAACAGCAACTCATATCCTGATTACGTAGGAAAGAGTCAAAATAAATGGGGAAGTTTTCCCCACTGGTCAGCTATACTTTGCAGTAAGCTTGGAAAACTAAATGTCTCTCAAGGCGAACGTGCACGTGCATTATGCTTGGCAATGTCTCGCTGCACAGCTTTCTACAGCTCACAGGTGGAGCCACTGTCCATTAGTGAAATGATTCAGATGATAAAAATACTCTTTGCCAAAGTTTACTCTGCAATTATTTCATCTGAACATCAAATAATTTAGCTGAGGAGGCCAATGGAGAGGAACAGAACGGTCCATAAATTAACCCCRGCAAACATTACTTGGTGCAAGAGAAGTCTGAACATACCTTAAATTGAGACCTAAAGAAAATCCGTTTTACTCCTACAAACACCTATGTCCCAAGTTTGTTTTCATCCATCTAAAACTTTAGTGTTATTTATTGGCAGCTCATGTTTTGAAGAAGTTTGATACTTAAAGCAGGGATTCATGTGGCAAAAGAGAGCACGTGCAAGGGCTTTCCTACCCCAAGTGACTTGGGTTGATGCTGATCTTGGGCGCTGAGGAGGGACCTTGCTCTCTGCAGATCCCCCTCTTCACCCTATGTAGCACCCAGTCCTCAAGACCTTCAGCAGAGCTGAAATGCATGCAATAAAAATAGTTTAAATTCATCAAGAAATGCTGCTCAGGTGTCTTTGTCACATTAAATTACGTAAGACACCGCACAGAAACGTGGCTCACCTGGGAGACTCTATAATTAATGCAGTGCCTCTTCTCACTGGCTGCAGAGGAAGAAAAACGCAGAGATTATTTTCACGTTACCTGTCATCAGAGCATGGTTAGGTGGTTAATAATGAAGGAAATTATTTCTCACACCCAACAAAGCCAACTTTGCTTCCTTTCCTCCTACAAACACCATCTTACACGTCGCACTCAATTTTATCCGCATGCTCAAATAAGCTTGGAATTACCTTTAGTTCTTTGCAAGTGGATGAGGCTCCCACCGCAATCAATAATCCAGACTTTGTCTCAAAGTAATTCTGAAATACAGCGTGCCCCTCGGTAGGAAAGGTGCATGGGAAGACAATCGATTCTGCTGGTTCATGCACCTTTCCTCACCCCGCGGCTTGAGCAGTGACATATTCAACGCACGCTGTCACTATAGTGACAGTAAAATGAGGCTGTGGCATCTGTCTGAGCAAAAATCCCATGAAGAATAACACACATCTGGACCTCTGAGCATTGAGGGGGTTGCAGAGGAAGGGGAAGAGAACACTTTCCTGGGGACAGGCACAGCAGGGAAAAGCTGCTCTGGACCTCGAGGTGTTTGAAACCGTTCCATCAGGAAAGGTATCGTATCAAAAACAGAACTGAAATTATCTGCCGCAGATTTTGTGGCGTGCACATCTGCTCACGACTTTTACCCATCGGATTTCTCAAAATTTAGAGCCTGTGAAAGACACACAGCAAAAAAAGACTGATACAGTGACCTAAAACACACCCCATTTGCACTTGCTCAGAACAGCTGATTTGACACTTCCTGCACCAAAACAGTGCTCAGAGCAACGCCTCAAAGCCAGGGAGAAGATGCTGTAGAATTAAGGGAATCTTGGAGTGGCTGTAAGCAAAAATGAAAACTACTTCCCAAGACCAAGTTATTAAAATGCACACATGTATTGGCAAGTTAACTGAATAGAAGCATGCAAGAGACAATATTAATAATTTCCCCAGGGAAATCATAATTTGCATATCCAAAATTCAAGTAAGATCTACAACAAATAGAAATATGGAAAAAAAAAAGATTTCCAGTTTTATGTTGCAGAACCACCTACCAAATGCCTCACTAAGAAACACAGCCATTAAAAAATGCATACAAGCAGGGTAGGAACTTACACAGTTCCTTTAAAATTTACTGCAGACTAATTAATTTTCTGCAAACCAGTATTATAGGTGCTCTTTTGTCACTGATCAAATGCTCTTTAATAATCTTGCCTGAACTCTCTGTATCAACAGATGGAAGCAAAATGGCTTCTGTAAATCAGAGGCAAGTGACAGTAACTAGATCATTTTCACAGTGGCCATGAAACAATCTCAGGTAAAATTCACATTAGAATTTCATTAGCGTTTCTCCCTGAAATATTGCTTTACATAAGTCTTGCAACATTCCAATTAATATTCACAATGCAGAAAGTTACCTAATCAGTTAATATCCTCTCCAAAGCTGTTTCTGAACTAAAACTCTTTAAAAATAGGTTCTATTTTGTAATAGAGACTTTTCCCTTATTGTAACTTCTTTTTTGATATGGAGAACAGTACTGCAAAAGCACTAAAAATGCTCAAATGAAATTTTAGAATTGGAAACATGAATGTTGAGGTATTTTTCTATTACACTTAAATTTTGCAAGATGATATTCAATTAATCAGTGACTTCACTCAGCTTTGGAAGTGCCAAAGGCAGACCACATCCAAAAAAGACAACGTTTTTGTACAGCCCTAAGCGTTTGCTTCAGACACAGAAATGATTTAAAAAACACAATCCCCTTTTTTCCCCCCAGATCATTTAAATCAGGACTACACATTCTCTCTGAGCTTCCAACACCRCTAAGAGAAAAGCTACCACAAATCCAACACCACACGTGCAGTACAGCAGCACTAGAGAAGGAAAAGTTTACTTACGGTACCAGATGCTTTTGTATTTGGTAATTGTTTACCTACTTTAGCTTAATTTCAAGCCTCTTAGGGCAGATTTCTTCTTTTCCCCCARGACAAGCAGGGAGAGCCTTTGCTCGGCAGACTTGCTCCTTCGGCAGCTGCTCTCTCCTTCGCTGCTGCTTCGCAAAAGGAAGAGCTTCGCCGTCTCCCCAAGTCCAAACCCCGAGAAACCCTTATGTATCCATCGCTTTGAAATTGTTTCACAGGCAAGGAGAAGAAGAGGAAAAAAAGCGCACTTCCTTACTTTGTGTTATATTTCAGAAAGTTTAAATGGTCTAATATCCTATTCCTTTTCAACATACCACAAAGTGCTAAATGGTAAGAATTACATTACTGCCACGGCTTAGATTCTGACTGATAAGGTGAGCCTCTCAGTGACTTCTGAAAGAGCTGTTGCTATCCTGGTCTAGCAATTAATAATTCATGGCGCCAAATTACAGCTCTAGAAGGATACAGCCATTTTTACTAGTTCTTTCATATTCCTCTGATTTATGTATGGCTAAGTAGGAGACTGAGCAAAGGAAAAAATTAAAACTTAACACTTCAGGTTTAAAATTAAATCACTTATTGCACACTCACAAAGGATGGATGGGGTTGCATAGAAGCAATACTTCTTTTGAGACAAGCACATGTACAAGATTTCTCAACACGCATCCATTTTACTACATAAAAATAGCTTTTGCAGCTACTAAGACTGTGCATATTTAAAGTTGATAGCATTTAACTGCTAATGAGACTTTTGGCATCATGGGAGCGATGCACAATGCATTAATATTTCTACCACCTTCAGAACAGCCCTTCTTTTGGGCCATTGGTAATGAATGCACCATGTTCTCTCCTCATTAAAAGGACATTTTTATTGATAGATCTAGATCCACCTAAAGACAAGGATCAGTAAGGGAACTTATTGCATTTTTTTTCCTCATAGAAATGAAGAGGATTATTCATAAACCCATCTCTTTCTCTAAGCTGACATTTTCAGAACAAATCCCATTTTTGGAAATCTAAGGACACAGAGCTTGATATTACAAAGAATGCGCTTGTCCAAAGCAACAGGCTGGTAGCATTGTCAGCACCTCGTTCTTCTAATTCCTGGTTCAAGGACACTTTGATGAGCACATCGGCCTCACGTTTAAACCACGTCAGATAAACTCTGCCCAGAAGAGCTGTACTAGTTTTGTCTGCATTTCTTGTTGCACAATTTCTACTTTTAAACTTTGTTATTCCCATTTAAAAGAATAATTACCGTGACTTAATGGTTTGCTAAACATCTACCTATACACAGCACTATAGCTTCAGACACATACCTAGAACTCCTAGCAAGAGCCTCCTAAATTTCTGCATATTCTCCTCCTATTCTGCCCTCCACTTTGTTCTCTTATCTTCTTCAGCACACTTGCTCCGGTTGTTTGCTGCTTTATCTGAATAGATGCAGGTCTAACATCACTGTTGTAATGCTGCCATCATGTCCACTGTTATGACACGCATGCTGAAATTAAATTCTTAAGCTAAAATGCTTCTCTGATATGGTTTAGCTGCTGGAAGCCTGTAAGAAACCTGGTTTGGGAGCTAAAGGTCAGATAACAGACATTAGAATTTGATTAGCTACGTTTTCCAAAGCTACAAAACATCCTGAAACAACGATACATCTTCAGTGAAAACCTAATGTTTTGGAGAACTCTTATTGTTTACGAGATTCATTTGAAGTACACGTTTTGGCAACACTACACACTCTTTGAATTTCTAAAAGGTGCCTCACTGCTTATACTCCTGGCTATTTGTTCAGCCTTCATTTTGCATATCAGAAATAAAAATCTTAGAAAACCTAATTAACACAGTTAGACTGTTTAATGTTTTAAGAACAAAACAATAATAAACTAAACTGGTGCCAGGAAGAGGCTTCTTTCTTTGGTTCTGAGGAAATTATACAAGGGCAAAATTTTCATTGGCATTTAAATAATGAGGGTATTAAATTGAAATATAGCTTCCTAAGTGCCCAAGTTACTTTGAAAACTGCTCATTCCATATCATACAGATCTAAGCACTTCACATCACCGTTGTTTAGATCTTATCTGTATTTTGTGCTCCTATCGTATTCAAGAGGAAGATGCACAGTACCCTAGTTGCCATGTTTGCCCATGTTGCACAGGAGTATTTACATCTACAAGCACGCTTGGATACATGCAGCAGCAAAAATGACCTCACCTGCTTTGCAGTAGACTGTTCTACCGAAATATCAAATGGTCCATAAAAACCTTCAACCAAACAACCTCACCAAGCTGCTGGAAAGCCACCAGAAACCAGCATCCACTGAAGATGCTTGCCAGACATGTTATCCCTAACATTAACCAGTAATTTATTTCATTCTACATGAAAAACCAAAGAGAATTATATTTTGAGTATTTGTGCAGGTCCTCCCTTGTCAAGGGCATCCAAACTGCTCTCTGGAAAACTCCGTTTTGTTCAGACACCTCTCTTCTTTACAACACCTATTTTGCATATCACAAACGAAAACCTTGGAAAACTTAATTGCTGCTGCTAGACTGATTAATATTTCTATATTTATCCAGGAGCTTATTTTTATATTAAGCCTGGAAAAAACAGTCTGCCAGAACCCTATGACATTCAACAAAAGCAAATGCAAATTCCTGTGTTTGGGAAGGAATGATTCCTGCTAGAAGTGGAGCATGGCTAGAAAGGTCCTGGGGCAGCTTGGATGGACCTGCTGGACCTGCTCAGGCCAGGGGATAGAGAAGAGGACCTCCAGATTCCTGACAACCCAAGCCGCTCCCGTTTCACATACAAACTGGATGTGGCAAAGCTTGGGACTAGGGCTGAGCAGAAATTGGAAGTTCCCAGCCACATCTAGGCATGTATAAGAAAAGACGGTGACACTCACTGCCGAGCAGTTCAAAGAAATTGAGTTCTCTCTTAACTGCATCTATTATTTTGATATAAAGTAACAATTTGATTTGTTACTAACAGCTATCTTTTACCAGACCGATGGATAATTCAGTGTGAGAGAGGCTTGTTGACATTAACAGGAGTCAATGATGCTCAGCACATGGAAATATTCTGCACCCTGGGGCACTTTTCAGAACTTCAACCAAGCTTTTAAATCCAATTCTGGCACAGCGGTTGGCAAGTATCTGACTGATCTGATCACTCTGTAAAGTGACTACAGAGAAGTAGCAGGTTAGTGTTAATTTATCGCAATTGAGTTTTTAAATCAGTGCAGTTTGCACTGGTTGTGAGCAATCTGAAACATTGTTTTTGTCTTCTGGAAGGGCTCAGAGTGCAATATAATTAGAGAGTCATCACGACTAATAGAGAAAAATGGTAGGGGATAGTTTGGAAGAAGTATGACATCGTTTTTGTAAAGTAGAAGCATCACATAAAATCTCTTGCGAGAAAGAGTGACCTTATCCTCAAATAATCTAATTCAAGGTGAATTTAAATGCACAAGTTTATCAAAGACTTTCTCCTCAGTGACAATTTTGTTTATAACTCCTCTTTTTCCTGCGGATTTAATACATCTAAGCGTGCGCCGTATCTCGCATGTGCGGAAGGCAGCCTCGCTTTTCAATTCACACAGCCTAATAACTAGAGCTTTGCAACTGTGCTTAGCTCCACTTACTGTGAAGAAAGATGCAGATGTCCTTTTAGAGAGCCCCGATAAACACTCATTTTCATCAGCCTGCACAAATACCCTGCAACCTGTACTGTGTACCATTTCTTTACCCGCTGTTTACATAAATTTCAAGAGTTCCAAAGCCCAAGATTTTCCAGACCATGGAGAAGACTGAGGTGCACACTGTAAAAATTTCAATAGTAAAGATCATATTTTCCAAGTCCCTCTCAGCATGAGAAACTTACATCGTAAATATATGTATATATATGTGCAAATTTGCCACCTAAATAAGCCAGTAGCTATAATATAACAATAATATACTAGAGTAACTGCACCATTAAAGAAATATTTCTGAAAATAGTAGCTTTGAAAAGTTAGGACAAATTTCTAATTATTTTAATGGAGGAATGATTTAAATGGCCTTCCATTATTCAAAACCCCAAATTAGCAATAAGGAGAACTGTCTATTCTATTGGCTAAATAAATCAACACAATGGAAAATGAAAATATTACTTTCACTGAGAAGGTAAAAGCAAGGTCAAAACAGAGATGACAGGAAATAATCAAAGATTTGTATTTTAAAACACAGCTAGTGTTCCCAAAACCACTTAAACATGATTTTGCTTTTTCCTTTGACAAGGATCATTGTTCCCTACCAGTACTAGGGTTACAAGGCACTGCCTTGGCCTTCTAGCTACAAAACACCATCTTGCAGAAAATGCTAGAGAACACAGGAGGAGATCTCTACAGCCCATTAAACTCTGCTCATATCTCTAGTTCATCTAACCACACAAAAGGAATTAATCACTTCTTCATATCTCAGGTATTCTTATAAATATACACACAGGTGGCACACACCTCCCCACCTCTAATCTGTAACTAGAGTTGCTGTTCTGGAGTAAATGCTGTGAAAGCCTTTTCCAATTATAAACCTAAAGGACCCAACCCATGCATATAGGTACGTACAAGTGGTGAGCACGTGTGTGTGGGATTCAAACACGATGTCTTGTGAGCACAGAAACTTTCGTTTCATCTAATGCATTGACTGCATTGAGAATGCTGAACTGTACTTGGACTATGACAGTGTTCAAGATTCTATGTTTCCACTAAGGTGTAAATTAAATTTGAGTGAAAGGAATACAATCAAGCTGAACTAAAATTTACCTGTTTTTACAGTAAGGATATGTGGGGGGCACATCTGCTTATACAGTACTGCAGCTGAGAGATAAATCTGAGCTTTTAACACGTTTTCATCATAATTTTTAAATTGGTAACAACCATTTATAACTGCCGATAATTTCCATTCAATCTTGTCTTTGATGAGAGTCTAGAGGAGTAGACTGCAGCATCTCCATTATTAACTCTTAAATATGGGCAGGGTTGGCTGTCAGCTGACCCCCGTATTGCTAAGGGAGCATTAGGCAGACTGGCAAACATTCAGTTTGAAATGAGTACTGAAAATTTCCTCTGTCAGATGAATTTTTAATCTGTTTATAATCTGTTGCCTCTAAACAGAAACCCATTTCTTCCCTTGTATCATTTTCTGCATCAATGCCACGCCATGCAGCTAAAAAACATACGTCCAAGAAGAAGAGTGGATTTTTCTAACTGAAATGCCTAAGAAATTGACCTGCTTATAACTCAATCTACAGTTTTTCTTACCAGAACAACTCCAAAGCAATTCCTCATTGCCAAACGAAACCGAGCACTGCAAAAAAAGCCAAACAAGAAAACCTACTGCACCCCATAAACTTTCTTCCCAAAACCATTACAAAATGGGGTGCTAATCTGTTCAGAAGGATTTTAACTATTTATGTTTTACTACAAGCAATAGCTTAATGGATGCTACAACCTTGGAAATACTCGGCATGGCAGCGATCTATTTGAAACAGGAAGAAAAAAGGGTGTTGTGGAGGCAGAGGCAGCTCCTCACTCACATACTGTCCTAGCACTCCTCGAGAATATCAGATATGCAGAAATTAGGTTTCCTTCCACATCCCCTACCATGTCTGGCAGGCTCAAACATAAGTAAATTAGCAACAAACAATTTAGCCACTACAAAGAGCTTTGCAATAGCTGTCTTACTCTTGTACTACAAAGTACACAGCATTTATTTTCTTTCAAAAGCTACAAAAGCTGAGAAAGAAGATATGTGCTTAGGTTTCATTATGATTATTTATGACCTGTTTTAAGTATCTGATTATGCAGCATTCACAGGAGTCAGACTTCAGTCAAGTTTCTCCTTCAGGACAGAGGCGTGATTTTAGCTCCCGTTTGAGCTGTATATGCCACGTTACCTGAATTCCTGTGCTGAACCTTGAGTTGCGGATAGCATTAACAGAGAGAGATTTTGTATCTGGACACCAAGGACACCAGCCTGACCCTTCTCATCACATAGCCAGGGAAAAACCTGCAAGTCGGTGCAGTAAAACACATTCAGCAGCCACCCTAATGCACAAGCACAGACAAAACGGAGGCTCTGCTCAACTTCCTCTTAATGTAGTCGACATTAGGGCACAACTTGGTATTTATGTCACTGATGCTCAGATAAGGAACTACCCAATCCATTTGGCACCTATCAGATAGCAGGGCTATCAGGGTAAAATCTTGATCTGCTCCATGCAACACCCCTGGATAGAATAGCGGGAATTCAAGCACCGCAGCAGCACTTTTCTATTTTAGTTACTTCAGTGGTGCAACAACCTTCTATCAGCATTTCACCTAGATGAAATGCAAAGAGCAACCAAGAAAGGAAATCAGCTCAGCAGCCAAGCAGGCAGAAGAGACATTACCAGAGTTGGGTCTCCAAAATCATTTTGTGACAGATGCAAACCATGAATAGAGGAGAGGACACAGCTCTGATGAGAAAGGAGCGCCCATGAAACAACATAAGTTTCTACATTGCAACCAAATTTAAGACCTCCTTCCTTGCTGATATTCACCACATTCATCACTCATCTCCTGATACATGAATGTTTTATTATGATCTTTCTTATTGTAGGTCATATTCTCATTGCATTTAAAGATGCTCTCTAAAAATACTGAATGGGAGTCTATTAACGCACAGTTATTGACATGTTTTGGCATCAATGGGGCATGACCCAGGAGCAGGCTCAAAGAGCAGGAGTACCAACAAGGCACCAACAGAATAAGATTCTGGCTGTGTAGGAGAAACATCTCCCATTCCCTTTGCTGCACCTAGGCCAGACAGCACTGCAGCTCACTCAATCTAGATACCAATATATTAATACGTCCAAGAAATACAATGACATGAGTGATACACTCTTGTGTTTTACAGCAAGTCATATCATTTCATGGAATTTTGAGAATGGCATATGCTTTCTGCAGTTTCATATTATGAAAACAGTGTTAAAGACTCCAAAAAAAAGAAAGGATCAACTAAGTCAGAACTTCACTGTCAGCAATCTAAGTTCTGATTCAAAGACAAACTACTTTGCTTGGAAATATCTGGTGCTGTTTTTCTGAAGCTTCTGGTTCATTCCTCACTAGAAATACTTTGGACCTGGCTCTAAGCCTTGACATAACATATTCACTGGAATAATAAAATCTAACAGACACCTCAACTCCCAAATTTCAAGGCCCTTAAAGAATTATAAAGATGCAGGCTGGAAGCTTCCACATCCCTTTGGGTAACTTAAGGTCTTGCCCTTTCCAAAGTGACCTGGCACGATGACAAAGAGTTCAATCCTCTCATTTTTATAACTGCTCTGATCTTTTGTTAGTTGTATAAAATTTGACAGTACTCTCATCTGAACAAGAAAGAGAAGGGCTGGCAGAAATATCCAAATATTAAACTCTAGAATGTATACTAAAATCAATTTGCTTATTACTTTGATATTCTTACTGAAACTCAGATTTAGATCTTCATTTACCGAAGTCTTTTGGGGTAACACTTTACAAAATTTAGTCTTTAAAACTGAACTTAAATATATCTGTGAGAAAAAAAAGAAAAAAAAAGTCTTTTGTTCCTGTACAACAGTAATCAAAATCAGACACACAAAATAATGTGATTGTTATGAGTCTAGACAACTTTATTTTCTAGGCAAAATAATCCTTCCTACATAAAAATATTAATTATTTTGCATCAGGAAAAATGAATCCTGTTCTAATTATAGCAAAAAAAAAAAAATCATTATTGACTAAAATGTCATTTTAAGAAAGACATTATGGAACCAAAAGCTCATTTCTGCTTTTTCCAAATTAAGCTCAAAAAATTTTAAATTGCAAGTAAAACGCCATATAATGTATCAGAATTAATCTCCAATAATAGTAACTACTTTATATTGGTACAAACAAACTTTATCTTAATTAGATTGACCTTTAAAAAGCTTCTCAGGCATCTGAGAAATGTAAATACTTCAAAGTATGATTCACTCAAATTCCTGGTTGCAAAGACAGAGCTATAAAAGCTCTAAAGCACAGGACTTGGGCCAGCTCCATCCCTTCAGCAGTTCTGCACAGCTCCACGCAGCCGGGTCCAGCAGGGATTTGATGTGCACAAGAGCACAGGAGCAATTTGGACACTATTTCCATCTGCAAGACTGTGAAATGCAGCATGAACTGCAGCCAACAGGTACCTGCCACACAAACAAGCTCTCAATGAGGTTAAGATGAAGCTGCTTCGCTCAACCAGGAGAGAGACAGTTCACATTATTTGCCACAGACCATGAATGATCTTAAGATTTCTAGTGTTCAGCATGAATATACAGACTGGGACACATCTTTTCCTACACAAATCATCCCCATAGGCTACCCTTGATGCTTTCAAGGGCAGGATAATGTTTAAAAGGTCCCATGCCTAAGAATCACATCCACACGGATATCACAAATGTTCTAATGCAAAACTCCTGTCTTCTTTCATTGGTGCCAGTTGCTACAATGAGGAAGCGATACTGACATAAGGGGATTTATTTCCCTGGTTTATGATGCTGTTTCACAGCATGCGAATCTCTGAGCATAAAGGAGCTCACGTCCCAGCGTGCAGACTTGTGATGTCCTGTGTTCTCTCTGCCTCTTCCTCTCGTGACCACTGGAGACTAGCAAAGGAATAACTAATAGATGATCTTATCCAGCAAGGGGCTGTGTACAGGAGAGCTGTGGAATTTGGCACAAGAATGAAAATGAACAGCAATAAAGAGAATAAGGAGATTTTATCTGAAAATGAGAACAACAGCAAATGAACTACATATGTGTGTATTGTACCGAAGCATAGGAAAAGCAGTGTATGATCCTTCAAATCATTACCTGGACACTGTGCATACCATGACAAAACTCAAGATGATCTTCTTGCTAATATTCCTGTCCAGGTTGCCTGGTACATGCAAACCACCCACCAAAGGCAATTCATACCCCAAAACACCTCCAAAACCAGCATAACCCACCAAGACGGAGCAGCACCGCAGCACTCACTGGGACTTGCTTTGACCCAGTCCCACCAAAAGGCCCATTCTGCCTCATCCCTGTAAGAAGCTCATCTTTGGTTTCTAATTTCCATTACTAGTGTGCTGCAGTGGGTTCATAATGTGACAATAATCACAGCAATAAAATGATTAAAGATACATGATTAGAACTTCCTCGTAATTCAAATCTTACTGTACAGGCGGTGAGGAGTAACAGAAACACTGGCAATGCTCTTTGCCTTCAAATGCGTTTTAACTGCATTTAACTCTCTGGCATAAATTCAAACTTCCAGTTAGTGTTGGGGTGCACATGCAGGCATGATCTCCCCCACAACTTAACTTCTTACTGAAGTTAACAGAAAGGTATGTTAAAGCCACAGTTCTCTTTCCATACTGATAATGAACAGTTAAGTGAAGCCCTTACTCATCCTACAGTCTTCTACTAACTTTTTTTTTCCCCCCCCTCTAGGGCTCAAACAAAAATCTGTGGGCCAAAACCTGGTTAAAAACTACAAAAACTACAAAAAAAAGAAGTTTGGCTGTTTCTCCTGTGGAAACGTGCATAAAATCCATACTGGACTTGGCCCTATCCAAAATCCCACTACCCTTCCCTATAGAGTACACCCACCACTATAGGCACTGCTGCTCACCCAGGCCATACTTCCAAGGCTTGGAGCTCTGCAAGGTCTCCAGCTGCTCTTCTGGCAACTTGTTTTTTTCTCCTCTGTTCATCTACTTCTTTCTAGAAGCTTAGTAGAGATTTGACAGGTATGAGATCCCTGGGGTTTTAGAAAAGGAAATCCATGTAATCATTAATATATTGATTCTTTGATTCTTCTTGTCACACTGGGGTGGTTTTGGAAAGGACCAATCTCCATTTTAACAGATCAGCTCTGGCAGTTCCAAAACATGCACCAGTGTCTTAAGTTTTGCAGGAGTATAACTTTGCAAATATAAAACCAATAAATATCAAGAAATGCTGGCTTCGGTGAAGAATCCCTATGTATTTCTTTTTTATATACTTAGCTAATTTGTTTTAGGTACTATCAGTTCTGATTAATGTGTATGATGCTGAAGAAAATGCCAGCTTGACTGCATTAGGCTGCTGTGAATCACTCATCCTACATCTTTATGAGGCTCTAACAGAAGAGCTCACGCAATAGAGAATTGCTCATGCAACTGAGGAAAACAAAAGTGAAAACCTGCAGAAAACCATAGGCAATGCAGCAGCACAGCAGCACCACCCAAAGCAGAGTCCGTGGAGATTTCAGGCGGATTTTCAGTGTGCCGTCCCTCAGTTCCACTCTACCAGCTTCCACGCTGGGAAACACAAATCATCACGGTGCAAGAGCAGGGTTCAGACGTAGCTCAAATTTGCACCAACAATCTCCAACCAACAACTGTTTTGACTTGTTCTCGTATCATTCTGTGCAACTTTTTCAAAATAGCACATGTGGGCAGCGCAACACGAGATGAATCCACAAAACATCAGCTGTGCAAGACGCATGGCACGATATACTTCATTAACCCACACATCCCGTTGGGTTATTATCGCTAAATAATAATTCCTGCACCTGCAACTCATTTAAAAACAGATACAGAGAACCGCCAAAGCAGAATATAAAGAGCCCTCTGATTCCATACTGTGGTAAATTGCTGGTGCTGAGAATGATCTAGAAATCAGTCTCTCATACATGAGCAATTCTTCACTCCCCTGCCCTTCCGCTGCCAGAAATGGCCCTCTGCTCTCCATCTCACAGGCTCTCCATGAGGCTGCCAAGTGCCAAGACCAGCTGCTGAGTGGCAATGGGAACAACCCAGGTAGGTCATCCCCAACCCTTGCATAGGCCTAGGTCAGCAAACACATATGCAATTTTCTTAAAGCACGTGACACTACTGCTGAGTCACATGGGGCTGCTCAGGTTATATAATATATAATTAAGATGAAAATGCAGGAAGGCAAAACTCTCAGAACTAGCCGTTTACAAGAGCACACAGCAGCCTTTGCTTGAGGAGCACAGCTTCAATGCTGTGGGACCTCAACTGTCTGTTTCTGCACCATGCCCACCACAACCTTCATAGAGGCCACAAGGATGAGAAAATCACCTTGCTTTTAGTGTTCCAGGCAATGTTTTTATATATACAGAGGTGACAAATTTAAGAGGTATTTTACAGACTACTTAAGCTTCTTTATTTGCTTGTGAAGACTCAAAAAGGCTCAAAATAGCCCATCACTTTTAGAAGAACCCAAAGCTCAAACAGCTGAAAAAGCCAAACACTAAAAAGGTTTAAAATATGGTCAGTTTACAAAATATTATCATTGCAATTCAAATATGGGAACACAGTCTGCAAGGAAGCCTATTACCACTAAATTCTGCTTCAATTGCACGAAAATATCAATTTGCGTTGAATTTTCAGCTGGTGCAAAAAGTACTGAAAAAAAGGATTCAGTTCCTCACTGTCATAAACTCAGATGGGGCTAAGGTTTATATAAGCTAATCACAGGACGAGATTGCTCAAACATCTCACATCTGTGTAGTAGTTTTTGTCCATGAACTTCTTAAAGAATTCATCAAGCAATATATGAAATATAAATCTTGAGTTCAATTTAACTTTGGACTATAATAGTAAGTCCATACTAAGTTTATTAGCATCATCTTGTCCCTACCTACAATAAATATTAAGACACCGGACTCTGTGATAGAAAACTCAGTAAAACAGAAATCCACAGCCTTGGCAGATTCCAGCAGAAGGGATCGTGTTCATTAGCATTCCTCCTTGTTCAGATAATAGAGGCTCGCTGTAAATTACTGGTTATTGTTGAATTAAATGGTACAGAACTGATTGCTTCTGGGTGCAGCATCAGACTTCATGCTGCTATTTAACCCCATTCTCCTAGTTGCCAACACAGGCTGGAATAAATTGCTCGTGCAATGCTGAAAAAAAATATATGCTTTGGTATTACCAAAGAGAGGAGAGATGCCCTGCAGGAAAGGAAAGCAATTGCCCATTTTTTTGAAAAGGAAGAAAGATGACAGCTCGAGCACCCATGGAGGAGGCAGCACCTCTGCACCACAAGGGTGGAGGTGGGAGGACGAGCATTGTAAGGGACAGAAATCCAAGGTGTCACTTACTGAAACTATCCCAGCACACCTTCAGTATTTAATACAATTTGTTTATGTGATTTGTCCAGATGCTGCTGCTGTTTCACACGTTTATGTTTTCATGTTTATTAACTCCATAAATACAGCCTATGGCCACACACAGGGACAAAGATTACAACACCTCATCTTGTTGAGGTTCCCTGGCTTCCCCTTTTAACAAGGACCAGGTGCAAGGTAGGACTGTAAACTGCAAAAATGAAAAAGCTACTTSAACATGGTAATAATCCTCGCCTGGGCAGTGACTCACTAACACCCTGAAATATTCTGAAATTAGACATAGGGGAAATGAATCAAACCCCATCAAAATTAATGGGAAAACTCCCACTTAGTGCTCTGCAGTTTGAATGCAATTTTKGAATTCTCCAAGTCCTTTATAAAGTAAAAGAAGAATGCCTCTTTTGCACCAGATGCGCTTCCATCCCTTTGGTACTAAAAGAGATGACCAACTGAGACTCTAGACGTGCAAGTCTCTTTGCATGATAGTATTAAGTCTCTGGTTGACTCTTCCCACTGGGTTCATCTTTTCTTTTATCCTGTCTTGGTCCTTTACCATATAATAAAGATTAATTTCAAATTTCTGCTGATCGTATGATCTTGTATTTCATGAGCAAAAGCTTCTTTTATGGGAGACACTAATATTCACATTGGCAATCCTTAATATCCAACTTTCAGAAAAGTTTAATAATTTCCTAAACCCTCCTGATTTTGTCACAATGAGTCGTATTCAGGACAACATATCTACTCGTCTTGGGCTGTCACTTACCTTGAACCTCGCCTGTGTAATAAGCACTAGTCAAGTCTCTTATTACGTCACTAATTGCAATTTCTTTTCCTACATTTTGTAGCAGAAAACTTCCAATAATTCAGACCAAAAACATGGCACAGGAGAGGAGCAGTATGAAACCACTTCCCCATTTGGGAGTTTCCATGTAGTCCATTACCTTTCATCCAACAGTGAACTTTATAAGTAGAGAGAGTGAATTAAGTACCTTTTATTCCATGCTTTTCACAACCTGGAATTACACCCACTTCTGAAATGGACAGATTTTCCTTACAGGGTCAGAGAGGGGGAATAATATTGAACTCTGAACATAAATTGTTTCCTTTGAAGCTCTGCTCCATTTGCCAAACCAGTTAGTGTTCCTTCTTCCCGAAGCGCAGATGCAGACAACCCCACTTCCAGAGAGGGCTCTCCACAGCAGGAACCCAAGGAAAGTTTCAGTAAAGAGTTTCTTAGATTAAAATTTCTCATTTATACATAAGAATTTGAAGACAAGAAAAATTAAATGGGAAAATACATCAATGACCAGGATCCTCAAAGGAGGTCAGAAAAAAAAATATTTTTGGAGACGAGCTTTTTCTTGGTAAAGTTTAGAAAAGATAATTTGGGCCCAGAGGAAAGAAATTGGCCAAAGATAAACAGTAGTTTTCTCCAGAAGCTCAAAATAGATTAAAAAAATCTATTTAGCTGAATAGCCTGAATACTGTAGTGTATGGTACAGAACTGACATGAGGGTTCTCATGCCTTCAGAGTGGCAAACGTAACCAGGAGAGAGCAAAACTAGGGATATGTGAGCGTCGCAGCCAGATGCCCTTCCTAACAACTCAAACAGGTCATTCTGAAGATAACATAACAGGAGACTAAAACCCATACTTGTCTAGCCCTCTTTTCTCAAGGTTTGTTGAACTGCAACAGAATTAGCAGTTCTCCAGATGACATATCATGCTCTGAATGTCAAATCTCTGGTGATTCTGTACAGATAAAAACGCTTTGAACCATGTTATAAATATTTTGTTCCTTAAAATATTTAATAATCTGCTAATTTTTTATTCTGCACTGATCAAGAGATTTCAGAGAACCACACAGCAACATTTCTGTAACAAAGTTGTTAGCACAGGGCAGAGTTAACTTGGAGCCGGGCAGCCGTGGTAGCTTTGATCTCCCTTTTGTTTCATTGCCATTAGCAATGAAGAGATATTTTTTTGCCTGGGTTGAGTATTGATGAGGGTAAGAGGATTACTCTGTAGCTGCATCCTACCACCTGTTCTCCTGATCCTTGGCTTGCACGGCTCTCGGTGCATTGTACACACACCCCAGGCTCAGTTATTGCAAACACTGATAATCTTTCGCTTCCTTAAGGCTTGTTTCCATCTTATTTGAAGATGGCTGTAATTACTCATCTTCTTTTAAAGCCTAATTTCTTTTTAGTTAAAGTCAACTTTCATCTCATTACTAATCTTTCTTTTATTTCAAAGGAGACTCTAAAGTTAATGAGTGAGCAATGATATCTGTAAAAAATATTTAATTGCCTTTTTTTTATGAAAAGTTTTAGTTTGTCTTCTGAGTAACTCCAGCTCCAGTGTGACACCAGCATTCAGGCAAATCCATCACACCCCTTTCCTCCTGCTTGCTGACAGGAAGAGGGTTTATATCCTGGCGTCAAAGATCCTGTCTCTTTTTGCCATTTTATTTTCCTAGCATTCCCTCTCCCAGTTTCCCCAGTACTGCTGCAGATCATTGACAATGGTTTATTCCACCCTACACAATTTGCAGGGTTGGGACACCAGCCTCAGCACCTCTAGCAAAGAAAATGCTTTTTCTTCTCTAAAGATTTCTTCTGGAGGGAACCGAGATGTGTTAGTGACTTTTTGTCCTCCCGTTCTAATGACTCAGTATCTAGGTCTGTCTTCGTGTACTGAGCTCACCTCCTGATAATTATTTTTATATCAGTCGCATAAGTTACATATTGGCAGGTTACATATGCAATCAATGAATCAACAGTTAACCTTGAGGCTGAAACTGCCCAACTTTTAGCCATTATTTTTCCACTTGCAGCAGATAAGACCAGAGATGAGGAATGCAGGTCTCATCTCTATCAGGATCCACCTGCCCTGTCTCTCTTCCTGAGGCCTGAATCCCATTCTTTCCCAGGTACATCTCCAGAGGCTAAAATTCATCTCACCTAATTTTAGAGAGCTCAGGTGGCTCCACAGACTCTAAATGCTCTCAAAGGAGCAAGAGAGGCTCCTGCAGACCTGCTCTCACCCACGAGTACAAACCACATTGAGGTGTCTGCGCCACTGCCTTTGGAAAGCTGTAAATATCCCCCGTGAGCCACTCGCCGAAACTAAGACAAAAATACATCACAAAAGGCTGACTCTAATGCACTGTAACTTAAATGAGAGTCTGTACATGGCCAGAAGAGCTTTCTATCATTAACCTTTAGAAACAAATGCGTGAAGAAATAAGCTTGCCAGAAGAAAATCACGACTCAGAGTAAGAAAATTTGATGAAAAAYAACATACTGCATCTATGCAATACTAACATGTAGACTGAAATGTAGTTGCAAATTCCCTCTCTGCTCTAATTCATCACCTTTAGTGGATCTCTGTTTTACCAGGAAAAAGTTCTGCATCCCCCTCCATATCAATCTTCTGTAAGATTAAATGTTTCACATCAAAAATTATCACAGACCTGAAGTTGACTGGTTATCTGCCAGAAAGGTAGTATTTTAATTACCAAGTTAATTATCATCTCCATGGAACACAATTTCCTAACCTGATGCAGTTGTAAAGCAGGAAATGAAAAGTGGAGGCAGTGCAGAAACCACATAGTCTGCACAAAGGCTTCTGCGTGACTAATTGGTTTGAAATTTAATCAGTTAATCTTATCAAAAACATGAAACAAGTATTATCTTAATTAACTTTTACAGTATCTAAAAAGGAGGAAAAAACAATCTGCTATAGGGGAAAACAAACTCATAACTAAAAGCAGAAAGGAAAGTGGAGTGGGATACAAATGTGTTCATTAAGCTCTACAAAGCTCAGCCTCCCAAACCTCTGAAGTTTCCTAATAGTCACGAATGTACCAAACTTCGCAGAAACTGCAGCTTATGATTGATGAATTTTTTTTTTCCAGTCCTTACCTTTAAAAGTCTTCACCTCTGAGCTGATTATGCAAGACCGTGTCCAAAGGAGGACAAGGATTGTATATGTCATCAACACTGCTCCCTTACGTGGCACTAATGTTTCTTAGAACTATTTTCACACTGGAGAATCGAGTGTCCTGTCTACCTGAGCATGCAGGAAGCTTTGAAAGGCCTCCACACTTTAAGTCCTCTCTTTCAACAAAGCCAACTGCTCAACATAGTTCTGAATAAAGAAAGTAAACACTTTAAAATCAGATATCGATGCTAGTGTTGGAGCCAAATCAAATTACTTAGGAGTAAAGTAAAAACTGTTCGTTTTTGTTTTGACAGAAGGGCTTCCAATGTTTCCAAACATAACTTTTGATAAGGATATAATTTCTATGAAATTAGAAGTCAAAATTACTGTTTGTACTTATTTTGTTTCAGTTATGTCACGATTGCATTTTCATAAAATAAACCTCGCTTTGATTCCTCATCAGTACAACACAACTTCAAAATACAAGCCCTTATTATCCAAATGAAGAATAAATGTGATATTTTTGTATCAATTTGAAATTTCTCATGTAAGAATAATTTCAAGGTTTAGATTCTTTTAGCATTCTTCAAAAGCAAGATTTTGGAGTGCCAGAACTTTTTGCCCAAGAGAAATTCAATTTTCCAGATAATTCTGACATTTGTACTATTTTAGACAAATTGTGTTTATTTGTTTGTTCAGCACTACTGCAGGTCCCAGTGTTACCCATTGACTTACGTGATACAAATACCTAACGTTTAGAAAAGTGGGATGATGTTTTTCACAAGAAAAAAGAGACTCAAAAAGCAAATTATTAAAATTGCAGAGAATACCCAGAAGTCAAAGGGCTGTTTTCAAGGCTGTGCCTGGATGATCATTGGCATCCCAGCTTTCCAAAATGACCTTAAGAATGTGAACTCACTGCAGCTTAATTACCTCAGATTCAACAAGTGCAAGATGGAAATGCATTGTCATCCCCAAGAAATGCACTGTGATGGCCAGCTTTTGGTATTTCAACCTTAGAAATTAAAGATGAGACCTTGCAAGTGTTAGATTACAGCATGCACTCAAGAATGTTTAACTGGAGTCTGGACCCTTGAACTTAGTCTCCTCATGTGATTTTGAGTCCCTATGATAAACACTGCACAATGAGAAAGGCTATGGATGGAAGGTACCCTGTAAATGAATCAGGTAACATTACTACAGCTAAATGCCTTAAAATAAGTTGGCAATGCCACTGTTTTCTACAAGAGCTCTCAGCTATTTTGATTCTCCAGACACGTAACAGACAGGAGTTATGCATTAATTACCACGCAATAGTCTTAATCAACAGACTACAAAATTCTTAGTCAAGCTCTTGATCACAAGCTTAATCATGTCTAGCCCAAACCAATTCACCCCGAGTGAGCTTCATCAAAACAGGTTCAGCTAACACATTATTAGATGCTTTTAAAATCTCTTTTTTTTTTTTAAAAAAGTGACAAACAAAATCAAGTTGTATGGAAAGGGAGATAACTTTGATCATTTGATATCTGAAAGGATGAAATCACTATCACTGAGTCAATCAACACGCACAGGCAAGCAGTCAAATTAAATATTGCAATAAGAAGATAATAAGGTGACTTTTGATTTACTCAAAAAAAAAGAAAAATGTAGTTGGAAACCCCCCCCCCCCTTCCTGATGGGCAGCCTGGAAACCCAGGCTGATGGCCCTGTATATCACTACCACTTATAAAGCTCTAAGATAAGGTAACCRCTGCAGCAGACTAGTACTTAAAACACTGTTATTTTTCTACAGAGCAAGAAGTGACAAAAGGGAATCAGAAAAATATCACAATATGTTGACAAGCGAGAAATCCACATTCATTCAACACATGATATGCTSTAAATACAACCTTCACCAATTCCTTCACCAATTACAGACGAGTGGTGACTATCTGGGAAACAATATCTTTAACATTCATTAGAAGGTTTACATCACTCAGAAGTTGTGGTACAAAAGGAATTTGCAGTCTTTGAAAATTAAATACAAGCTTGTACCTGATTTACTACAGAGATGTTATAATCAATAATAGAACTGAAGYTTAAAAGCATACATCTCATCTGACAGAACTACACCTTCTTTATCTGCCCTCCCTGCAACAGCCAGCTTCTGATCCGCGGCAATAAGAACTGCTTTCTGCCAAAGAGATGTCTCAGTCCCTATCAAAGATTTTTTTTTCCTCTTAACTGAATACCTTGGTAGATTTAATAGTGCTCTTTCACCCCATTTCCTGTGTGTGTAGAATCTAATCTCACTTTCTAAACCGAATCTTTGAGAAATGGTTTTGAGCTGACCCTCCAGCCCAACAGGAGCAAAAGCCTCATCTCCAAAATCCTGAGTGCCTCCAGCTAAYGAGACGAACCACAGACCTTCTCCATCCCCAATGGGAGCATCCGGCAGGCCACCAACAGATGGATGCTCACCCTGTTGTTCTTTTGTTCATTTTTTGTTCTGTTATTAAAGCATCCTATTGGGAGAGTCTCACAATTGTGGTTTGCAAGCTCRGAATCTCTTTGCCTTGAGTGGTTACGTCTATGTGCCTTTCCCTGTGTCCTCCACCTCTCAATCTCCACGTGGAACTTCACAGAGGGCAATGACGTTATCCGGGATACGAGCTAAAAGAAGCAACTCCGTATCCCTGTGCAGGGGCCTGCTGAGAGAGCGGCTGGCACCTTCCCACAGCTATGAGATCACCACTGCACTTTTGTCCTTCAAACTGAGGTCTCTAACCAGTAAGCACCACGGTCGAATCTGCTTCACTGCAGAACTTGGAACCATTCAAATATGTTTTACATAACTGGTAAGCTAAATTCACTGCTGGTACTCAACCCTGCATTGCCTCCATGTACCACATAGGTGCACAGAATGATCACCTATAGCAACATCACATTTTCAAACACGCTACTCCTTGGACAACCTTGTGCTCAGTGCATGTGGGTCAGACCAACCGCTGGGGACCTACTTAGCCTTTGATGGGCAGCTCGTGCTGATCCATCTCACCACATTAACACTGTTTATAACCTACACRATCTTTTCCTTCTAAAACACATGCCTAATTCCTCCCCAACAACCATTTACAGGCACAGCTTCAATTGTAGCTCTGCCAACACACAGCAATTAGCCTGGGTATTTTCACTGCTGCTTTGAGTCCCACCTCTTCTTGGCTTCAACTAGCTTCTCTCACAGAGTTATGTAAGATATGAAACACTTAATCCAATTTAGCTCYATGCACAAATTAAGTACTAGGGTAACAAAACATACAATAAGAAATAAAAACAGAATTGGGATGCTGGGTCAAATTCTCACTCCCTTTAAATTCACTTTATTCAAAAGCAGAATTTGACCCTAAGTAATTAAGAGTGTGCCAGCAAATACAGTGCAGAAGGAMCTCTGAATAAACTGGCTTTCAAAGATCTTTAAAGCTATAAAAACAGCAGTGCTCATAAAGTCATTAATTTTCCAAAAACGAAATATATGTTCATCACACACCTACAATACTTACATACCAGTCACAACCTTCCTACTGAAACGCCAATTTGCATTTTCAAAGACATCTGAAAACACCATTAAACATTTTRCTCAAATACATAGCAGCATTTTCCAAATGCTCTTCAATGTCGARCCTGCCAAACTCTGCATTTTATCTAGAGGATAAAACATTTATGGTCAAAAATCTTTCTACAGAGTATTTAATAAAATTTGAGAGAGTTTGAATCATTTTGCTCTGCCATTCCCCAAAAACCCTGAGCTGCACCATCCTCCCGCAACAGACCAGAATATTCAGGCAACGCACAGATTTGCTCTGCAAGTCCAGCAGCAGCACAGATGAGAATAAGGTTTTTTCCTCTCTCCAATTCCAGCTGAGGAAACCACCTATTCCCAAACCATTTTGCATGCTGCAATTAAAAATACCCACATACACTTCAGAGCAGCTTGCTCTTTTATTGAAAGCCCATCTTTTAGCTTAGGCACCTTTAATCTTGTTAAAGCATTGTATTAGTAACTGATAAATTCCAGGTACCTTCAGAAATTTCAATGATCTAATATATGGTTAAAGAATCAATGTACGTTTTCTGTAGGAAGGTCACCTAGATATGAATGTCTGTTTCTAGAATTCATATTAACTCAGCCTTTTWAAAACTGAGCAGTGAAAGCTATTGAAAGAGAAAAGGAAGATTCTATTTAAATACATTTACTTCTCTGCAAAAACTAATCTAATACATATTTGGCTTCTAATCATGCTGCCTGACACCAGCGAGCAAATGGTGGCTTTATTCCTTTATCATTATCACAATGAATAAAATCGACCTCAGAGACTGCAAACGCTTCCTCTACTGTAAGTAAACAACAAAGCGTAGCAGGCTATAGAGTTATCAGCAGATAATCACATCCTTGGGACATTTACTGGGCATGATAAGTACCACTGCCAGAATATGATTATCTTCTGATAACAAGAATCCCTGGGAGTTTTCACGCTGCTGTAGAAAAACTCATTACCGGGATGAAAACCRGTATTTATTGTTCTTGAGCAGGAAGTTGGCAGCTGAGAGCGATGCRCAGCCGTTATCCCGGAGCACTTCATTTCACGGAGCTGGCTCTCTAGGTGACCACCCACACGCTACRGCAGCTTCTTGGTTATTCTCAGGTAAAACTGCTTAGGATACCTAGAGCAGTGCCATGCACAAMATTAACCTCCTCCCATAGGGCCCAACTGATACATTGGGATGCAGGCACTTCTGGAGAGAATAAAGTTGTACATGAGCATCAAAATAAATAAATAAATAAAAATCCACTTCCCAAAAGGAATCAGTAGAGGATGCTGTTGTGAATAATGAATCAAGACATGGTAAATTCTATAACTATATCTGCCCCACAGGCCTTGGGAAGGAACATGCAATCTTTCTCCATTCCCTTATAACCAGGGTCTAAGTAATGAGCTTGTATGCGAAACACTTCTCTCTTGCCAATGCTTGTCTCRGTTCCACAAATAAATCTGTCTCCTGCCAGCACATTCTAGGCTACAAAAATAAAACCAGTTTGTTCTGGGACAACCTCCCTGCCCGAGGATGCTTTGCAAGGAAGGAGATGGCAGCAGAGCAGCTCCTCCCACACACGGCTGAGGCCCGACTAGCAGAGCTTCACTGGTGAGGAAACCTGACACAACACAGGTGTGGGAGATACCCTATCTGCAGTGCGTGTCCATGTGTATGAACACCTCATGGGGGCCAACAGTGACAACAGAGTCATTGTGACAGTGACCGAGCACTGGACCAGGTTGCCCAGAGAGGTTCTGGCATCTCCATCCTCAGAGATGCTCAACACCCAGCGGGGCAACCTACCCTCGCTGCCCCTGCTCGAGCAGCAGGTTGGACCATGCAGACCTTGTCCAGAGGTCCCTGCCAACCAGAACCATTCTTTGATACCCCTAGTATTTTCCACATTGAAAAGAGACACTTCCAACCAGWACTACTTTACTAACTGTAATTCACTCAGCAAGATGTCAAGGGGATATAACCAGACAAGGGATTTTTTCACATGATAATCTTTTCTTGCAAGCACTGGGAGGCACTTGGGACTTGAACTACACACCCAAGGCATGAACTTACTTGCCGAGAAAGAAATGTCTTCTCTACCCCTAGCCCCCTACAAGATTTCTTCTTCCCCAAGCCCCTGTGCATCACCCTGGCATAAACGCAGTGAAATGCAATAGGGAAAGAGATGAGAATTACTCACAGGGTATAGGGTATAGAAAGAACCCGAAAATCATCTCTACATCATTACACATAATAGGTAGTGATGCTAGTGGATGATGGGTCATGAGTCTGCATCTCCTGTGCAGGGAGAGGAAAGGAAGTTCCTAATTTCACCAGAAGCAGCTGGAAATACTGTTACCTTTAAAAATGCAACTACAAATGAGAAATTGTTTCAGACTAATATCAGACGCAAGTTTTGCATAAGAAACTCTGAACATAGAGGAAAAAATATGAACTGACATGCAGAAAGCTACCATCAAAATTAGACTGGCACAGATTTAAGTGCTAAAAATAACTGACAGCCAATTTGCTGAAAAACTAATAAAACTTCTGCATTGTTTTTCTAATACAAGAGCAAACCCTCCCAGATTTTTACCTCCAGCACTACTATTTCTTTTTTTTCTTAATATGAAAAACAAAAAAAAACCACTAGTTTCAGAAGTGGGACATCATTACACCTTCGGCATGATTAGCTGAAAACATTTYTGGAAGTTCAGACATATCACACAATGGCCTGATGCTGTTTACACTGATGACATATTGTCTGGAGTAGCTTTATTCCTGATTGATAAGAGAATAAACAGACCATTTTTTTTGCCACTGGGTATAAGTGCTACACTTGATATAAACACTATTGTAAATATCACAGCCAAGTCAATGTTGAAAATTTGCCTGCTGTACTTTCATTACCCATCACATCAGAACTGCAGCCACCCAAGGAGGAAAACCAAATACTTTCAAAAGATGTAAAACATTATTAAAAAAACAACTAAGCAAAAAACAAACAAAAAAACCTTTAGTATAGAACTCTGGTTATAACTTCAGACTTTTGAGATATACTCCTGGGGGACGGGAATTACAGAATTACACAAGTCAAAATGGAAAAAGGTGGTTTGTCTTCTATTCCTGTAAAATTTTTCAGATTCCAAGTGAATTGTACTAATCACCATGGAGAACATAAATAGCTAAATACCTCTGCCTGTTTGTGGAAAGCTTACTGCACTAATCCAAATGACAAATGAAAGTTTGCTACAATATTTTAGGAAGATAATTGTGCCATCTGGGAAGCCATGTCACAGCTGTACAAAAGCAAGGAGGTCCCAAGATGTGTTACAACTCCTTCTGTACCGAGTTAATTTCAGCTGAATTAATATATTAGATCAATTTTCTTTCCCCCACAAAATATCATGGGACTTGTGGCATTTGAGCAGGGCTGTCTGTGAATATACATCAAATGAGTTTGCTAAAATTGGAAAATACAAACACTACATCCCAGCAACAGCCTCATTTCTATGAGGACAAAAGTACTTAATTGCATTTGCATATCCTTTTGGGGGTCTTTAGACGAATCAAGGAAAGAGTCGAGAGGGCAACATAGTTGCCAAAAGGAATACAGCAAGGAAGGATCTCATCAAATGTTGCAGCCAACCCATCTCCACAGAAAAAATTCTCGTGGCACATACACTGTACAGTAAATATCTCCATACATCTTCAAAAGAGCAATACTGGGTAGCTACAAAATACAAACTGGTGTCATCGGTACCAGCTTTGCTTCTGCAGCCCATGCCACGCTCTAACCTTTGTAAGAAGAATAGCAGAAAAACGAAATCAAAATTCAAAATCTGAAGACCAGCAAGTGCTTGGCCAAGTCATATTGTATTAGCAGTTACAAAGCACAGAGAGTTCAAAGAGACGATTGGCTCCCACTGGAGCTCTGAGAAACAGGGCATGTTGTAATGAAACAGTGTCGATGCTGCTGAGAAATCCAGACCTTAGAATTTAAGAATTTACCCAAAAAAAMCCCCCACACAACCGACACCATGGAGTGCAGTACAGGGCTGCAGCTAAGCAGCACATGTATGCACAATATTGTCTGCTTTCAGCAGAGAAAGTTTCATTATATTAATTTCCCAATAAATAAGTGGTGAAGTCCTTTCATCAGTTTATCAAGACACCACAAGCAGTTGGATGCCAAGACAAGACTTAAGCTCCATAACCAGCTCTGGGGCCAGGCTGTACATATCGAAATGCAGCAGCATCCAAATAAACACAGTCATTTAGAGGCTGAAAACACAGCTATGACAGCAGGGCCTTAGGTAGCCCTTGCAGGAACTTGCTTAAGGAGCTGCCTCAAATGAGAAATCCATGGAAAACAAGTAATTAAAGATGATATCATTTTGCAAAAGTACATCACAAGTGAAATTAAATTGTATAAGCAAAATTTCTAACTTTCTAAAACTCTATTTTGGCTTTACAAATCCTTAACTTATTATAACATTTCTTTGTGCATGTATAATACCTTAACAGGGGAAAAAAGAAAAAAACTAATTCATGCAGAACAAGTAGGTAGATAATGTTCTTATCTAGTCAGGAGAAATGTTTAGTACCTTTTTACAAAAACATGCTCAGAAGATCCTACAAAAAGGACCAATTAACTGTAGATTTGTGCATTTGTTCTGAGTAGCAGCATTAATAACCTGAAAACACAGCGGTACGCACAGAGCCGGATTCATATTGATAATTGCCTCGGTGTAATTTATGTCAGCAGCTACTACACAAGGAGTGTGCTATACTAGTAGATAATACAGTAAATTAAAAAGAATTTGCATAAAATTAATGTGCCATTAAACTCGGCTATATCGATAGAGAGCATTTAGTGAAGGTCAGCTGCAGGGAGAAACGGAGTTCCTGGATAGCGACCGAGTTAGTGACACAGAGTCATCTTCGGAGCAGAGAGCAGCAGTCACAGAGCAGGAGGTACCCTCAGACCTGGACACTTCCATTTAAATGGACGCACGAGTGGCCCTCACCCTGCTCTGCTAAAGCACTTCACTAAACCACTTCACAGCGGCGGCGTTTATGGTTCGCTAGCACTGCTCGGTTTCTTTCTGCAAAAAGTAAATGTTATACCAACAAATGCAGACTGAACAGAAGAAAGTCCACAAGGCAAACTTTCGTATTTCAAGTTTAAATTTCCAGTCATTTATTGAAAAAGCAACCACTAGAACTGGAGATCACTTCCTGCAAGATCCACAGTACAAATAATTTCTCAACAGCAAATTATAAAAATGGGATAAACAAATGTGAAAAATTGACCCTGTTCATCCGAAACAAGAAAAGCAGAAGAGAATGAGAATAGTAGAGGAAACCTAAATACACTAAATCTACTGTATTTAAATCTAACCTAAATTAATCACTCATGACAATCTGCAACACACCTGCAATCATTTATTTTCTCTGTTTTTGATAAAACGGGAATTGTAAACAGAGGCAATCATTTCCAACCTACGACATGTAATGATAAGAGAAACTAGAGTTTTTCTAATAACTGAAAAGTTCTACAGATTTACAGGTAACCTTGGCCTCCGAGGACCATGGCAGTCTACACCCACTGTCACCTGGTCACTAGTATTGTCACTATAAATCAGAATTTCTCACTGAAGAACAACATTCCTACTCAGCGTTTTGAAATCCCATCAGGGCCATCAAACTAACCAGCTTCTTCCTACAGAGCATTTCTGTTATTCATAAATACTATAAGGCTAGATGTAATCATTAAAAAATACTGTGGAGATCAATTAGCATCGTTATTTTTGAAGCTACACACTATTCAAACAGAAGAGTTTGACTTGCATTATCACATCCAAACGGGGCCAGGTATAGAGTGGCTAATCATTAAAAACAAGAAACTGGGTGAAAGACTCTGAGCGCAGCCTGGGAGTTTATTTAATAGGCAGCAGGAAAATGTCAAAACAAATGAAAGCGAAACACTTAAACGATACTATCCTTTCTGATGAGGTGTGATGACAGCTCACTAGGATACAGAATCACAGTGCTGGAACATCAGCAATTTTGAAGAAATTACTGGCATGCTGTGTTTGGTTTACTGTCTCCCACCTTGCATTTTACAAACTGTATCAAAGCACATAGTATAACAGCTCCAATTTCTCTCACAGCAGCTACAGCATGTGAGGAAAATTGACAGATTAAATAGAATGTAACTGCTGGAGCAACAGTGAACTAGAGCTGCCCAAGAGAAGACATTCCTGTTCCTTCAAATAGCACGTTAAGAAGCACTTTTGTGATCAAGTGCAACAAGAGTCCATCATATTATAATGCTCCTGGAAGGGAAAAGATAAATAAATAAATAAATAAATCCTTTCTTTGCCCTTTCCACGGGCACAAAACATCCTTGCAGCTCATGCAACCTCTACTACTCAACAGCCTCTTCAGATAGTAAATAACCCATACAAAAAGAAATACAAATAGATGTATACACACACAAAAATATATATATGAATTTTCTGTCCACGTTCAGTCCTATTTTGATGGATCCTCCAAGCTGTCCTACTTCAAGTAGGATGAAAAAAGATCTGATCCTAATAGCAACTGATGCTACTCCGTTAACTCCCCCCATGCTGCTTGAGGAGAAGACAAGTGTGAATCTAGTCCAGCCCTGGGCATGTCASAGCCTTGTCACCGCAGACCTGCACACAGCTAAGTGCTGGTGACATATGCAAACACACGTTATTTATCTTGCTCTGCAGTCATTAAGCAGATAAATTGCTATCTCAAGCATTTTAAACTCAGTTTTTTTTCTCAAAGTACAAGCTCAGAGTGAAGTGTTTCAGTTCCACAGGCCTCATGCAATACCAGCCTTATTGGACAGACAAGATAGTGAAAGGTGAAATAAGATTCATTATGATATTGTTTGTTATTTCAACTGTTTGCATACTTTCCATCAGAGCTGCCAGGCAGGGGCACTTCACTGTGTCATGGGGAAATATCAGAAATGTTTATTCAATAGCTAATAAATCTGTCACAGGGATAAAACCAGCAATAATCTATTTCCAGACTACGCACACCTATATATTCCTATTTAAATGTATCAGTGAGTGCAGACTGCCCAGTCCCACCTACCCTCCATCAGCAATCCGCAYGTTCAGCTGAGAAAGGGGAGAACCTCCAGAACACAGCCCAGCTTACATAACCTTGGCCACCAAGAAGGGCACGTGTCACAGAACAACCATGTTCTTAACTTAAACTTATCAATTAGGTGCATGAGCTAAACAAGATGTCATTCGTCATCAGTCACTCCATGTCCAGCTTCCAATCTTAATATTAATTGTGTACTACATTCCACAAAAATTATCAGCTGAAGCATCTGTGCTACCTGGCTCAGGTCTGCATTAGCTTTAAGCATCATTTAAAATGAAAAAAAAAAGCAAGCAGCATTTAAAAGGGAATCCAGTAGCATGATGCAGTGGATGCAGCAGCATGGTGCGTGCGCAGCCTTCGGAGCAGCTGCTGCTTCCAGCTCCGCATCCGGCACTGCTGCAAGGGCCACGCACAGCACAGCAMGTGAACGAACACAAATTTAATCCAGCAATTCTCTCTGCAGAACCAGGATTTTGCAAGTTATTTATATATTCACCAATGTATTTTCTTCATTATAAGCCTAAGAGACTGACTAGGCTACTAAACAAAACAGCATTGGAAGAGTTTCCTCTTTGTTTCTAGAATTCAGGATCTTGAATTGTTACCTTGTCACTATTTTTAGCCCATTTACAGCCTCTGTTCCTCTAAAATACATTGTTATACCATCCTATGCCAAGTTCTTGGCCACCTGCAATGGTCAGAGTAACAGGTTCTCATGATCCAGACGCAAGAGCATTCGGGAACTTCCCTTGTCTAAACACTGTTTTAGAAAATCCTCTGGAAGACAGTACACAGAGGAAGTAAGAGTTTTATATTTTATTTACAGGTACTGACAGCTCAAGCTAATACTAATTATTTTTTTATCCACAACAGAAAATTTACAAGCAGCAACATTGTTAAATGTACATTAGATCACATAAGAGCAGTCATAAAGCACTGGAAGATATCATGAAAGCAATCATTTCAAGACAGTCTTTTGAATTAGTCCAGAATACATTTTGTTTTCAAGTATTGCAAATACCTAACAGAAGCTTAAATTTAGATAATTTAAGAACAAAATTGATAGGCAGAGTAGGATAATATACTGTGGACTTCTCTGACTAAATATGCTGTGATTTCTGTCCTCACTGAAGAGAGGTAGGCATCCTACTGAACTCCTCCCAATATTWTATCTACCAATAGTAGGTAGTTCAGGCAAGAGCCCATTTTAAAGAAGGAAAATTATTTAGCGTATTAGTTATCAGCGCTGATAAACACAGATCCAAAGATACACATCTGCAGTTCATAAAATACCACCATAGTCTACCCAAATCAAAATGCTTCCACTAAGAGGCTTTCATCTTAATGTTGAAATGATATTTTTTCACAAGCACCTTSTATGAAAATATAATAGTATTGAAGGCCAGTCTATAAGAGAATTTAAAGAACAGCTCAATTCCGGGTGACTTTCATGCACRCAAGGCAGCTGCTGTGATTGCTCCTTGAAATTTAACTTGAGGGAATAGCCCACRCTTTACAGTCAAGTGCATCTCCTATAATGAAACAGCCTAGCAATAAAACTTKGTGGAACCTATCTCAATTGATACAAAAAAAACAGAGTTTCACAAACCATTGGAAAGTAAAATCATTGACAGATAAGAAMGGTCATTCCCTGCAGCACTTCATCATAGAAATCGGACACTGATATTTGGTTGAGAGTTATCCAAAAGWCTATTTAAATATCTCAAGGGCAATCTCATTTCAAGACTAGCTTACGCACACACACATATAAACCAAAACACATTTACACCAGCTCTGTCTTGTATTTTCTCTTTGAATAAGTACTGGAATATACAAATGCTCTGAAGGTATGTTGCTTTCAAGACAGAAGCGACCTCACTGAATAGTAAAGTTAGGAGAAAGAAGGAAAGAAGACTTTAGGTAGGTCCTGCCAGTCATTACTCCAAAAAATGAAATGATAAAAAAAAATGAAAGTATGACAAGAAAATGCACTGGGTGCTTGGTTTCTGGGGCAGTGCTCTAAGCAAGTGGTCGATGCCTGACTCTCTTTGAGAAAAAACCTCCACATAAAAAAGCATCTTAAAACACAGAGCCCATTATTCACAGCAATACTGAATGATGGACATTTTACAGTATGCCAGAAATGAAGGTCATTTCTTTGCTGACCTAGTCTGCTGAAAAGCAAATGAGTTTTAAAAATATGCTCATCATTCCTACAACACATGCAAGAAGAAACAAAACAGCCAAGGGGTCATATGCCCAACCAGAAACCAAGAAATATCCTGAATGTGTCTCTTCTCAGTCAAACCCTCCTCTTTATCCACAAATGCTTCAGAAAGAAAACGTATGTCACACCAGTGGGACTAGCCTACCAAGCCCTATCGGTTATATTGTCCGTTCATTACAAATTATCTAAAAGGCAACATTCCCCCCCCATCTTTACATATACATGCATATCATGACAAGACTACACTACTGTGAGGGYGATTCTTACAATTTGATAAATATCCATGTTCCAAGTCTAACAGAGAATAATACAGATGGGAAACCTTTTTAATGACAARCAAGGGACACTGAATTCATCCAAGTTCTCCTATTAGATTCATTTGAAAGATTTCCAGTGCAATAACCCTACACATTCACATGAGGAGCAGTGGCAATGCATCAACCAACAGYCTAGCCCAAGGCACCCTGAGCCCTCCTTTGGGGCTCCCATTCACATCTCAGCCAGAACTGCCTCAGCTCGACTTGGCTTTGACACGTTAGTGGCCCAGGGTGAYGCGGCTCCTGGCCAGGGCCTGCACCAGCTGAGCTCTCTCACAGCTGAAGCAAACACGGACAAGCTGCTGTCTGAGGAAACTGCTAAGGTTCACCAGCAAAGAGGGGAAGAAATCCTTCTGCATAACAACATTAAAGGATTCTCACATATACGTTTCCGGCATCTAAGCAGAGGCTTTATATTTGTTTTTATATGTCCTAAAGAAGGGACATTCATTACGGAAATGTGCCAATATTGAGAGCTCTGGATGTTTTCAAGTGACCTTTTCAAAAATTGAACTCCAATATTCCAATATCCCCCAGCTAAAAAAAAAAAAAAAACACCACTTTCCTGACACTTTCCTTTCTACAGGAGATGGGAGAGGTTCCCCTTCACCGACGCTGTCATTAGGTGCCTGCCTTACTCCCCATCCACCCTGCACGAACAGCTGACACCTTCACAAATGCACAATGAGCCCGGTGGATCTGAGCAACTTGAGACCCTCTAACAAGGACGCTGCATAAATCCTTTTGCTCCCAGCTGACAAAGAAAAATGGTGTGGCCTTTCCCTGGTTATCCACATCAGGAATTCACCAAACATTCAGTTCAGTCTTGCACCTTTGAAGCAGATACTTGAAGCTGATCTGGTGCTTAGCATCACTCTCAATCTAACGCTCTCACAAGCTTCCCCTGGAAGCTGTATAAAGAGCAACTGAAATTTGCTAAAAATCAATCTGAACTGCTGCTGTTGAAGAGCACATTTATAATTGRCAGCTAAATATCTGTTCTCTGCCACAGAGTTTTTCAGCTCTACTTGCCTAATAGGAAGTTTTTCCTTCCTTACACAGCTAGTCCCAAGGAATGATTATGCGACTAAGAGGCCATTGAAAACTAGTTAAATCACTGTCTTCGCTGTGAAAGATGCTCCATCAACTTCAAGACAGACACCACATAAAAACAAGCGGCTTTCTGATATTGAAAAGTTTGTACTTCATTAATTGAAGAAAAAAAGATGCATTCACTGGAAAGTATATTCTGTGAAGTCCAGCTCTTCCTTTCTTACATCCACATTGGAAAAACACACTTAAATAGGGAATTGAATAATATAAACAGCTGAAAATATGTAAAAGCTCAGCGCTGTATGATAGGCATAAGAAAGGACCATAAATGGGACAAGCACAAACTTTTATATATGCCTATATAGAAACCAAGCAGCAAACCAAGTAACTTTACCCAGAAAAGAGCATCCCCTGCAAATCGCTGCTATCTTCTAGTTTGCAAAGGCAGGAAGAAACTTTTGTCTTTCAGAAACTCATCTTATGGAATTAAGCCTTCTTTCCTGTTCTGGGGAAACAATCTGAGGTCGATTGTAGCAACCAAAATAGCAGAATGTGCAAGTTTTGAGAAAACATTTTGCCAGATGCTTGTAATCCGGATGGAAGAATTTCAGCATCCTCCAAACTCTTCATCTAATAGGACCTGGATGCACTTTGTACCATCCCATAGACAGCTTACCTTCTGTTGCTGTGGTTATGGCTACTGCTCAAGGCAGATAATCACATTTCTATAGATTCGAAAAGAATAAAACATAGGTGAAGCTGTTAAACAGCCATCAACAAAAAGGTCAGGGCCTCCGGCAATGAAAGGAAAAAACTACTCCCCTAGTCTTCAAACAGATTTATTTGTGACATGAAACAGCACCATKTATAGCTGGACAAAATTTTAAAAGTGGTAGTAAAGCACATTATAAGCTGTCCTAATTCAATTTTCTCTGGCATTTATCATGGTTAATAAAATATCTAAATGTGAGTTGGATTTATAAAAATGTATTTATAGCTTAGTAGATGCATAAACTGGATTATTCACAAAAACAGTTTATAGAAAGTCTAATAATTGATGAAGATTTTGCTTTTGTTTCCTGTCAGAGGCAATTAGAGTTTGTTAAAGAAGTTTTTACTTTATAGCAGCAGGCACTATAAAAAGCAGTCGGTTATTTGCACTATCCCGAGGGGGTCTACCCTACCTCTTAGCTATGAATTGCTCACCCAGCTGGACAAACTTCTACAGAAAGGCACCTCAAAACACTCGCTCTGCAGACCAGCTATCCGGGAATGCAGCCCCACTCTAACAAAAGTAAGCATGAACTGCATTATCAGCCTGCAAGTSAGATCTTAATTTGAGAGAAGAAATGAACCTGTCCTGTTTTGAARCTTYGATRTTTAAGAATTTATGACAAGAGAGAAACATCACTGAYGCTAAGTCTGACCCAATTTTTAGGGCTTTTAAAACACGCTGAATCTCTTCTTTATTATGCAATACACTTTAAAATAGTCTATTTCCCCTCCTCATCCACCTGTTCAYATAAACACAGACACACTACCTAGAGCACCAGAATGGCCAATGTAACTTTCATACTACTATTACGAAGCATAAAAATGTTAAAATTGAAGCCAGCCAGTAGTCCCTTCTCGCTGCATAGTAAGTATTGCAGAGCAGTCTTGGGGCCTATGAACTGGAAAATAAAAGCTACATGTCATGCTACTAATGCATGTATATAAGCCACTCCTGGATACGCAAGTTAAAATTTAATGTGAAGGAGAAAATCTGGAGGTCTGTTGCAGAGGTCTCAGGTCTCCTGGGTAACCTCCCTCCATATTTCAAAGCCTTTATGGATAAGAGACAGACCAATTCCACACAGTAAAAACACACTATATTTTAATGAATTTGGCTTACGTGGAAGAGCCTGWCAGATACTAAAACGTAACAAGAAGATTTGCATGGTCTAGAGTGATGATAAAAATTTACTTAACGTGCCAAAAATCTGTCAATTTAAGTTACTTAAACTTACAGAGTTTGGCAAGTTTGGCTAGTCGGGCAGTCCCCTTCCCTGAAGCCCGCGGACCTGCGCTGCTGAGCCACGAACCCTCCTGCCAAGGGAAGTGCGCTGCCGAACACACCCCCCTGCCCCTCTCCTGCCCTCCATCCCGAGCACGCGGTCCTGCCTTGACTTTCACCGAAAATAGAAATGTAAAGACAGTGATTTCTGTCTTATCCCAGCATAGTCGGAACTTTCTCCAAATAAACTTTAATGCTTCTTAATAACGTCCATGCTAAAAATGACGATGATGATCGGGAATCGTCTGTTCTTAACAAGTACTTGAATATTTAGCGTAAGCAAAGCTTTTATATGTAATTAGTGCTCTGAGTTGAATTCTGGTACAATACCATTTATATCCAAATTATTTCCAATGAACATTTGGATACAGAGACTAGAGGGCTACAGGTTTAAAAGTTATTAATATTTTATTTTAAAACCATCTAAAATGCATTTCTGTAACTAATAAAAACAAAAATTAAAGTAATTGCTAAGGTAATTGCCTAAAAAAATTAKTTTATAGTTTATAAAACTCCAAACAAAGTTTCTTACTGGTTAGTACAAAATTTCAATACTGATTTATGAACAGATTTGGATTTACTTTCCAAAGAGGACAAAGGATGCATATATATAAATAACGTAAACCATTTMTAACTTATGGGTGTATGCACAGCCTTTTAAGCCCTGAAAAGACAAACAGTTCCAAGGCACTTATCCTTTCTAAAGGGTATTTAGTATTATGTAAAAGCATGGCGTTTCCCAGAAAGCTTTTATATACTGGTGTTTTTTATTGCAAATGAACCCCGTGCCTGCACAAATACAGTAAGTTATAAAATTTCTTGGTAATACAGCTCTTTTTCCACGAGTTGCCATTTTAAAAATTAACACCTCTGTATTTTAAATATATCAAGACAGTGGTCAAAGACCTACAATTATTTTTTTCCTTCATATACCTCGGTATTTCCTTGAAACCTATCTGTGAATTAAACAGACATTTCCAGGCATTTGTGTTCAAAGACATGACATCAGCAAAGAAATATCGTAGTCCTGAAATACTCCTCAAGTTTTGGCAAACACTGTGCCCTCCAAAGTCAAAGCAAAACACATAATGGCTAAATATGTCCAATACTGTCATTAAAAATAAACCAAATGTTAACACTAGGTCAGTTAGCGCCTTGGTTGTTTCGTCAAAGAATCTTGTCCATTAGGATAGTCCAAAGTTGTTGGTCAAAGGCAACAGCCTTGGTCCTACGGAACCTGGTACCTTCCTTATAGATAAAATATATCGGATATTATTTTTTATATTCAGCTAAAAGTCACAGTAAGGATTTTCCAATATTTAAAAATTCTTGAACTTTTTTTCTGAAGAATTTAATAGTGCTTAATCAATATTTAATTACCTTTTCTTATTTCATAAGATCTCCAGAGGATTAAATAAATATTGAAAAAATATTACACTTTGGCTTCTCATAAAGCAAAGCATTAGTGAAACTTTTGAATAGACATAAAAGCAATGAATCTAATGACAAAAAAAATGATAAAATCCTAAAAAGAACATTAAAAATGGAACAGATTTGCAATTGTTTTACATTACCAGTTGCAAAAAGATGCAAAAAGTACTTGTCTCCCACAATTTCCACATTTATTACTTTACAGTAGAAAGCAATGTTTCAAAATTTATCACCCTATTATATACCTAAACAAAGACATACCATACAAATCCCACTCTGCCTTAACACCAACTTTGTTGGTGTCTGAAACAGTCTCAAAGCGACTTCATTTTAGCAAATCTAAGCAATTTTAACTAATGCATCATTGTTAGATGAAGATTTAATCAAATGGTACAAATTAAACTGTCAGAGGAAAAATAAACTATGTACACAAACTTTATTGTTAGAGTGCTGTAATCCTTGTAAAGCAAATAAACACYTACATTTGAAGTTGATTAATTTAGTGTATTCTAACAGCATCTCTGTTGTTTATTTTTGCCCAAGGATGACATTTATCCATTAGTCTGCCAAAACCAATGCCCATATTCAATTTGCACAACCTTTTCTCAGGAGAAAACCTATGTACAACCAATAAGTAGCAGCATCCTCTGCTATCTACCTCAATAGCTATGTGCCTTATTTGCTGACCTTTCMTACCACAGTCCATCTCTCTCTAGTGGATTTGTATAAAGCCAATTAAGGCTGTCAGCATTTGCAAACTGATAATAATAAAAACAAGGTCTATTGCAAATTTTGCCATGCTTTAGTTGCACCACATTTGAAGCTTACAGGACAATGGCCCACTAAGTTGGAGTAAAAAAAATCCAGTAACAGAAAAAGCAAGACTTTGTCTTGCAGGAGCTTTATAAGATAAAGACTTGGTACTTGCAATTTTCTAATTCATTTAAGCTTAAAAACATGCAGCTCRATGATAAAGGAGTTGCTTTCTCTAAATCTAACATTAAAAATATTCTGCAAAATCTATTTTGTTTCATCATTATATAAACATCAAGGCATACCAAAAAGCTGTGCACCATTAATAAAAAAACTCGYGTAGCTCTGGGGAAATTTTGGGTATTTAACGAATTACTTTTCATATACATTTTATATGGCTTTTATATCAGCTTTTGGAAGCAGACCTCCTTCACTACCCCAGATGAACAAACTTCCAAACACACATGCACAAAAGCATAAATATCCCAATTAGTTGCGTGTAATTCACAGGCACAGTTTGCACATCTGCTCAGTAGCTCTACTGCTCACATATGAGATATTCAAAAAAACAATCAAAAAACAAGCCAAAAAAACCCACTAAGTTCCATACCTTGATCCAAAGACCACCGAACCTAGTGAAAAAAATGTTTTTTATTGAGGTCTAAGACTGACTTGCATTATTTTTTTGAAAGGTTATCATAGAGCAAAGATTCTGAAACACACTTAAGAAATCTGAAGTACCACTTGAGACCCAGGCTCAAAGGCCTTATGTAGGCAAAATTCTCATTACAATCAGCAGGGTTTTGCTTTTATAATGAATATTTGAGTCTAATGATTGGAGTGCTCAACTTCTGTGATGGTGGAGCACAAGATATTCTTGACTGTATGATTTCTCTGCCATGCTCCACAATATACAGCTTTCACTTCCTCAAAACAAGCCATTTTGATAGGACTGAGGMGGCGTACAACTGAATAAAGTTATATTTAAGGTTGCTTGCTTAAGTATTTGGAGTTACTTCACAAAGTTCACCCTTAACTAACAAAGTTCAGATTTTCCTTCATGAAAATTATTTAGCTATTAGTAATTCTTTAAATACAACCATCAAGCYTGAATTCTTCCCCATCATGCAAAAGCATTCTGAAAAAATATTTGAGTTTTCAGTCCTCTAAATCTAATTTAATTCTTTAGATAAAATGAACTCTGCCACATATAAAGCAGCAATCAAAGTCAAGTTTAGTTTGTATTATCATTATCCCATACCGAAAGTTCTTACAGTTTATGCCATTCCCAATGGATCATAAAGTTTCCATCTTCTGATTTTAATTAAGACTTTAAACTAAGAACAAATTGCAACTGTCCAATGAAAGTATATTTAAAAACAATGTAATCTACATTCATATCCAGCCTCCTAAAATTCTCAACGTAAGACAGTTGCACAGAACAATCATTTTTAGTACATCATTGCAATTAATTTTATCTGTTGCAAAAGTCATCAGAATTGAGTAGCATTTTAGAAGCCTGTATTTTCTGCATTCAAATGATCCATAACTTTCAACCACACGCACTTTATCAGCATGCCTCCATAAAAGGCMCTTTACTCCTAAGGAGTTACAGCATGGTAAAGAACAAAGATCAGACCTCAGAGCTTCATGACATATTTTAACACAAGGTGCTCAACCCAGACTAAACAGGAACACACGGCGCACGGCTTCTTTTTCCTGGATTTTCATGCTACACTAATTCTGCCACCAAAACCAATGTAAAATAATGTTCCTGCCTTCCTCCTCCCTTGCTTCCTTATTCTTCCTCAGGCTACAATTTATATCCTGTTTCTGTAAGAAAGCTTGCAGGGCTGTGCTGTCAACTGGATCACCGAAAGCAACATTAAGTTTAGACTAATTCCCTGAACTAAAACCCATGGTGAGGATTGCTGAGCGAAAGGCTGAGATTTAGAACAGCTCCTCACYTATATGAGGGCATCAAAAAACCAAATTCTTCAGCACATGTAAAAATCTCTAATGCCTGGGAAAATCCCACCATCAACAACCAGTTTTATTTAGGCTGCAGCTGTATTTTTTATACATGGTCTTCGATAGCAAGTCTACCCACAACTTATAAGGCAATTCTTTAAGGCAGTGTGGCCTCTAACATGCAGAGATGGGAAACAAAAAAGCATGGGTTAGCTATTTCTCACTTAAGAGTTGTGTACTTAGTTTTTAAATACAAYACCTCATCAAATTAAAAAACAAACTTGCAAACTCTCCTACTTCTTCCCACTTTTCCTAAAACAGGAAAAGTTCCTGGCATACTACTCTATTTAAAGAAGCACAGTGGATAGTGTATTCAGTCACCAAAAAGCTACAAGTTCTGTCTAGCAGGAAACAGGCACAAATTCTGCTATTTCTCCATACACCACCATCATTATGGATGTTCTCAAGGGACTATACACAGGCAGTAAACCAATACCTTGGAGAACTGAATCAGTTTCCTTTCCAATCTCATTTATGCCGCTGTACATTCAGCACAGGCACAGTGAACAACTACTCCAGTTGGTTGGGAAGGACAGAATGCTGGAGCCACGGCCTGACGTGCAAATCAAAATAGAAACATCTTTACTCTAAAATAGCTCTAACATGATAAACTACATGTAAGAAAAATAATAAAACAGCTCCCAGCCAGACAAGCGTTCAATAAACCCAATGCATCAAGAATACCAACCAGTTCCTGCAGTGAAGTTACACCACTTGTGCTCTTGGACCAGTGTTACTCATTAATCAGCTTCATATTGGCTGCGGTTTTTGCCTTGGGTCTGGCGACATGAACTCGGGGACCACTTACATTTTTACTGCATATTGCCATGTCACCAAGCTGCTTAGATTTGCTCTGCTGGGAGGCTGTCTCATTCCAGGAATAGAAATTAATTAATCAGTATATTTTCCGCCCCCGTGCCAAGAAAAACATCTCTGATTAAAATGGTGTACTAAAGTTTTTGCAATCACTGCCGACATGACTATTGATTAAATGAAAGCCTTGTGAGCACTTACTCATCTTGTAGGTGTATTTACTTCACTCCTCTCAAGATCCTTTGTTTTAATTAAAGGGTATATTCTAGACACTCCATGATTATTATATATTAAAAATAAATGTTGCAAATCTAAGGTTTTTTGAGCAAAAAAATGCTTCAGCAATTGCGTGAGGTTGCTGCTTAACTTCAGCATTTATATCTTTGAAACTTCAACACAGTAAAAAAAGCTAAAAGCTTTGAGGTAATACTAAAGTTTCATATTGAAGCTCCCCAGCCATCTAAAGAATCRTGTTAACTGAGCCTTCAGAACAACGCGGTGATAGAAGTTGAGCTGGAAACACATCCAGTGTGCRGGCAACACTAACTCCTTCCAATCTRAAGGTATTAAAGCCCCTATTTCCACGTTACAGAGAAATGTCCAATATTAAATTTCACTCCTTCCAGACGCTGTGACCCAAAAGGGCTTCAAGAAATGAGAACGCTAACTGAGCGGGGTCACACGCACACTGTTCACCACGTTATAATGCTTAATGTCACACCGGCCAAGTGGTGAGAAAACTCCCCCTGCGACTGGAAAGCTTGGATGAATTTATATATTTTACCTAATGTCTTTTAAAGAGGCTGTAGCCTGCTTTAAAGAAGACAGATACCACTGCAGAAGAGGGGAAAAAATAAGTACAAAAATCTTTSACATCTCTGCAGTAGAAATTAGAAAGGCACGTTATTTCATCCAAAACATTCATGGACAATGTTCCACTTACGCCACTGCACTTGAACTCTTTGATACCATTTCTGCACTTCAAAGCATTTCTGGTTGAAGTTCAATCAGGCTGTAAGCACTTCTCAGCTACTTTCTGCAAAGCCTCCTGCCTTTCCCTCAAGACACTATCTAGTTCTCAGGATTTCTTTTCAGTTTTTGTTTCTACTCTCATTATCACAAACCAGGTGAAGTAGGTATGGCAGGGGCCTTAAGAAGGTAGGATTTTAAGAGACCTAAAATCATCTGTTGCCTGAAGAAGGTATTCCTGATGTTTGACCACTCAAACTTTACTCTCATGTTTGCAGCATCCAGASATAGAACATCCATATGTCAAACACCGACTCCCTATACTATCCCTCTTGCTGAGGTTTCTCACAACATCTAATCTGAATTCATCTTGGTGCAAATCATGTTTGACTTAGGTACCGTTTGCTCCTGAAAACTAAACTCCAAGGGTTTCCACATTTCCTAAGCTATCAGAGATCTAGAAAACGGCAACCTTCACATTGCTCTCTGCTGGACACACCTGCCAGTCCACAGCACTCACGTAATGTGCTAACTTAGAGTATTAGAGAGCAACTTTGGATACATTGTTTGATGCCTTTTTGATACATTCCATATGCCACCAAGTCAGGAAGGGTCCTGGGTAAACCACAGCCTGTAACCAAGGATCTGCTTGGGTAGGCTCCCACACAGCAGAATACAGAACTTGCCTCCCACTGGGGTATCTTCCTATGCTTTTTCAGGAAAAATATTCGCTGTGTCACTTCTCTGCTTCCTCTTACCAAAGTAAGGATTGCAGCCCCTGGGCAGGATTGTAACAGAAAAGAACCAGCGACCTTCCCTTCCTTCGGGGTGCTAGGACCACTCGACACTCAGYTAACTGTAGTGATGACAAAACCCTGCTACATAATTCAGGCTGTGTATCCCCAACTACTACTATTAAAAAATTATGACCTCACACTTCTCCATACCTTTCATGTTACATTGCTTTTCTGCGTATCTCTACCGAAATAATGTCCACTGATTCATTTTGAAAATGGAAGAGATATTAATTATCACACATTCTGCCATAAACAAATTACACTAAATTAGTTCAATAATCATGAGCTGTGAATTATCTGGACAGGTCTGACAAATGGAAAACAACAGGAAGGCTGGGACACACTTTACAGTGCACACTACACCACATCCTAACTATTGCACATTTGCATGCATACGTTTCAGGAAGRGTCTCCACATACACCTGTTTCTTCAATCTTTTTGACTTTTTGTTAAGTCACTGAAACTGCATGGCATCTCTTCTAAAGAAGCCTACCATTCACAAAACTTGAAGCGCATAAATTAGTGGCACTATGCAAGACAACCCTAATTTATGCACTCACTGTGGACCCAATTAGTTCTTCTGTAACAGAATGCCAAACAGATTTTCTTAATAAAGCAGAACATATCACATCCAATATTTATAATATGCAGAGTTTTAACTCTGTCACTTCATGTTACTAACCTCAGATTTCAAAGATGAGATCCAGAAATTGGCTTTTTCCATGAGGCACTGCTGACAGAACATGGGACAGATGATCGGGTTGGACAGATCAACATCATTTGAGCGCAGCCAATTGAGTGACATGGATTTACACTGGTTGAATACATTACATGTTTGGGTACCACAAAACAGCAAGACCCCAGAGTACGGCAGGAGGCAGAACCACGTAGGGGAGGGCTCCCCAGAAGCTTGAGCTCCCCATCCGGATAAAATGATGCCTGGCCATGTCAACAGGCACAGGAGCGCTCCTCAGTAAGCAGCTGCTGGCTGGAAGGCACTCAGTACRTTGAGGATAAGTCTTGCTACCATTTTCTTCTCTCTCTAGTCACATAACTTAATGCTTTGGTTCAGTGGAGACGTGACAAGGCTCACCAGGCTCTAGCAAGGTTGAGAGAGAAGTGATGAGACACAGCACTACCTACTGGGCCGCCAACTGTTCTTCATACTCTACCTATGGCTGCTACATCAATACACCATCATTGGTTAGCACTTTAACTTAAAAAGGAGTRTTATTGCAGAAATTGCAGCCTACTCGCAGCCTACTACTGCTGAGAGTTGTACAGAGTCTGACTGTCAGCTTCTTTTTACTGGGATTATGTGGCAAGTCAGTGTCATGACTCATGTTCTTTATTCTTAACATTTAAATGAGAATATTTAAAAGGTTTAAATAAGGTTATACAACATCATTAGTTAAAAAAGCATCACTACTATGAACTTATAACTAAACTGAAAAGAAAGTAAGAATTAAATGGATTTATTTTTTTGCCTTATGAAAGTAGGATTTCCCTGATGCAAGCAACAATACAAAGCATGTAACAGAGCACTCAGGTTGGCTGAAGTTTAAGGCAGTGTATTGGAAGAGGACTCAAATTTGTTCAGTTAAAACAAAAAATACAAGAACAATATGCTATGTAGATAAGAAGCTGGGCCCTGAAAAAGGAGAAAGAGCAAGTGCAGTGAAGGACTACTCTACATTCTCTCTGAAAAGGATAATTCAATGTGTTTCCATTGGTTATTCCATTCTGTATGATACACACTTACAGTGGTTAGGAGCAAAAGTCCTAAAAAYAGGACTAACACACAATGGCAGGATCAAGTGCATAGGTCACATCATATGAAAAGGAAATAACTACTGTCTTGGGATTTATTTCAAGAAGGCTAACCAAAATCACTCATTTTTATATTCATGCATATGCAAATTAGCATCATTCTTTTGCCTAATGACCTCTCRGTCAGATTTCTTTCAACAGACTAAAAACTGTATTATGTGACTATTTTCTAGTAGAAGTTTCATATTATTTTCATAACCCCCAAAATCCTACAGCAACAGACAGAGCTAGCTCTGACATAACAGATTCAATCAGCACTCTGAGCTTTGCAGCCCACAATTACCAAAGATGTTGCCTTCTGAATCTAAAGATCTGAAAAACTGGGAGAAACTGCACATGTCTAAAGACTTGACTTTTTGCTCATCTATGTTTTATTTAAGTAGGCAACTACACAATGAAGTTTGGCATCTCTTAAGCAGAGGGCAGTATTACATCAGTAAACTGTTATTAATCTACAATGGGTGAAATTGCGTTTCTGCAACATAAGGAAACATCTTCCAGCTAACTGGCTTCAGATACATAGCTTCAGGAATCAAAACTACATTCGTGTTGCCACAGAAAAATACTAAATRGGAAGGCATCCCATTCTCTTCCYCTCCTCCTCTCAGTAAGGAAAACATTTCCTTGGCACTTTATCTCTCTGCCAAGTCTTTTTCYRAACTTGTTTCTTAAACTTAATCCCYGAAGGTTACTCTCCTCCTTAGCCAATGTCACAATTACCAGCTCATCAAATMTGGATGTGCAAGGTACTCTGTCCACTATTGTTTTCCAAAAGCAAACATTTGCTTGCTCCTTTAGGACCTGGCACTGAAACCCACTAACAAGAATAACTACTTGGAGCCTCCCTTGCATTCCTTGMTGCTTTGGTCCTTTCCAGTCCCGTAATCCCACGGCACTCTTTGGGCACGGCCTCTCTTAATGGAAAATTGGTGCTGAAAACCCTGCTGAGAGATAACATGCACCAGCAAAGGCTCCATCCTAAAACTTTCCTAGCAGTTTGACATTTATATAACATTCAGAAGCCACTTGATCATACAGCAAAGCAGGTCACATGGAAAGTATTATCTATTCCTAACTGACATCTTTCATTAAACAGAAYATTTAATTAATTTGGTCTAAGGCCAGGTTTAATCTTTTTCTTGCATGAAAATGAGTAACTTTTTAAATTCTTTGGCACTGTTTAGCCTCTGCCTTCCCCTCTTTAAGAAGAGCTTTAGTTGTTTGCAAAAGTAATACAAGAAAGTCGAAGTCAGAACGGTGACACATCATTAGTTAAAAACATACCACGGCATAGTATAGAAATAGCATTAGAATTCAGAATTATTTGAAAATGKTTTGGGGAAAAAATGAAAATCACCCAGAAATCAGGCAATTTTATGCTATTGACTGCAATATCAGAACAAAARTAATGCAACCACTTTGTGTATCACTATAGAAAGTGATACACAATTAACTACAATTAACTGACTTGAAAACAGAGTATAAGGGGTTACAAAAATGCTTGAARCTTATCTATAAAATGCAGATAATAAACAGGTTATGAAAAATAGTATCAAAAGACAGAGAGCAAATCCAAAAGCCTGCAAAAGTGTAAAGATCGCACACCACTGACCAGAGACACAGTTACATAACGAGTAAAAAAAGGGCAATTTGTAAGTTGCAGAGAACACTAAAAATAAAGAAATGAAAACCCACTAAAGATGACAGCATCTTCTTGGGAGATTCACTGTGCAAAAAATTAAAGTTACTTGGCATGCATTTCACACCTACTGTCAGGCAGATTTATGTGATGYGTTCTGACAATAATCAAAAGACAGTATAAAATGGGATAAAATACTCAGATTTACTGCAGATCTACATTTCAAGCAACTTCCAAACGTAAGGAGCGTACTGAAGAGACCCAGCACATCTCCTGTTTGAAGTAATTCGTAATGCTGCATAATGACTTCTAGCTGGTGCAGGTTGTGTCTCAGCAGCTGAGCACGCCAAAAACAGCATTTCTCTGACAAGGGACAGATATGGCCAGAGGCCTTTATAAAAAGAACATTTATACCTGTTCAGAAATACGAAGCTCATATGAATGCAACTGAGTCTATAATAAAACTCACAGATAAATGTTAATAAGTTACCACCCATCCATGCTACATATGCCATAACCACAAGTCCTTCTGGCTTGGCGCACATCACATGCATCATCCAGGACCCTGCAGGAACAGCTGGGGCTCAAGGGACTGCCTATGACCAGCCCCAGAACATGTGGTAGCTTCATGTGACAGAACCTGTAACTAGGGCACCCTATGGAAGACTAACAGATGTTTAAGAAAAAAAACACTGCTAAGTATCAGTATGTCTCATACAGATACTTGTACTCTGCTTCTGGGACATCTCTGTGGAGCAATCATTCCCTTTCATTATCATTCTAGTTTTAAAAGAATTAATAAATATAATCCCCATTACAAATTGATTGAAACAATTTATATGAATGAATTGATAAAATAGTAGGCAAAGCACAACAGGAGCTGACAATAAGCAGAAGAGAAAAAAAAAAATAAAGAACTCACACTAAAACTAAAGGAGAAGCAGGGACAGTCTTCCACTTGCATACACTTCTGGAAAAGCCTGGAGTAGTTCCAGCATCTCCATTCAGGTTTGCACTGAGGCTAGAATGAACACAAACCAACCCAAAGGACAAACAAGCAGTCTAGAATTTTTGAACATCAAAGATGGAAAAGTCTGCTATCAAAAATATATGCAATATATGCTGYAGTAATTAAAAAGAGGAATAAATTAGACTCTCAATAGTGAGGGATAAAATTTGCATTCAAATGGCAACTTAATGCACAGCTACAATGCCGCAWACATTTTGAAAAAGGCATCTAGAAGAGAAGCCAAAAAGATGGCTATAGTGCCATTTTATAGGTGGGGGAAAAAGGAGGCACGTCAAATCATCAACCTCTGAATTCTGGAGTGTTAGTTCTGGAATAACAGGCTGTGGTAAAGCCAGAAAAAATACAGAGCACATCTGTTTTATAGAAGAAGTTTTTCAGAATGAGGAGACAGAGCAAATATGCTTTCTAAGATAATACAATATCTCAATGATCAGATCAAAAAACCCTCCAAATTAAGTAAAGGACCACATGTTATTTGCCTTCTCAGTAMAGATATGCTCTTAGATAAAAGAAACTAAAAAAAAAATTAAGAGGAAAAGAATACAGATGTGCTACAGAGCACTAAGTGGGCTATATRGGCTAGATGAGCTCTGATTTCATCCAGATATTGGATATCTTTTGGAATTTCCAAGTTCTACTTGGGTAGAAACAAGTGGTAACTTGTTTCAGYCTTAGAGCTCTAACTGAATTTGAGTGAAGACACCTTGCATACACTGGTACAATATCAAAACCTGGTTCTGATCATTTCACACTTTATAATTTCAGCAGTGACACCACTGTGTTTGCTGATTTGTAGATTTTTTTGCCTTATGAATATTTGGGTTAAGGGGTACGTGAAATGCAAAGATGGTGTATGTCATTTACATTCCTAAAGTAAATGTTTAATATTCTGGTATATTGAAATGAATGTCCTAAATGTTAATTGATGCTATTGCAAATTACTAAGGACATAGTCAAGGTGGCTCAAACAACTGAGATTTGAAGATTTAGTAGCTGGCCAAAAAAAACATTTGTCATTTCTGCTGTCCCATCTGTAACAAGAAATATTTATCCTTTCTTTATCTTACTGAAATCTAGTAAAAATGATGTAATTTAACCTAGAAAAAAGGTTCTCCTCACAAACCTCATTTCCTGTCTTCACTTGAGAACAGGGCTAAAGACGCTAAAGAAACTAAATATAAAGTCAKTTAAACAATTAATACATCCTGCTTGCTCATGCCAAATAATGCATGAGAACACCAATACMAGACAGCTACTCAAAGAAAACTTGCATGACAAAACGAGAGAATCTGTTCATATTTGCAAGACAGACTGCATAACATGCAGCAGCTTTCACTGTACATCCCTATTCACAACCATTCATCCCCTGGCACATCCATTTTCTCTTTGATTCCCCCTTCCTCCTCCTTTACAATCAGCCAGGAGTTGGCTGCTCCTCTATTCCAAGTCTTCTTTTCCCTCCTCTCTGACAACATATGGAAAGCTGGGTTAAAAAGAAAGATCAAGGCTCCTTTCTACAACCTTATTTAATGCTCATTGCATATGTATGTGTTGTCATTGTGTTATAATTTTGGGAAGGCAGGATCACTATAACTGTCACGATAAAGCTGTGGCTTACCTTCTTATCCTTTCATTTCTTTGTGCTGCTTACCTTCAAGTAGATTGCCTCCAACAGCTCTCCCCGTCACATTAAAGTCTGAGRGAATAACTTTCAGTATTTATAATTACAACAGCCACTGCTTCAGCCAAAGAAGAGAGACTGCTTTTAACTTTGCAGCATCACATCGAGTCTTTGCATGGCTGCATTCAGACTTTCTCTCTCACACCTGAAAAAAGCTCTTTCATGTTCATTTTGATGCTGGATTCTGATCAAGCTGCTTGAGCTGAAGAAATTCTCAGAAAGGGGCTTTGTAGATTACTAACACTTCTTTCCCTGGTTAACTATCAAACATTGAGACACACGGAGGGTCTGAAGTTTACTTACCAAGATAAAAACAGAGAGGGAAGTTTCAGTTCCTCAATCCCTATAAAGCTCATATGTTCTTCCACACACTCAGACCAGACAGCCTGCAAGGAGCTAGCAGCTATCTATTGAAGTCGTGTGTTCTAGCACAGCAAAAGACCATTCTAATCTAAATTGTTTCTTAAAAGGAAATTTTAAGAGGGTTTTAATGGTGCTTATGATTTTAAAAGTTCAGCCTGTAGCTACAAACCTCTAAAACACTAAATAYCATAAATCTACCTTATTGAATTCAACTATTTAAGACTGACATTATCAACTGATTGCTAAAGCATACAGTGYTGCTATTCCAGTTTGTAACTGAAGTAGTAACACTCAATTCAGATTAACAATCCACCAGAAAAAAATGTTCACAGCTGAATAGGTATGTTAGACAGAGACATGCATGCCACAGGTAAACAGAGAACCACCTTGTCCAGAACTCTCATTCCAGCATTTTTCAGGAGCATTAAATTCAGGGAAGTATTCCTTGAGGCATCAAACATCACAGACAACAGGATGAGGGATACACAAACAAATGTCACTGTTATTTTAATCAAGTTACAGTGGATATTTTATTTCTTGCACAGCCTCCAGACTCTGCATTGCCTGCTGGCTTCCAGTGACTCAGCACTTTTAATTTTTCAATACAGCAATGCCTCTATAAGACAGTTTCTCATTCCTTTCAAGTAGTGCCTCGGACAGAACCACTCATATCTTTGCTGTTCAAGGCTCTCCCTCCTTTTTTTTTATTATTAAATACAAGTACTTTCCCTTGGAAATATTCCTTTTGTTTTCAGATTCAACCACTTCTACATCCACTAGAAGACTTCATCTTTCAGCCTTTTAAGAGTCCAGGAAGCATCCTCACAATATATCTTCCTCAAAGCTTTTAAACTTGACCTGGCTACACTATTGCAGAACTTAAAGGAGAGAGAGAGAATACACAAGAAAACAAGCATAAAAGCTCAGAGGATACAGGCAGGCAGTGACCCCTGCTTATAAGTCATCTGTGAAACGTTCTTTCCTGTACCAGAAAAATACATATTTATTCAGGTATTTACAGGGACTTCCTCAACAAGACTGCCAACTCGTTCATTTTGTAATTCATCTAAAAACAGCGCAGAAAATTCAGCTAGTCACTGAATGGATTTGATAAATTGGCATGGGATGTATTAGGTAAATGTAGCACATAAAGCTGGACTTAGGTTACTCATGCTTGCCATAGGCATGTGAATAGGATGAACCTTTAACAAAAAAAAAAAAAAAAAGAAAAAAAAGTCTTGGAATTAGACTTAGCCAGAGTTTGTTACTTAAAAACGGGCAAAGTAGCTGTCAGGATTTGCTCATTTAGGGAATGAAGGAAGGAGAGGACTATATTAAAATTTTTGTTTTGTTTAGGGGCTGTTTATTATAGTAAAGAACAGCAAAAATAGCATATTCATTCCCTTTTCTCATGACAACCCAGCAGCCATTTGCTATTTGTCTTAGAAAAATAATCTTTGAAATCCTTGGACCCACTAGTGTCCAAAATATGCCATCCATCATGTACAGTGATAATTCATCACAAACTCATGCTTAGCAATAGGGCTACTTCTAGTGATGTTTCATCATCAGAGATAATTTCCCCTTGCTTGAAAAGACTTGTGCCATGTGAAATACAGAGTACATCAGAATCTGAAATTCAGAACCCTGAGAAGGCTGGAAAATAACCACCTGCACACAAAAACACAAGGTCTGGAATTGCCATCTTACCCCAGCCACAAGGAACTGTAAAAATCAATATTGTCAGAACATATTTACAACATCCTAATCTTCTTGTAAAACCATGATAATCTCTTTACAACATCAACCAAGTGCAGAAGAGTAGATTTGCTTTAACACATAAATAATCTTGGTATCAGATTTCAAGAACACAACAACGGCATTGCTGACTTACGAGTCGTTCTGCAGCAGTGTCATTTGCAACCCTATACACACACAGGGAACGTAGACTATATGTATCTCCAGTTCAAACATATTATACTCAAAAGTCTTACACAACTGTAAAGAAATATCTCACCCAATTGAGTTAAAGATCTAATATTTAGGTACTCTTCCAAAATCTGCTTTCAAGGAGTTTTTCTTGCAAGCGCAGGTGCCTTGTAACATACTTTTATTCAAATAAATTTTGTTCAAATATCTGATTGGAACTTTTGTGTTCATTTTGTTCTCATGAACAGAAGTCAAACTATGTGTACTCCATCATAAATATTGTTTTTACATAATGGATAATGAAAAATGGCTCAAATTAATTGCTTCCCTGCAATATCTAGGATAATCCAAATATGTACCAAAAATTGTCATTTCATTTTGCTGTAAAATTAGTGAACCATCTCTAATGAACAACTTCAAGAAAAGCAGAGACTGCCTGTCTTCTAAAAGAAACATACCATTAAATCTACCATAAAATACCAATTCTGCTCATTTAGATTTTGAAATTACTCAAGAACAACTGATCTAGTCCCAGCTGTTTCAGTTTCCCATGTTAAGGGAAGAATTGGTGGCACCGTGCTTCATATTCCGGTTGTCAGCATCTTCAAGACATCCATACACACAGCACCCAGGCATCCACCCCTCTGATACTGAATGTCAGGCAGATAAAAACCCTACAGTTTCAAACCRTGTTGTAATTAACTGCTACGCAGACTATAAAGCACAAGACATGCCCATTATAATTCCCTTTCCTAGAGCTATTGTCCGACACAGTCAGTATTCCCATGCAGAAAATGACACTCTCAAACACAACTGCACCGTGTGTCTGCTGGTAACATTTCTAATTAAAATTGCACTGTAATGTCTGATCACTGAATGCAAAGCACAGATGCTACAAGTTTTCTGGGATGACTGTTAGCCTGTAGGTGTTTTAATTACTTTGACAGGTAATAAAGCAGCATTTTATAGTTATACCATTAAAACGCACAAATATTTTGTTTCAGATTTCTACTTACTGAGTCAGGAAACCAAAACCAGGTATTGTTTACCTAATGGACTAGGAATAAAAGCCTCTACACTATCACACCAAAAAAAAAAAAAAAAAAAAAAAAAAAAAAAAAAAAAAAAAAAAAAATCTATAAAATGTCATACTTAACTACAGAAATACTCAAAGGAGCACAAAAGTGCACAAATTTTAACTAAAAACATATATACATTTGTGAGACCTCCACCAAAAGGCTTTAGTAGAATTTAAATCCTCAAATAAACCAACCTGAGGCTCTCAGACCATCCTGTTCCATATTAGAGCTGCACAGAACTAATCCCTTTCCCGCACAGAAAAGACATATGAGAGCCAGGTTGCTCTTCTCACTCTTCCTCCCACAAGCACACAGAGAAAACAGAGTTCTGGTTCACACTGCCATAACCTAAACATCGCACATTGCACCACCTGACTTCTAAGCACTGGCATTCTCCAAGAACTTACTCACAACTTTTTTTCTGATACCACTTTCCTGCAAATGCCACACAGGTCTGTATCAGAACTGAGGTATTTAACACAAAGGCTGATTATATTCTTATTGATGCTAGCGTTTATCAAATAGCAAACCACTCTGTAAACAGAAAACTATTTCTGTGCTTGTGCCTACTGCCGCAGCAGCACTCGGAAGGCAGCAGCGCATGCGGATACCTGCCTAGGGTCTTGCACACCCACTCCCTGACCAACACATAAGGACCGGGAACGCAGAACAGGAGACAAAGTCTGCAACCAGAAATAACATCCCTGCATTGGAACCCCGCAGCTCTCCCTCAGGCACCGGGAATCAAGGTCGCCCAGCTCATCAGGAGTGCTCTCCATTTGCAGCTCAAAAACGTTTTCAAAGCAAACAGGGATCAGCAGCACTTGTTACTGGGGAAACTTGAGGAGCTCCCTAAGAAGGGGCTTGGAAGCCATCGTGGGAGTCCCTTATTCAAAGCTATCTTTTATATTAAGAAATAAGCTTTCACTTTCATACCCATAGAAAGTGGAATATCACAAAATTCACCACTCAGTCTTTGAAAACCTTAGAGATAGCTTTTCTAATTTTAGAACATCCAACCTGAATAACATTAGTTTCCTTAACCTAAAACAGTAATTCAGTTGGCATTTTAAATACTCACCACTAAGGAGAAACTTTTGAATTACTCAAAGAAAAAAAATAATTAAGAAATTAAATATTTTGATGACAAGCTGTCTGTAACCTCTCAGAAAAGATACAGCAATAATGTCTAAGACTAAGAAAGAAGGCACAAGGGAAGCGTTTTTAAAAGATTATTAATTCATTTCCACACTTACTTCTACATATTTCATTGTAAGCTTTGAAAAGGTTTTGTACAGGTTCGTTCAGATCCTTTCAAGAAATCTGAATCTAATTCACACTCAAAAGTCTATTATTCAGCAGCAGTTTTATCTGTGGAGATTGGCCACATCAGTCAAGTCTGGTGACCCGCAGTTATCAGACAGGCCAAAGGCAATGCAACAGGGAGGCAAAGCAAACTGCAGCARGAAGAGYACAATAACCTTCTGCTCTACCTATCCTACAGTTATGCTTATGTACTATATTGGCTTCTATCCCAGAAGAAAAAAAWGATGATAAAAAAAAMAAAGAACTTTGTTATAGMYRAAGAAACCTTCCCATTAACAATATTGACTCCTTTAGACCTGATTTTCAGAAGTCCCTCAGCATATACTTGAGGTATCAATTTAAGATTTGATCCTTCAATGATTAACTGAAATGATCAGCATTGAAAAAAATCACTAAAAGGCAAGTCAAAACACACTAAAGACCTGCATCCATAGCATTCTGCAAAAGGTTCATTCACTAAATATATTGTTTTAAAACACCAGTCTTTTTACAAAATGACCATTGCTGCTGGAGGTTATATTACATGAAACRCAATGTACATTATGGAACTTAACTGCAGACCGACACACTTCCAGTTCAAAAGGAAACAACACCTGCTGCCAGTGCAAAGAATGTATAGTTAGTGGAATGGCTTAAAATTGTGATTTAAAAAAGTATTAACAAACTAGAATTAATAAAGGAATTATTACATACCCCAGTGCATATGTGGTCTTCAGTCAAATTTCCAATATCTGAAAGAATACAYATGGAAAGTTGGTTACACTGATACTTTAAGTCACTAAATCCGTTCCCATGCACACTAGCTTACTTTGCAAGGAGAGAGATGCTATCTTGGATTATTAATAAGGCTGGTACTTTCAAAGCTGCCCTCCACTGTCGCAACCTCAGCACAACTGTCACCAAACAGACTAACCAACACAGCCAAACCCAACAAGTAACTGAGACGAGCTCGTGCCCCAAATAGCAGCAATGCAACAACTACATAATCCAAGGCACTTACTATAAAAATTCTGGAAAGGTGAAATAGAACGGGGAACAGTATGMATTGTTACCATATAGATCCACACTCAGCTGCTGGCTACATTGTGGCACATGCAGAAATGTGTGTTTATGAAATCAGAATGAGATGAGCACAATTGTGCAGAAGTACTGGGGAAAAGCAAGCAAAAGAACRCATGGTGGGGTTTTGCATCTACTATCACAATTATCAACACAGTCCGGTCAGAAATACTACTCTTTTTCCTTTGACTATTCAAAGTATCAGGCTGGTCATAGAGAGCTTAAGACCACTTACACAAGCTAAGAAATTTAAACGTTCTTATATCTCTATTCCTACACACTTCTAAGCACATAAGAACACATCCCTGTGTTGCGGAAGGAAGGAGGAAAAAAAAAAAGCCTTCAATTTCTATTTTCAACATGCAGATCTTCTCTACAACAGACTCTCTCAAGTACCCTTGAACATGTGTGGGCACATGGGGTCAAGAGCCAAAGCAGAATATAAATTCTGTACCAGCAAGGGACTATATTACAGTAAAACTGCATGATATATGCATATTTTGRAGACCAAAATACTTGTTTTAGCATTTGAAATCAGGTAAACAAGAGTTTAATCAGGAATAAAGAAACAAATGTATTTAAAACTCTATTTACTTCATTCCAAAAATGAGTGAAACACTGGGGCAGGAGTATAAACACTGCCATGCACAACAGAGGGGCTGGGCTGGGGGGATAAGGTGCCTCACAGGGCTCTCGGATCAAGTCTTTGTTTTAATCTTCTCCCATCACCTCACCACACACGCTTCCCACTAGTCAAGCGCTGCTTATTGGACCCGCTCACAGTCTGATCTCCCCTCAAAGTTGATGTCCATCGAATGCTGTGGYCACTGAACAGCTCTGGGGCAAGGGAAAAGGAGACGGACTAAAACATAGCTGTGTTAAAACCTGTCCAGCAAACTGATGGAGCAGCAGTATACGCTTACTCCAGAGCCTTGAGAGCTCACAGCTCCCAACAGCAGCAGTGTTTGCACAGGCAGTTTCTGCATTRTCCAAGAGGTACAGACAGCAAAAACAGGAAAG